>VXBT01005241.1:307795-339061 GCA_013400235.1 Oriolus oriolus | reverse complement strand
GCCGCAGGGGCGGGGGGGGCGCCCGCGCGCCGCGCGCGCCGCCGCGGGGTCTCCGCAGCGCTCCGGCACCGCTGTCCCCACAGGGGTCCCAAAGGGCTCCCCTCAGGATCCCAAAGGGCTTCCAAAAGGCTCTCCACAGGGTTCCAAGGGATTCCCCTCAGGCCATAAATGGTTCTCTGCAGAGCTGTCCACAGAGTCCCAAACGGCTCCCAAAGGGCTCTGACATTGCTCCCTCAGGGCACCCCATGGTGTTGCCCGCAGTGCTCCCGTCAGTGCTCCCGCAGGGCTCCTGCAGGGCTCCCTCAGAGCTCCACACACGGCTCTGGCGTTGCTCCCCACAGGACTCCTACAGGGCTCCCCTCAGCCGAGGGCAGTGAAGGAGGGGAAATGGATGTGCCCAGATGGGCTTTGGGGAGTTGAACAGCCACCCTGGCTTCCCCCAGAGGGTGGCACTGGAGTGGGCATGGGAAGATGTGCCCTCTGCTGCCTCTGCTTCCACGTCCCACCCAAACCCACATAGAAGTCATTCATGGGAGGACCCTTGCAGGGGTTTCCATGGGAATAACGCCACTGTCTCCCAGCAATAAGGGCCTTTTTCTGCTGCTTCTGGTGCCCTGACATCCTTACCTCATCCTTCACTCAGTACCTCTGGAGAGCTTTCCAGGACTGATAGTAGGAGAAGAATACGACATCAAATATCTGATGTGCATCTGACAGCAGGTCCTCCACATCTTGTGTGCATACAGGAGTCTGGGACCAGTTTGACCATCCCAGTCTGACTATCCCAGTCAAAGGACTTCAGCCAGCCGGGGCAGGACCAGGCCCTCCCACTGAAAAGTCCTAGATGATAACCAGCATATTTGTGTCCCACACAGCCAACTTCCAGCATGGCATACATTGTAGCGTACTTGGAGCGTCAAGAAAGGTGCTGTCTTTCAAGAAGTCCTAAAGGATATGGAACATATCTTAAGTGACAGATCTAGGCTCTGAGCCTGAACGAGTTCATTATGTATTGCTTAACTTTATTCTGCATAAAATATGTGTAAGTCTTTGCAGGC
Source organism: Oriolus oriolus (assembly GCA_013400235.1). Classification (NCBI taxonomy): domain Eukaryota; kingdom Metazoa; phylum Chordata; class Aves; order Passeriformes; family Corvidae; genus Oriolus; species Oriolus oriolus. The sequence continues at coordinate 338,003 of VXBT01005241.1, read as the reverse complement.
TGAGGGCCAGGACACTCGGAGCACCCTTACACCCCCACACACATGGAAGATAATACAACATATTTTCCATATAGCAAGTGGCAAGATGCCAGAAGTTATCTTCCAAAATGTTCCGCAGAATCTGTAATCCCCAGCAATAGTCAGCACTTTGCTGTTAGAATGCTTAAAAATATTCAGAGCTTCCAAAGGCAGATAGCCTGTGATATCACAGTGGCGTAGACTTAGTGCTGATTCAGAAGGGAAAGTACCTTGATGAATCAACCCCCACTCCCTGCAGCTTGCAGGATATTTTTGGAGGTCCTCTGCCCAGGTGAAAACCTGTCTGATCGTGATTGGTGCAGAAATGCTTATTTCTAAGCTGTCCACTTTTAACTGTCCAGTTGCTATTTCCCACAAAAGCTACAAACGCACCCAAGCTAGAAGAAATCTCTTAGCCGAATCCCAATGTATTCCTAGTCCCAGTGAAGAGGAGTTTATCCATTTCTGTCTGTACCTTGCCCACAGAAACACTCAGTGGAAGTGGAAAGTACTTTTGCAATTAGAGGACAAAATATCTGGATGAGGAGAATGATGAATAAGAAGTTCCAGACAAGCAGTGTCTAAAGAGTCATTCCAGTGGGTTGTCTCATGTGGAATGACCTTGTCTCTTATCTCTGATGAGGAAGATTTTATACAGGACACTCTTGGGAAAATTATTGCCTCTTCGAGTTAATGTTGGTGCAGTGTGAGATACATCTAAGGCAGAAATTCCATGTACAGGGTTTGGGGATGTGTAAGACTTTAAAAAGGTTGTACAAAGTGAATGAATGGTGAGTCAGTGACATATGAATGAGCTAAAATAACACACTTTAATGGATATACATAGTTGTGTGCATTGTTTCCTCTGGTAACGTCACAGGAAGAGTAACAGAATGTTCTGCTGTCAAAGAGTTTTGTGGACGTTGACTGGTCTCTTGTTGGGCAAACTCAATCATGTCATAAGTGGGAAGTCCACCAGCCCCAGAAGAGATGTGCCTTTTGTCACCAGATGTGTCTTTTGTGCTTATACCAGATCCACAGAGGTGGAAACACTCGCATCTCCAGACTTCTAAGTGGGAGAAGCCCTAAAAGCATCTGCAGAGCCCTGATCGGAACAAGTGTGAGACATTTTACATTCATTCCTGCACTTCAGGAGGGCCATGCCACTACTAGGATAGAAGGACTGAAAAAACGGGTTTTACCCAAGTTTGCAACTGTTGATCAATGTGTCAGAAGCAAGAGCACGAGGAAGAGCATCCGTTGATGAGAGGTCACATCACTACTGAGTCACCCTCTTGTGTTCTCCTGTTGCAGAGATCTCGGCAATGTGTCCTTAACCTGCTGCAGTGGCAGCAGTGGCTGTGAATTCCCTGGAGATGGCCTGCAGAGCTGTATCTCACAGAAGGTTTTTAGACTGTCAGTACACCAGCTCTGCTTTGCCAAGCAGAGCAATGATCACCTTCCCACCGTTGGGTTGGACATGTGCACTCTTAAATCTGCCACCATGAGTGAGACCTGACCACAGCTCTCTGTGCTGTTCTGCCTGTCTGTGCCAAGCACAGGCATAGGACATGTTCCTGCTATGATGTAGCTGTTTCCCTATCTTTTAGGGATGCCAAGGGTCCCTGTAGGAATTAATTTCTCTTACTTCCCAACCTTGTTTAACCTTAATGAAGGGGATATTGCTGATGGTAGCTCCTCCAAATATACTCTGCTGTATCTTATGCCCTGGCTCCAATCCAGGAATGCAGGGAGTTATATACAGAGGGTCAGTGAAGACATCTCCAGACATCTGGAAATACAGTGTTTCTAGACCCCTTTGGCATCCTGCCCCATGGATGAAGACAGACTTGTCAGTGGGGCTCATATTAGAGGGCAGTGTTTGCCTGGCCAGTGGTACTGTAGCCATTGAAAGATAGTCTACAAACTGATCAGTTGATATTTCAAAGATTTTTTTTTTCATCTAGGTCTCAGCCTGTGCTTCCAGCTGAGCAGCAGTGCTGTAGCTGTGTAAAGCAGTCAACCTGGCACAGAGCCAAAGCTTATCCCACTTATTTTCCGTATACCCCGAAGCCCATGCACACACAAACATAAATACGTGTGTGAAACAATATACTCTGAAAGACTACTGAGGCTCTACACTCCAGCATTCAACAGCCCAGAGTGTCCAGAATTTGCCTGGTTTTCCTCATCCAGATGAACTGTAATTGAGTTATCCACACCCTTTTCCTACAGGCATCCCCCTCACTCTGCATTGGCAATGGTTGCTGCTCCTGAGGGAGCTGCTCCCCTCATGATTTATTCTCCTCTTGTTTAATGTGCAGCGAAGGGGCTTTTTACTGCCTGTTATTCAAACTGTGCTTTGGGCACAAAATTATTCATTTCCGTATGGTTTTTCCATGATGCTCATGACAGCAGTGTCTGAGAGTTTCACATGCGCTGTTTCCTTTTCCAGTAATATTGAGAGGATGCTGACCCTGTATTATCAGTGAGGAAAGAAGGCAGGCAGTGATGAATAAAAAAATGGTCTTCATAATTTCAGTTTCCCGATGTAAGTTACCCACAGCCCGAGTGCTTTGATGACAGACATTCCAGAGCTCAGCTCCAGCAGTCATTACACAAGCTGGATCTAAAGATCTCCCACACAAACACCCAGGTAAAGCAGAAAATGCTGGTGAGTGCATTGCTCCCCAGTGACTTTAATCTGGGAATTTTCTGGGGTTTTATAAGTTTAGCATTCCTGTAACTTTTTTTTTCTGTGGGTAGTTGTCTAGAGTTTGAGTTAACTTTTCTAAGCAAACTTAAAATCCATAAACTTCATCAGTCTTGACCAAATTTGCCATTATGCAGGTCAGCAGCAGGATGGGCTGTTTTGATCTGTGATGTGATTGGCATTTTATGGGCTCCCTGGCAGCAGAGGTGACTGCTTGATTGATAGGGACTGGCCATGTGAAGGCAGCAAGACGTGCTTTGCCAGCACATTTTGATTTGCTTTGTTTTTCCAAGTGTTTTCTTTCTGCAAAATAGTGGTAATTGAACTGCTGCTTTCAGTTGTGAAAGGCGTTGCAAATATCACCAAATTAACGAAAAACTCTGCCATTTTTTACCAACACTAGCTCTACTCAGTTTATCAAGGTATTCACAAACAATTTCAGAAGGATTTGAATCCAGAGAGGTGCCTTTAAAAATCAAAGAAAAAATAATCAGACTGTCCTGAAGATACCAGGGAAATGGTATGTCTTACGTGAGGGTTTTTCTTGAATCAATCCAACCTTAATTGGGCTGTGCTGGTGCCTACAACCCTCCTCCACTGATAGTAGTGGATAATAGACATTGGATATATCTTGGAGTCTGAGCAGCCCCATGAACTCAGCACCCTCCCATATTTGTATTGCCCTTCTCGTGCCCTGTGGGTTAAACCTTCAATTTTAACAGATCTGGGACTGAAGAAAAATTTCTTTTCCTGTTCCTCTCCATCTCCAAAAATCTTGTCAGTAAAGGTGGAGAGAGGTGATGTGAGATAGTATAAGATACTATTTGTGCAAACATTTGCAATCCTGAACATGACCTCATGATTCAAACCAGGACTTTGACGGCTCAAGACAAAACACAGCCTTTTTATCCTTTGCACTGTAATTACTTCATGAAGCAAAATCCTCAGTCAAATTAATTTTCTTCATGCATATCATAGGTATTAAACTGCGACTGTGCACAAAGATTGGCCTTTCCTTTAGCTAGCCTGGCTCCAAAAGTAAATTGGAAAAGTAAGTGGCAAGGAAATAACAAACAGCTGAACGTTTTGAAGCCTTTTCTATTAAAACAAGGTCTATTTCCTCTGGTCTTCACTTCTCCCTGCCAGGCCAAGCATTGGAAGATGAGGAGAGTGGGAGCAGGAACAGAAGCAAGTGCATGATAACCTACTAAGATAGTGTCTGTGCTGTGAAGAAGTTCAAGGACCTGTTTCCTTACAAACGATTCAGTGTGTCTGACACCATGGAGCTGATGGGAACCACTCCTGCATTGATCTGGCGATGCAGGTCTGAGGATTATTTGCCTACAAACAGCTATTATTTGCAGGATTGGCAAATGAAAAAAACAAATATGTTTGTTTTCTCCGCAGATCATGTTGCTTCCTACTTTCTCTTGATAAGAGGCATTTGGGGACGGTGCCCAGGTTTTGGAAGCAGTGGTTGTCTAGGCAGGAACTGAGAAGCCTAAAATGTGCTTTCTTCTGCTGCTCCTTCCTCCCTCTTTACTCTCACTCATCATCACATCTGTTCTGGGCCCAATGCCCAGCAGTTCTGCATTAACGCCTCAGTACACACAGGCTCACACAGCTGAACAGTTCGCAATGCAACGTACCCGGTGCCGTCATGTCTTCCCAAATCAAGCTCCTGCGAACCATTTTTGTTTACGAGAAGAATCACTTGGCTTCAGAATGCTACTTGTGAGCTGTGCCCAGCTGACTCGAGACACTCCAGGTCTTCCATGAGAAAAGGTTTTGCAGGGTGCCGTAGTGAATCTAGGAAATACAGAACAGAGCAGGTAAACAAACTTCCCTAAAGATGATCCCATCTCAGACCTTCATCCTGCAAACCCACACGGGCTTAATATTAGGCACATGAACAGCCCCAGAGGACTTCAGCAGAGCTGCTCACATCCTCACAGCGCAGAGCATTTGCCAGAGCAGAGCCTTTATGTCTAATTGCAAAATAAAAGGCAAGTCTCCCAGTTCTATCAACTGTAATGAATTGTTATTAGCAGCACAATTTAAAATAGCCTCGGGGCAGATCCCTGGCAGACCACTGGGGATAAAGTGATGTGGACTTGTTGCAACAGAACCTGGAAATACTTTTTCTTGGATAAAGCGCCATGCCAGTCATATGAAACACTAACACTGTGATGAGGTTGTTTTTGTAGGCTTCAACCTGTGCAAGGCTTTTTTTTTGTGGCTGTTCTCTGCACAATTCCTCTCTTTTCCACCTTTTGGGTTGAATTCTGCTGTTTGAACCAGGAGTCAGGAAACTGCTCTGCTCCTAACCTTGGGGATAATTTCTGTATGGATTTGATGATGTTATGGTGTCCAAAGGCACCTTTACAAGCCACAGTGGGAAAATACCAAACCAGGGCCCCTGTCCAGCAGGCTCTTCGGCATCAGGTCAGCATCCACGACCCCGGGCTGCACGCGGGGTCCCATCCGTGTCCCCTCGGGTGAGGGGCTGGGCAGCACAATGGGCGACATTGTGTCCCGTCGCTGCCACTAACGGCGAGGCGGGGGACAGGCGAATCTGGGGGCACAGAGAGCGAAACCCACCCATGTCCATTAATGAAGGGCCAGCCCCGGGCCCTCATTAGGAGCCCGCCGGGCCGTGCCCCGGCCCCGCCGCCCGCCAGTGCCGGGGCCGAGCGCGGAGCGGCCGCGGCGCTCAGCGGGCGCGGAAAGTGGCGCGGCCTCTCCGGGCTGGCGTTTGCACCTGGGGCTGCCGCGGTTTAATGGACTTTAACACATGCAAACAAGAGCTTTTGTGTGCGGGCACAAAGGCTGCCCCGGCGCGGGGCTCTCCCCAACACTGCCGCATTGTTTCCCCTCCGCTGCTTCTTGTCACCCTCCTTGTCAGAGTTTAATGAGGACAACGAGGTTTCGCAGGCTCATTTCGCACTTCAGCAACTTTCTAACACTTCCCTAACGAGGGAGAAGGGGCCGGAGCGATCGGGGGCGCAGGGGAGGAGCCGCCTCGGCAGAGACCCGCAGCCCCGGGGCCGGGGCAGGTGCGCCCGGGGCCGAGCCGGGATGCGGGACTGACCCGGGATGCGGGGACTCAGCCCCTTCCAGCCCATCTCCGGCACCTCGAAGTGGCTCCATTAAAAAAATCCCCGACCTACTAACTTGCGCGATTTAAGTTCGGCCGAGAAGGCGGGAGTGTCCCTGCGGTGCCCGGAGGAGCAGCGAAGCTGCGGGGAGATGGTGGCCGCTGCGGCCGCGGTGGGCAGCGGCAGGGACCGGCCCCATGACTCGCTGTGAGGCATTTCCCCGGAGCACGTAGCTTTCCCGGGAGCAGGTAGCATTCTCCGGGCCGGGGATCGGCAGTTTTCTCACCTCCCGCCGTTCCCGCCGAAGCCGAGCATCCCTCCCGGAGGCGAGGAGGGAGCGGGGCGGATGCTCGATTCCTCTTCCCTCGCCCCGGGGCAGTTTCTCCCCACCCCGATCGTGCGTTCGCCCGGTACCGCTCGGCGCGTTCCGCTGCTCCGGGATAGAGCGGGATTTCGCGGTGGCGGGGACCGGCGGGCGAGGGATGCCGAGAGGGCTCGGTAAAACTGCGGGCAAAACCCCGGATTCGCACCGTTCAAAGCCCTCGAGGTGTTGTAACCGCTTTGGGCTTTGGGAGAGCGGTCTCTCCTCCCCAAACGCAGCCATTCCCCTCGGGCTGGCTTTATTTCCCCCTCTCTAGACAGCCAGCGGTCCCAGACAGACCGTAGCTGCGGTTTTCAGTGTTTTAGATGGAGATTTTGAGGAGGATTTGCCTTTAGCCTTTGCAAATCCTCGTTTCTGCCTCCTGTTCCCACGACCGAAATCTCCCCTCCACTTTTTTTCTTACTTCCCTCCTCTGTGCGTGTGAGAAATTTGGAAAACTCGAGAAGTCGTTTAATGCAAAGGGATTTTAAAACACAAAAGTATGCTGTGAAAGAAAAAGAACCCAACACCCCAGCCACTTAATTAGATACTTACCGAAGGAGCCATTAGAGCCTGCTGGGTATAACACCGTTTATACGTTCTCTGGCCACAAAGAAATTCAATAATTACTATTTTTTTCCTCCCTTACAATGGGATGGGTTAAAGATGGAGGGTGATAAATTTAACTCTGTTCCTGGGCTTTTTGCAGATTAGCCTTTGGCATTCGCTGGTAAATACCAAGTGAATAGAGACTGTGTGACCACAGTCCCTTGAATTAGGGACAAACATTTCCTCTGTGCATTTTAAATAATGCTGCTGCCAAATATTTTGTTACCAGAGATCATTATCCTTTTGAATGAAAACTCGAGGAGTAAAGGCATTGGTTTTGTCTTTGCTGGTGTGGAACAGACTATATGATATCTAGAACAGCAACAAGCTTTCACAAATTGCTATATGATTTCTACTGCCAGGTTCTGTGATATTGGATACGACATAAAAATAAAAAAGCCGGGCAGATAGACACAGAAACTCACAGAAACCACCTGTATATTTTGTTTCAAAGGAAAATCTCAGCTATTGTCTTACTGGCTCTGGTTCTGTTAGGCCTTGGATCTGCTTAATCTTTAAAGCTATTCAAACAAATTGAATGATACAAGGCAAGTCTTCTATAATTAATCCGGATTCTTGAATTTTGATACAAACTTTTATGTAACCGAGAAGTTTCTCTCTTTTCCTTGCAAAGACATTAAATAGGCACTAAGTCCTTCTGTCAAGAGTGCTACCATGAACAAAGTTAAAAGGAACAAACCTGGAAATTTTCCTTTCATGAGGAAGAAAGAGATACAAACATAAAGTCATGGGAGAGCTGGTACTGGTGCCTGGACAGAGACCAAGGTTTAAAATGTCCCCTGTGCTACAAACCACAGAACACGAACATAGGAATGGTGGTTTGTCCCAGGCACAGCTCCTGCAGGATGTTATTTTGTCAGTTTATCCTAACCTCACAGAGACTCAGTGCTGGCACTCAAAAGTCTCATTTGAACCTTTTGAAATGTTTATTCTTTCACTACTACAATCCAAAGAAAATGGAAATGATGCCATTGGGTATGGAAGAACTCGTGACGCTCAGCTGCCACTGTGGATGATGAAGCTTCAGCTGCGGTTTGCTCCTTCTCATGTTATGCAATTTTCTCTTGGTATTTGGCAGAGCTGCTTCAGAATAGATACTTTGCAGAGCTGTGAATCTTGTGACGAGGCATTGTTGAAATCTCTCAATGTATGATTCCTTTGTAGGAGTAAAAATTTTATCTGGGTTATCAGGAAAGTAAGAATTATGTTGGGAGTTTTGTTGTTTTTTTTATTTTTTGTGATTTGGACTCTCTGGCTTCAATGGAAAATCAACACACTGAGAAAGGTCTGTAGGTCTGGACCTGCTAAACTCATAGGCTGCAGATACAATTCCCACTGAAGCCATTGGTAAAAACGCTCACAGACCCAGCACAGGTTCAGCCAGTGTCCACAGCTCTCCAGGTTACCCCACGGCAGATCTCATGACAACCTCTGCTTTCTGACTCTCCATCTTTCCTCACACGTTTTTCTTCAGATCCTGTAAAATCCAGTGAAAGAGTGAAAACCTTTTGATTTTGAAGCTGGTGTCTCTGGCAGTGATGGTTTATACAGCGCATTTCTACCATCAGGTGTATGGAAAAGGACCCTCTGCCTTCAGGGATTACCTGATGGACCAAATGAGTTGGGTTTCCTTGAGTTTCCGAACAGTTGTGGGTCTGACTGTCTTTTCATGGACACAGACAGAAGTGGTGCTGACTGTGCGGACAGAGCAAAAAGCTGTGCCCATGGTCACATCAGCTGCTGTGCAATCTTGTCCTCGGTCACATCAGGCGACTCCCTCTTTGCTAAATGTCCTCCCCCTCATGCCAGACAACAGTTCCACCTTTTACTCATCAAGGTGGAGTGTCAAACCATGTGCCCAGGATGTTGGTGCTCTGTGCCAGCCTTTCACCACTCACATTACCGCTGTCTCCAGAAAGGTAATGCCAAGGCTTGCTCTCCATTTGCTACAGAGGTATCACATCCTTCAGGTTATCCAGAGACCCTTTGGAGTGAGGCTGTTCATTTTAGGATGGGAAAAGAAACAAAATAGGGACCCTGGTCCCCATAGAAGAGAGGAACCACCCAAAGTTGCACATGCAAAGGCCCAGACAGGATGTTTTTTGGGTACCAGCAGCTCCCAGGTGCTGCGGTCGCTCCTGACGCCAAAGCCACTGGGTCTTGTCACAGCTGTTCCGCGCGCCGGCGCGGAGAGGTCACTGCTGATAACACTCTCCAGGTGTTCAGCCCGAGAACAAAGGCCCTTTTCAGTGGCTGCCGAGAAGGAAGAAGCCTCCTTGCTGGATGGAAAATGGCTTTCCTGGATGGCAATATTTGGTTACAGTATGATCTGTTACTTCAGAAGAAGCCCCGCAGAAGGGAGGGTAATTTGACTCAGGCATGTAAAATACCATTGTGGGGACTCTTGTCTGCCTCCTTCTTCTCCCTAAAGTACTGAAACAACGTTGAGTTGTGATGTTTCATACAAGCAAAATTAAACTGGAATCTGGGATCAAAGTGTGCCTCATCTCGCTATACCCATCGTCATGAGGGTGAGCCGGGTCATCATCCTGAAGAACCTGGGCTCTCTGCAGAGCCCCAGCCCCTTGCCTGGCTGGATAGCACACGAAACAGTGTCTTCTGAGCACAAAACTGAGCTAAGACAAGCTGTGTGCTGGCATGAGCACAGTCCAGGGGAAGCTTTCCCTCAATCCATGGATCTGAATTTCAGCGCTTGTGTTGGAACACCTTTATCAAAAATTTTCACAATAAAACTCGCATTGTTCACACAGGGACACCTGAAAGATAATTTGGTCCTATGGATAAGGGTGAGGAGATGGGTTTGGGTATATTTGGGTATATTTTCCAAGTGGCTGTGCATCCTGTTTTGGCACTGGAGGGATTTCCAAAGGGGAAGGCGTGGTGACCACCGACTGCAGCCGTCTAGAGGTGGTGCATTCCCCCTTTCCCACAGAACCAGCTGCCAAGGGAAGGAGCACCCCTTGCACAAGCACTGTCGTCATGTTGTCCGGGTATTTTCAAAACCTGGGCTCCTACTACCAGCTGAAGGCTTTCTGTGCTCTCCTACAGCCTCACCATGGTTATAATGTCCATGGGGTACTCCCGATGTGTTCCTTCCCCATGGCTGCTCAGCCTGCTCCTACATTATCCCTACACCCCATAAGCTGTCCCTCATACCCTGGGGAGTTGGTTCCCTCAGATATGTAGGAGGTGACTTATCTAAAATTATTTTCTCCACATCTTTCAGGTAGAAGTGAGAAGGACAATCCAAGGAATGTTCCCACACTGATGAGGCATTTTCCATCACTGAAAGAAACACAGAGGGATTCTGTCCTCACCCCAAATGTACTTGCTTAGTGGAAGAGCAAGGACATGAAACCTCTTTTAAAATATCTGCTGTTCATGCATAAATATATCTCTATATGAAGCTGAACTTCTTATTTTAAGTAAGGAAAGGAACACTAGCACAGATATTGCACTTTTCAATCAAGCAATACTATTTCCTGTAAAAGACAAGGCTTCCTTAATTCTTCAAATGCACCAGCTAACATCTATACAAATAATGGGATTTGGCTGAGTACAGTTAAATATATTTGATTACTTCCCTTTTATCTAGTTCTAGGTTTACTGTACTTTTCCTTGGATGGCAAATAAGAAGCCCTTTTCTTCTAAGTGACAGCAGGGAAAAGAATCAGGTTGCTAATTTACCTGAGACCCAGGACTGTGTAATGATAGATGTGTGCTGGAAACTACAGAGTGGGCTTTCTAATTTTGGAGGGAGGAGAGAGGGAAAGCGTGAGATTTGTTAACCTTTCAAATTGATGGTGCTTTTGCTGATGGACTTTCATGGCTGTAGTTACACACACATCAGGAAACAAATGCAGTGAGAAGAGCTGACAGGAGGCTGGGACCTAACGAAGTGTGTCATACAGGAAGCAAGTAAAATGGAAAATCACCATTCTCCAGACAAACAAGGATACAATGTGCTCATGGTTAATCATAGTATCGCTCTCAAAGCAAAGATAATAGACTTACCTGCAGCAGTGTAGGAAGTGAGCACACACATGGTCCAGGAGCAGTTTGGTTAAAGAAGCAGAAATCCGTGTGTGGATGTCCAGGCCTGCAGGTCACCAGTGCTTCCAAGGATGTGTCACCCAGGTTTTTGCATGGAAGATCTCCATCAAAGTCTTCTTGAAGAGATGTGAAGGAAAGAGGCAGGTGGGGAGGGAGAAGGGAGGATGGATGGCAGGCAGGCACAGAAGGGTCCCACCTATGGTTTAGGTTTGTTTTAAAATGGGTGTGTTTTCTGCCCAAGGGAAAGCAAAAGCCCAGAGCATGCCAACATCGCCATGATGCCAGATCAAATGGTCTAAAGCATCAGCAGCTTTGGGTGAAAAGTCATTTTCTAGGTAGGAAAAGGAATCTGAGCCCAAGCGGAGTTTGCAGTGCAGATGTGCTGTTAGTCTGATTTAGGAAATGCTTATCTCCTCCTCTCCTGGGATTCCTTTGCCTTCTTCTGGAATCTGAGCACGTCACGTTCAAGCCAGGGTTTCACCTGAAGAGGTGCATTGACACCGGCCAAGAGAGGAGCAGTGTTGGAGGGAGAGGGTGAGTCACACACAGGTCAGTGCCAGGGACAGTTCAGGTGATCTGAAGCAAAGTCATCTAATTTCAAAAAATATTTTAATATTCTAGTAAATTATGCCTTCTTTTTGTCCCTTAGAAGATTCAACCTACTAGTTCTTCCCTGGCTCTATTTTAGCTGGTTCAGATATTAAGTTGGTTATCCAGAAAAGCAGAAAGATGTCATAATTTCCTGTACGCATGTTTGTGTGTATTCTACACTTCCAGCAGACCCTAAAACATCTACTGGATAACCAAGCAAGCAGCTTTTGTCTCTTTGTTGTTTCATAGAAAAAAAAAATTGTATCATGGCTTTCAAGTTAAAAAAAATAGAGAAATAATAACATGACCCAACTGCAAAAATATTTTTTTTCATGAACTATACCAATGAATTGGAAATGCAAGTAGTAAAATGAATTGCCAAAAGTATCAAATATATGTTTTCAATAACTTTTTTTTTTTTGTTACCTAGTAAAATATTTTCCTGGAGAAGGGTTGTTAAACCCCTCAGTGCAATATAAAGGTGCAGTGATGTATTGTCTCAGAAGTGGTTTAATGGAGTTTTGGGGTTCCATTTTTTGTACATATTTTCAACACACGCAGTGCGTGATCAATTTGGATATATAAAATGCTCTATATTTCTTTCTAAGCAATGATCTTAACTTTTAAAGAATGTTGCTTAGTTAGGAGAGCATGTGTGTGTGTTTGCATTTTGGCAAGGCAGCAAATCACATACAATATTTATGTCATTTGAGAAAAGTATTTGTGCATTTGCCAACACCAGTCCTTTCTAAGAACCTAAAGGTATTTGATCTGCTCTAAAACACAGTTTTAGGGAGGATTAGGTGTGTGGGAGCAGAGGGCAGAGGGAAGGTCTGTCCGGTCTTTGTGGTGTGAAAGGGCAGGATTTTAGACAAACAAGCCAGATCTTGTTTCAGCTCAACTCTGACTCTGTTTTTGTGAAAATCGGTTTTTCAGACCTACCTGTGGCTTCGCTGCCAATGAGCTGGACTTTTGCTGGGAGATTAGTGGTGCAGGCTGGGCAGAATTAGGTGGAGTCTGACCCCAGCTCTCCTGCCACGCTCCTGTGACAACTCAAGGAGGTCAATTATTATAAAATGTGCAGAGCAAAGATGGCAAAAGGATGATGTCCTGTGTTACAACACTGATTCCCCCTGGTAACTGACCCACTTCACCCATTTTATTGGCAAAAGACAACCAACAGCTGAGTGTACAGGGATGGGGAAAATGTGGGGGATGCATGATCATGATTTATCCTGATCTCTGTTCCTCCTGCTTCGTTTATCATAGAATCATAGAAAATCCTGAGATAGAAGAGACTCACAAAGACTATTGAAGTCCAGCTCCTGATCCACTGGTGTGCCAAGGATCAGGATCTGTCACTGGGTGCTGGGTATTGGCTGCTGTGGATTTGTCTCAGAAGGTGAAAGCCCAGTGCCCTGCTCACACCCCAGCTGGCCGTGCAGACCCCTGTGCTGACATCTTTGTGCCAAATCCAATGATATAACATTTCATGCAGAGAATTTCTCCACTCCCCCTCCCTTCTTTTTTTGCTTTATATCTCTTCTTTCTATCTTCAGCCTGTCAGGACTTTCACATACCTGCAGCTGACAGCTAAGAGATCAGGAACTTTGATGTTGTAAGGGATATTTTATCTCAGGTAATTCTCACCAATTCCTACCTTATTGTGTAGGATATCCAAGGACTCCGAGAGTGAGCAACGCCTTTGTCTGGTAAGATCAGAGCAATTTGCAAGCTTTTCTGGGAACAAGGTCCAATAAAGGAACTTTAGAGATATAATCTGTCAACCCCACTGAGCAGCACGGTGACAGCAGCCTTAGGATTACTGACAGTTTAAGCATCACCCCGGACAGAACAATGTTGATGGCAGTTGCAGTTATTTGCAGTAAGACATTGTTTGCTGAGGAAGCAAAGGAAACCCTTTATATCCAAATTCACTAAGTTTTTACCTAGTTTCTCCCTCAGGCAAACAACTGACTCTACAGGGACCTGCTGCTTTTTGGTAGGAGTTTGAAAAAAACCCCACTCTTTGAGGTACAACCTCTAATTCACAAGACTGACCTGATTTTGTGGCTCTGACTTGGATGGGTCACCCAGTAGAGCCAGTCCTGAGCCTGCAGCCACTGAGCAGAGGGTGGACTGCCACCTCAGTCCCCAGACTGGTGAATTTGTCACCTGTGCTGTGTGGCTTTGGCATCACAGGCAGGCGTGAGGGCATGCGAAGCCTTTTCTCTTGCCAGGTAAGCACTGCGTGGGGCAGTGGCAATGAGGGCTGTGATGCCCTAAGCCCTGTGTTTGAAATCCTCCTCTTCCCTCTGTACGTCGCTCTGTTCCTTCAAACCTCTTCATTCCTGGTGAGTCACACCAAGCCGGCAGAGGTTTACCAGGGATCAGCCATACATCATCTCTTCAAGCAGCTGTGGCATGAAGCTCCCTAGAAAATAACTGATGGGAAATGCTCAGCAGGTCTGTCCTCAGATGTTTTTACTACCCACCAGCTTGCTTACTTCACCAGGGCTTTGCTGTCCTCATCATATTTGATTTTTGAGGAGTTTCTTCATTATCCCATATTATTTCTGAAACCATATTTCTCCCTCACTAGGCAAACATTTGCCTGTTCTGTTTTCAAATACATCAGCATCTTCTTTTCCAGCAAATGCCCAGGCCTCACATCTTTATAAATATTTTAACAAAGACCCCAGCTCACCCTCAGTGGCCACAGCTTGGCCTCTCCCAGCAGTAATTTCAGGATAACACCTTTCTGCAAAGGCAGGTAAGGTGTCTGTATCCATCCACGCTGGTCTCTATCCATGTCCTTGTTTCCTAAGTCATCAAGCTGATGTTAATATTGCTCCTGGTTAGTGCTTAAGCTTCCTGAGTAATTGATCTCTGCTGAGTGATGATGATCAGTGTCGAGGGCCAACTTACAATCAAGACTTGGATTGTTCCCCATGTAATTTTTCTCTTACTGCTCTCTCAAACCTTTTCTCATCCTTCACACCACATTCTCTGCCTTCATCAAGGATGTTGCTGTCCTCACCCAGCATTTTGAAGCCAACACTTTGTGGGTAGAAATCCTGCTGTGGCTCAGTGATGGCTTCACACAATGAATTGCAGCCTAAATACTGACACCAGCATGTGGTTTTTTGGGTTTCCAAGAACCTGCCACAAATCATTTTGCTGTTTGCAGGTAGTCCCTTTTCAGCCCCTCCACTACACCTGCTGAAAATGCTTTTGCTGATGGCAGAGCTGTGCAAAGCTGTGCTCACCTGGAGAGGCACCAGCAGCAGCAGGCAGTGAGCAGGGCAGGCAAACATCCAACCATCCAGCTGGAGCAAAGGGGTTGCCAGCAGCTGGACACCGGGGGAGATGATGCTGGAACTGCTGACAGAGGCTGAGGCTGCTCCTGAGCTTGCATCCAGGAATGCACAAGTGCAAATTTCACAATTTCAGTGTCTCCCCCTGCCCTGGGGTTTGTTTATTCTTGTGACAGGTGTCACACGGAGAGCAGTGGCAGACAGGATCAGGAAGTAGCTGTGGGTGGAATAAGAGAAGAATCCCACCAGCCTATACCAGGCGTGGATCTTGGCTCCTGCCATGAGGGCAGAGCAGTGCTTGGCCTTGGGAGCGAGGCGCTGGTGGTGCCTCTGAGCACCCACCTGGCATCCGACAGAAGGATCTTGCAACAGCTCCAGCGCATTTCCTCGGTAATGAATTCCAACATGTTTTCCCAAATCGCCTCATAATGACTCAGTTCGAATCTCATGATGCAATCCTGAAGGGAATCATTAGCTCCCAGCTAGGAGGCCGGCCACTCTCCAGCTCCAGCCCATGAGGCTGCTGACTGTGGCGTTGTTTGGAGCAGCTTTACGTACCCCGGCCCGGAGCATGCCAGCTCCGGGGTGTACATTCTTTCTGGGGACACCTCACCCCATCCATCCCACTGCAGCTCATGCCAGCACTTCCCTCCAAGTCACCAGGTGTGGGACAGAGGGACAATGTGTTTTCAGTTAGGTGAGAATGCAGTGATGGTGTTACCTCCCTGCTGAGCTGATGTTTGCAGTTCAGACCATCTTATCAATCCCTGGTACAGTCCCTTCCTCACTGCAGCTCCAGAACCACGTGGAGAAGGGACTCAAGGAGAGTTCTGCAGAGCAAACATCTTTTCTCCTGCCTGTTACTCATGTGGACAGAAAATCTGACCAAATCACAGAAAAGAAAAAAAAAGAGCATTTTCAAGCCACTGCTGATGTTGTGTCTACATTGGGTGACACACAAGAGGTGCATGGCCATGCCACATCCAGCCACATTAAAAGGTCTCCCAGCAACAGCCTTTCCCACAACAATCTGAAGCAAATTGTGCATGGGCTGCTGAAATGCCACTAAATCCACCTTCTAATTCATGATACATCCCAAACTCCTTCACCCTGCTGAGGTAGAATCCTGTTGGTGACAGCTTTACCAAGTGTCACACCCTGATGTAATTTGTTCACCGCAGTTGGATTTTCCAGCTTGTGCCTCAACTCCAGCACAGGGTGTTAAATGATTTGCTGCAGAGAGACAGTGGCCAGGCCAAGGGTAAAACCCAGGTATCATTAGTCCCAGGATACTATGACAACCAACTAGTGTTAGAAAACATTCCCTGCCACTCCCTTGCACTTTTATTTATCAACAAAACCAGATTTACTTTGTTTTACTCTTAGCAAGACACTGTTTCACTGGAGACCACTTAAAATGAGATTTATCTTCCTTGGAATAAATACAGGCTCTTGCATTTGTAATTCATTCCCCTCCTATTTCTAATCTCATTTCTATTGAATGCATTGTTTTGTTTCCCATTATTTATGAAATGAGATCATTAAAATGAATATTGGAACTCAACAGGTTTGAGGCAGGAAGAATCTTCCCTGCAGAGGCATCCCAAGCAGAATTCCTTGGGTTGCTGCAGAGCCTTAGGGTTTGACATTCTGGGGGCTTCCCACTCTGCTCCCAACCCAAGCAGTGACAAACCTCTTTCCAACCCCTAAAAAGCAGCCACTTTTCATCTTGAGTGGGACAAATATCAGGGATGTATGAAGCAGATCCTGATGAAAAGAATCAACAGATCCTCAAGGATGCCCTTAGTGCAGGTTGTTATATGACCTTTGGGAATACAGCAGCAGGTTCTGGATGCAAAGAAGACATTTGGGGAAAAGGGTTTTGGGGAACTTCTTTTCCTCATTAAACTCCTACATTTAAAAAAAAAGGAAAAAGAGCAAATTCTGATCAAAAAAGTAAAGGAAAAAAAGAGCAAGTGTCATCTAACAAAGCTTAAATCTAGAGTGAATCCACTGCAAACTAACTTTTCTCTGGTTTAATACTGATAAACATTGGACTAAGAGCTGCAAATCTGAGCTCCCTCCTCATTCCCAAAATACACAAACATGAAGGTCTAAGCATCTACAGTCATGTATTACATAAAATATTTCCTGGCTGCGAGAATCTCATGGGACAACTATCAGGAACAAGACGGTGCAAATAATTAGTTTAATTGAAAGTAAAGGCACACTACTAAAAATAAAGAGATGAAAGTGGTTTTCTCTTTGCCAGTTTTACTATGAGCAATAGTAGTAGCAGCTGCATTTCAACCCATTTTGCAGATAACTGTGAGTGGCATTCTGGAAGCTAAACAGTTTAATTGCACAGGCTACCCTTTAATTTAGGGTGGTGAGAATGATATGAAGGACTCATTAAACTGGGGCATTAACCATGGCAGAAAATAAAGTAGTTTCTTTGTTGGAGAAGATCTCACTGCCCTCCAATCACTACAGTAAATTGTTCCTGGGAACGGCAGCGGGATAGGATGGGGAGATAGAGACACGTTGAGACAGAGGGAAGCAAATGAAAAATAATTGGTACAGTGCTCTGCAGATTGTATGTCACTGCAGACAGTTATTTAATAACTCTCCAATTATTGCTGCCAGCTGGGGTATATTAAGACACTGTGAGAAGTCAGGCCAAAATCCCCCAGGCACGACTGCTGACCTGGCCCTGTGCTTCCTTCCTCCCTGAGGATGGGGAGGGGGCAGGCCGGGGCCAGGCTGTGGCCTCTGGGCAGCCCAGGGGGATGTGCCCCCCCTTTCCCAAGGGATGACAGGGCTTTGCCCATGCCTCCTGCTCCTAGCTTTAAAGATGAGGTGGTGTAAAGCCTGTTTGGGTTCTCCTTCTTGTGGGACACAGGGTGACTCTGGGCAAGCGTTTCCTTTGGCGTACTGAGTGTGGTGTGACGGGCAGTTCACCCAGCAGCAGCTCTGGTTTGAGCCATGAGCATCTCCCATTGCCCCTGGAGCTGGCTCTGCTCTCACAGCTCTGGGCTGCTACTGAGAGAGTCTGTCCTCCATGGCTGGGAGTTGGGAGCCATCTCAACTATCTTGCCTTGCTTCTCTCAGCAGTGACTTGGTGCTTTGAATGTTTTCCTTTCTTGGATTTCACTGTCCCCCATATCCTATCCACTGCAAGAGCTCCATGTCACCCAATTCATATCACTTTATTGGGTGATATCGAGTCCCAGAATGGTTTTGGGTTGGAAGAGACCCTAGAGACCATTTCATTCCAACCCCTCTGCCATGGGCTGGGACACCGTCCACTAGACCAGGAGTTCATGTGCAAATCACAGTAGAGCTCCAGCCCAGACTCCATGGCTGGTGGCCAGCTAATATCAGAGTGGGTCAAAAGGAAGGCCTAGAGGCACTTCAAGCATGGAGTAAGAGTCCAGTGGTCACTGGGGACCCACCAGACATTTCTGCAGAGAGCCTCTCAACCCTAGGGGCTGCCACTGAAACTCTGGAGACCAAAGCCCTGGGATTACATGGCCTTTCTGTTTATTTCAGCACAACTTCAAATCCAACAGCCCCCACCACCTCTCTGAGAACCCCAGAGAAAAACCTGACGTTGGGAACCTCAAGGGCTTGAAAGCCCAGCTGCAAACTGAGAGCCCAAAATACATTGTCTGAGACCTGTCACCTCGCCCTTATTTCCCAACAAAACAAAGCCTTTTTAACGACTCCTTCCCCAAGCTCAGGATTGGGTCTGTAAAACAGAAACTGTACTTCAATACCAAATGAAAAACATGACTCACAGACTGTAATTCCTTTCTGCAAATACCGGAGAAGAATATTTCATTTGGCAAACAATCGAGCCTTACAGTTTAGAGCTCTTAATGTGATTAGGGACAGGTTCTGCAACACATTTGTAACTCCAGGTGATTTTGCTATATCTTTTTGGACTGTGACCAGACACAAAAATGCCCCTTTGCTAGATTTGGATCCAGCTAAAACTGAGGAGAATCAGATGTCGGTAAGACCTTTACAGTTTGATCTTCACCCAGGGGTATCACAGCATGTTTCTGTGAGCTGAGCCATCTCAGGCTTTTTTCTGCATTAAGCCCATATCTCCCCTGATGAGTGATAACTCTTCTATAGGACCTCTTCTGTAAGTGAGCATGTGCTACTCCTCTGAGTTACTGTGATGTACTTACGGGGAGGGAGACAGCACAAACACTTCTATTGGCTCTATGGACACATCTTTGCTTCCTTTGAATCTTTGAGCACCCTGGTCTGGTGGAAGGTGACCCTGCCGGTGGCAAAGGGGTTGGAATTAGATGATCTTTAAGATCCCTCCCAACCCAAACCATTCTATGATTCTACAATTATAAAGTGGTCAGAAGGTGCCAGTCTTGTTTAAAATGAGCTGAGGCCAGGTTCTCCCTCCATTTAGAAGAGCCCAACATTCAATCCTGAAAGCAAAAGCTGCAGAGTTTTGCAGGATCAGACCAATCTTACACTCTGCCTGTGTTTCTGCCTCGCCTACCAAAGGTAGGGCCGCAAATAAATTAAACTGGCAGCAAAATTTACAGGGGAAGGATGTGGAAGGACAGCACTGCAGAGAAAAGAGACACTCTTCTGTACTTGCAGCTGAGAAACAAAACCAAGCCTGACCTTTATGCTATTGATAAGAAAACCTCGAGTTTCTTGTTCATGAGGACTCATCCACTGGCTTCACCAGTGCTGGTAGTCAGACTGTCTCTTGTCTTCTCATCTCACCAGGAACTTTTTGTGGAAAGGATCTCCATTGCTCAACCAAAAACTGGATGAGTTTAGCCTCAACCAGCACTGTGGCAAAATAAAACTATGGAATATTTATGGTATGATATTAAACAAAAAAGGGCAGGGAAAAAAAAATACGCATTCTAACAGATTTATCTCTTTGTAAGAGGAGGAAAATTGAACTAAGGACAAATCTCCAGCATTTTACCAAGCAGGTGGCTCCAAGACTCAGCAATGGGAAAACCAGACCAGGGCTGTGCACATGAAAACCTTGCTCCCACTAAATGGCCATCACAGCCAAGAGACAAAGTGAAGGAATTTGCTTGAAGTGTTTTATGATGCTGTTGGTCTCTCTGACCCTGACAGCAGCTGCTTTGCTGGGTAGCAGTGGGCAGCCTAGGTATCCAACAACCTAGAGTTCCTCACCTCCCTCAGGAACAGGCAGAAGAAGATCTAATGGCAGGAATCTGAAGTCAGCAGCATTCAAATCAGAGAGGAAACATCTGGTTTGGGATGAGGGCAGCCAACCACGGGAACACATCAGGAAGGAATGTGGCAGATGCCTCAGCACTTTGTGTTCAAAGCAAGGAGTGAATTTCTCTTCTGGAGAGATGTGCTCCAGCTACGGGTTACCAAGGCTTGGGGGAGAAGTGGCATTGTCAGAGTGAATGATGGACATCTGTAAGTGTCCAGCTTGGGTTGTACTGGACCAAAGTGTCACTGAATAGGTCTACATGTGAGTAATGTTTGTGGAACTGCACGTGCAAAGCCAGGGAGGGTGACAGAAACCCTGACATCAGCAGCAGGCAGAGACAAGCCCAGAAGCACCTGAGTAAATCTAACTAAACCAAATATCTCAGGACTTTATCCTTCTGTGCTTTTCCAGATTTTTTTTTCTTTCTTTTTTTTTCTTAAATGCCATTTAAGAAAAAAAACAAAGACAAAGATTAAGGCCAAAACAATGTATCTGGCTTTTACAGCACTTTCACAACCTGGGCACGAGGCCAGACTGCAGAGCAGGACTGGCCAGGGATGTGGTTTGGTGCTGTGGCTGCGCCAAGGCTGCTGGGACCCCAAGGGCCAGGCTGGATCCTCTACCAGCACCGTCCCCTCCCTCCCTTGCACAGGGCTGGATTTCTGGTCATTTTTAGATCCCTGAGCCTACCCTGGCTCAGAGGGATGATGGATCTATGGATCAGCAAACCCCAGCTACAGCAACTGCAGTGCTGGCCATGAGCATGGCCAGGCGTGAGCTGTCTCTCAGGGGCATTCCCAGACCCATCCTTTGATCCTTATTCCTGCCACCTTCCTGCTGCCAGCACCAGGGCTTGTCCATGCACACAATAAACTGAAAAGCCATATGGTTTTGCATGCAAAAATATCCCAGCTGTATTTGGAGTTTCCTGAGATAGTTTGCCACCTGGGCACAGGGAGCTGTCACACACAGAGGGTTTTCCAGCACGCAGGCACAGGATCAATCACAGATAAAATGCTGATTTTTTAAAACTATTTTTCCCATTCCTATTCCCTCCTGCCCTTTTAAAAAAATATATATTTAAAAAAAAGCATTAGTGTTGCCCCTGTCTGTACCACATGCAGTTGTCAAGGCCCTCAGCTGAGATGCAAGAGATGCAGGTCCAATTCCTCTGTTCAGCCCAGGGAGGTTCTTTCAGCTTCTGTAAAAGCTATATCTGAGTGCAACAGGCATGAGAAGAAAAAAAAGAAATCATGCTTTAGTAGGTCAGAAAGCCACACACAAAAAACCAAGATCTTGTGACCTTATAGTCATTCTCAGGAAAAAATAACTGGAAAAAGCTTGAAGCAGCTGCAGCCCCATCCCTGGGGTTGGATTCTCTCAGATCTCTTCAAATTGCTCAGGGAACCTTCAAGTTGCTCTCTGCAGTGCCTGACTGCAGCTACCTGGGGAATGGGGATGGGATAACGTCCCACAGTTCACAATAGCAATGGAGTGAATCCAGGCATACTCTGCAACAAGGATATGAATATCTGGGAAGGAAAACAAAAGCTCATCTTCCTCTGGTTTGCACTTTCAAAGGTTTCTTGAAGCTTTCTGAAGTTCTTAACTGGTGTAAATCACGTAGCTCCCCATAAGCCAAGAAATCAACAACCATAATTTAGGATTCTGAACCAGTTCTAAGGAAAAAAGTATCTTCTGTTCAGAACCATAAAAAGTTAAATAAACCCCCCAAACGATCTGTTTTAAAATGTATTCAATAGTTCTTGGACTGCAGTGGGCAAGAAGCTGGGTTGTTTTTACTGCCAAGAAAGAAAAAATTTCAACGTTCTCAAATATTTGCAGTACCAGATGCCCCGGTAAAAATTTTTTAGTCCATTTAAAAAACCCTCATTTCTTAAAAACCCATTTTGCATGGAAAACATACCAGATGTAAGCAGTACTCGAGACACTGTGCAAGGACCACACGCTCCCAGCTCAGCCCAGGGGCAGGACACCCAGCACTGCAGGGATGGACATGATCAGACGGATGGGAATAGGGAGCTTGGAGAGGCGTGCTCAACCTGGACTGAATCCTGTCGGGTGCTCAATACCCTCAGCTTGCTCAGGGAGTGCTGGAGACTGGTAATGAGCATTGGAAAATTCTGTCCCAGTGGGAGCAAGGAAAATCTGAAGGACTTGACTGCATGGAGATACAGAGCACAAGATGCCACATCTTTAATCATCCCTGACATCTTTTATTGCCCTGGCAATTGAAAGGTTATTTCCTGAGAGCCTGTGGAGGGAAATAAAGGTGACAGAGCATCAGACCATGGTCCCATCGTGGGACAACCCTCACTTAGAACCATTCCTTGTGCCTTTCAAAGGTATTGGCTTCCTAAGGACGAACCCATACAAGACAAACACCTTAGTTGTGGAAAGAGAAGGGAACCCAACATGCCTAAAGGTGAAAGCTCATGGCTCTGTGTCAAACCAACCAGCTTCAAGCACCATGAATCAGCAATCAGTAAAGTTTTTAAATTTGCCCTATGTGTGAGGGTGCAAGGGCATGGCAGGAGGGTGAGTGGGGAGAGGCAGGGGTGGATCTCCTTGCGCTGAGCTGAACAATCCAAATTTTAATTCATGAAAGGTATTGCTAAAAGAGGTAATCAAAACATGAGGCTGATCATGGCCTCCTTTCATTGGTTTCAGAGCACTACTTCACTTCTCAGGTGCTTGCAATTAGAAGAATCCCAGAGTGGTTTGAGTTGGACAGGACCTCAAAGCCCATCTCATAGCACCCCCTGTCATGGGCAGGGACACCTTCCAATATCCCAGGGTGCTCCAAGCCCCATCCAACCTGGCCTTGAACACTTCCAGGGATGGGGAAGCCACAGCTTCTTTGGGCCACCTGTGCCAGGGCCTCCCCACCCTGCGAATCAGTGAATAGTTACCACTGCCACTGAACCTGCAGACTCTAAATACAGAGTGAGAGCTGCTGGATCCCCCCAGAGTTACAGCAAGAGTGTGTCTGTAGCTGCAGCCTCCCCCCATCCAAGCCACCTGACGGAGGGTGAGGATGGAGGTTACACACAGCCTCCCACAAGAGACAGGCTTCAAGGAGGTGTTTTATGAGCTTTTTGCACAGCTTGGACCCTCTGAGAAGCTTCCAGGTGCACTTTCCCATTGCTCCCTTGGTTCCACGGCCACAGGGGTGTGCACGTGGGTGCACATGGGGGTGACAAGTAGCAGAGGGGTCTGCTAACCTGAGAAATACTTCCTCTGACTCAGTCATCCACCAGAGCCCAAATAAAAACTGCTAAAGATCAAAAGGGAATCCCTGGATAATGCAAATAACAGCACCAGCAGAGAGCTGCAAGCGCTGCAGGTTCCTCCTGCAGGATATCCACAGGTCACCACCCACCTGTCCCAGGGGGGCTAAAATCTGCCTAAAGCCTTCCACCTGCCCTCCCCTGTCACCCTCAGCTCCTGTCCTGCAGAACCATTAATTAATAAGCTTCCCACCACTGACATGGCATTTAAAGGGACACCATCACGTAATATCTGTTTTCAATCACAAATTTGGGAAGAATAAGGTTTTATATACCTTGAGGCCCCAGGAGTGCTGGAGTGGTGATGATGATGATCCTTTAAATAGCAGCAGATGTCAAGACCCAGAGGAATCATTATTCTTCTGAAGGAGGAAGCAGCGGTGAAACAGAGATATCTTCACTGAGCAGAACCTGCCTTTTCTCCCACCGCATGGGCTCTGCTGAGAAAGGGAAGGGGAGGGCTCAGGACATTCCCCTCACTGAGCAAACCTGAGGTGGCCATGCTCCCTGCTCTGAGGGACATCCTCAGCTGTGCAGCCACCAGAAGGGAACCATGGAACAGCATGACTCTTGTTTCATCTGAGCATCTCTGCTCCAAGACACCTTCATCCAGGCACAGCCTTGTCCAGGACTTAGCAGAGCACACATGGGCACCTCCATGGCATCAGCACAGGACTTAGCTCAAGCTGAATAGTTCAGTAGAGAAAAAACTCCTCAGAAATGCAATATTGTTGTTCTCCAGCATGATCAAGACAGATTTTTAAGGGCACCTCAGTAGAAGGCTGATGTTTAAAATCTGAGCCCTGGCTTAGAGCAATTGGGCACTTCTGTCCTGGTGCTGCTGGCCTGGTTCATCTTTGTCCTGTGGCTCAAACCAAGTACAGAGCTGTCCCCTGTGCACGGCCAGAGCAGAGGGTTCCTTGGCTTAGCAGAAGCAGCTGTGGGTATTTTCTCTAGGGCATCGGTGTAGGTAGGTTTAATCAGCCTGATTATCTCAAAACTGGCAGAGCAGCTCAGCAGAAGGGAAAAGAAACCAGATCACAGCCTGAGTTAGCTTCTTTGTTCCCCAAGAAAAACCCACCACCTTCGTCTGGCAACAGGAGCAGGGCAGAGAGCGTGCAAGCTCAGAGCAACCAGAGGCACAGCCCATGCTCAAAGCCAGAGCTTTGAGTTCATTTAAGTAACCATGGGCTGGAATATCTGTTCCTGGAGCCCAGGACACAGAGCCTGGCCTCTGCCTGCAGCTCTTTGTGGTGTCCCACAGCACCTTTCTGGTCCCAAGAAGTTTCCAACTCCTCACTAGCAGGATCAGGGCACAGCCTGTGTTCCTCTCCCACCCTCACAGTACTACAATCAAAATGCTTTTTGTTTTGCTGGAGCTTAATTTTGAGTATGTGACTCCAAACTTACCCTTCTGGGATTGGATTTCGAACCCAATTCCATGCTGGAAACCACTAATTTTCTTAGGACCATTTTCAGTGTGGTAGAACTCTGCTTTTGGGCAAAGGAAAACTGCTTATTTCCACTATTTTTAATAAAAAATATTCATGAACAATTCAACAAATTTCATCTCTAGTGGCTCTCAACCCCAGATCCAGTTTCAGCTCAAGCACAGCCCTAAAACTTGACCCTCTATTCAGCCACAAACCCCAAATTTTTCCACGGGCTCTGGGTGGAAAGTTACTGACCCTGTATCTGAGCCAACTTTCAAAAACAAAAATAACTTGCCTGATGAAATTTTTGTAGGAAAAAAATGCACACGCGCGCACACGCACACACACGCACGCCATATATACCAGGAGGGATTAAATCCTCATGTTGCAAGAATTTAATTTAAAAAAGCTAAAACATTGTAGGAATGCAAAAATATCACCTCAGCCTGGTAACCTTTGGCTTAGGCATGCACTTCCACAGCTCACAAACGGGAATGTTTCCTCTCCAGTGCTGGGAGGACCGGTGCCACTCAGGAATGCCTGGCTTCAGCCCAGTTCAAAGAGGAAACCAGCAACTCTTTACTAGTGGGGCCTCTGTGGGCTCATGGAGGCAGCCTCTCATCCCATGGGCTTGTTTTAATTCCCACTTTCTCCACCATGCTCTGAGAGCTCCAATCCCAAAGGAGCTGCTAAGGAGGACCAAAGAAGGGTCTTTGCAAAATGACGCCATATATTTTCCCTCTGAGAATCCAGATTATTATTTTCCTTTGCTCTTGGGAGGTAAAGCTCTATTTTCATCCCTGCTCCAAGCCCCAAGGTGTTAGAAACAGATCCATGGCTGCTGCTGTCACCTCACTGGCGTGAATGCCATCGGGAAGGACACGCCAGCGTCTCCAGTCAAGTTCATTCAAACCGGACAGAAACGTCTCTTGGGAAATACTCAGTACCTGCATAGCGGCAGGAATAAGTTCATTTCACACCAAGATTAAGCCTTTAATAGGGCCCTGTGCATTAGCAGAATTCCTGGCATGTCCGAGCCTCGTTTAAAAGGTGGACGGGAAACTGCTGATCTCAAGTTAATCACGACAACCAAGGGACCGACCTGCAGGAAACAATCCTCTAGGTACTGACGTTACCCACATAAAGCCCACAGTTCCTACAGTTTATTGGCTGTGTTTTTCCCCCCAGCAGGCTTTATTTATGGTAATTACTAGGAACTATGGATCAAATTAATAAAAAGGAAATTATTAAGGTTTCCTGACCCAGAGGCCAAAGGTAAATAAAGAGAAGCAAACTGTTCAAGATGGAAACACTTCCCTGCTGCTTTTGGGACTGGCTGAGAAGTCTTTCAGTGCAGCAAGAGAGAAAATAGGATTTTGGGAAGGAGCTGTCTCATCTTGGATGCTGGGGAGGACCATCACGTCCACCAGCCTGGGGAGCCCTGAACCATCCCTTCACAACTGTTCCCTGGCAGTGGAGTGAGCTGTGAACAGTGTATGAAACAGCAAAGAAAATAGAGATCTCTGTCAGGTGGGAAGAGACTATAAAAATAATATAATGCAGAAATCCAGCTTAATTCAAACTACACTGAAGGCCAGGGTCCTGCTCTACATCCAGCTCTGCCAGCTGGTCAGGAGTAATTCTCTCCTGCCTGGTCAGAGCACATTTACTACTGCTTATAATTCTTATATACATCTCATACTTTAAATTAGAATCTTGAATGTCATGCTGTTGCAGAGGCAGACCATTGGCATTTGCCAGACCTGACCTTGCCATTCCCGGCATATAAACATGGATTGTGCTCACCGGAGGCAGAGGGGACGGCTCCCACTCTGCTTTCCCTGCAGATCAGTGGAGAACAAAGACACCACGTTTTGCTCTCAGTAATAATCCTGGAGCTCATCAGCCTCTCTCCTACCAAGTCCCTCCATATGTACACAGCTCCTGCAATGAGCACTTTCAGCTTCATTAGCTCCATTTCCCACTCTGTCCAGTGTAAACTCTGTCCATGGCATAACCTGAAATTCATCTCATACTCTGCCACCAACTTTGGGCCCTGCAAACAGCCTCATCCAATGTAGCCAATTCCACAACAAGAAGTTTCACAATTTTTAATATGACATATATCTACCTAGAAAAAAAAAAAGGGTTTTGATATAAAGCTTACAAAGTTCGAAAGAATATCTGAAATCACCTCCCTCCTTGCACAGATTAAGGAAATGCAGCAGACACCCAAACTTGTATTTAAATACACCCTGACTGTATTTAAGAAAGAACTGCTACAAGCTTGAATCCTGAGAAAGGCAGTGAAATCCTCGTGGAAGCAGCTCCGGCAGGGCAGGCACGAAGCAGCGTAACCAACATTTACAGTGGCCAATTGTTAGAGTGAAAACAAACCTGCCAGATTGGATGTCACTGGGGAGGGATATCAGTGTCTGATCTCGGTCAGGACAGGACATGTGGGTACCTGAAGCCTTGTCAAACTCAATGCTCTTATGTAGTAGGTTGAATAACAGAACAATGTTTACATTTCCCCTTGTGCCCTAAGTAGTTTGGAAGTTGGACACCTGAAAAGCCTGGATGATTTTTAAAAGAGTGCCACTGTCCAATATTGGTCACCAAGGCCTTGACAGTTCCTTACCGGTATCCAAGAAAATAAACCCAGAAAAACCCAAACAACCCCAAGTAATTTCTGCTTCTGAGCGTGGATATTCAGTATAAACAGTATAAATGATGGAAAATCCAGGAGGTCACTCCCACCGTGGGCACATCAGCCTCATGCAGTCACAGCAACCCAAAACACAACCATCCAGCTGGGGACCTGATGAATTGCACCCAAGAAAGAGTTTTCTTGCATTTCCTTCATATTAACACATTGAAACTTAATGCTGAAGGTTCCCTACATACAGAAACACAACAAAGTGCAGTTCAGAGCAAAAACTGTAAATTGAAGCACGCAGGAAGCAAACATCTTGAGTGCATCAGAGAGCAATAAATGCTGCATAACGAACACACCAAAATCATAGAATTATAGAATATCCTGAGTTGGAAGGGACCCACAAGGATCATTGAGTCCAACTCCTGGCCCTTCACAGGACAGCCTATCCCAGAAATAGGGTGGCAATAGTAGAAGTCCAGCAAAAGATGGGGTGGTTTGTCTGATACCTTTATCATTCCTCCTCACTGCTGCCCATTCTCCAAAGGAGGCCACCTCCTTCCATGCTCCTAAGCTCCCAGCTCTCTGATCCTCACAGCCAGCCTGCATCCCAACATGCTTCAAAGGCCAAATTGATAGTTTCAAAATTCAGCTTCATCAATCTCTTCTGAACTCATGTGCTCTCCAGGAAAGTGAGTCTCAATCCAGCTTGAATTGGACCATTTCATCTCATCCTGGGCTCAAATGATTGTCAGTCCATCAAACGCTTCTTTGAAAACTGATTTCTTGCAGATGACCATGATTGCTATAAAACAGTATTTAAAAACATTTTAATATTTGAAAAGAACTTTCCTCTCCTCTTATATCAACCACATGTTTGAGAAAGGGCCTGGGGTTTACCACTGCTTGGTGAGAAAAATAGCAAAGAGGAGAAAGGATAATGGGGTGATAATGACTAGGAATGTATGGATTGAATTTGGGCTCTATTTAAATACAAGAGGACAATTTGTGACTCATTGGTGTAGGCAAACACAGAGAAACGTCTGTGGCTCAGTGTGCATTTGAATATACAAAAATATCTTGTGGCAAATTATATTTCTTTTAGCACAGACAAACTCTGACCAAGTTGCCAGCTGCTGAAGTTGTGGTACTCCCGCCAGTCCAAGCAGATGGGCTCTGTCTGCTTGGGAATCCCTCAGGAGATTTCTTATTTGGGCACTACTGCTGTAGGTTGGGATCACTTTGCCACCACCAAGCTGAGCCCATCCCACTGCAGACCACAGCCAGGAATAAATAAATAACTCTGCCTTCACCTTGTGCCCCCAAACTCCTCTCTCTGTTTGGCCTGTTCCCAGGTGCTTTAACTTGGCAGTATTTAGTAAAAGTGCCAACACAAAGCTACACTTCAACCAGGAGCTTCAATGGAATAATTTGAACTGTTGGCCTAGATGACGCAGTTGGAGTAGATGATTGTAAATCCCATTCAACTAAAAATATTCTACTCCACCTTACTCCACCCTACTCTATTCTATCCTAATGAAAGAAACCATAAAGAAACCAGGTCTGGTCCTACTTGACTGAGGTCTGAAGGGTCAGGGTTTTCTGCTGTTTTTATGATGCTGCATTTTAAGGAGTTTGGTGACAACACTTAAACCTCAGTTGTAGTCACTGCAAGGCTTCCATGAGTCAGATTATTTTGATAAACAGTTTGTCACATGCTCTACTGGGGGCAGGGAAGTCAGGGTGAATTTTGCTATTAAAAACTACTAAATAAAATTACCTGAAATTGAATTCTGACTTCAGGGCTGCTGGTTTGTGATCCCTTAATGAATTTTCATTTTAGAGAGGAGTCACTTTGAGTAGGGTCTTGATAAGGACTGAATTTGTAAATCTCCATGAAAACTGAGGTGCATTGAAATAGCCATATTTGAAAAGTCAATCTCCAGGTTGCCCAGAGAAGCTGTGGCTGTCCCACACCTGGAAATTTTCAAGGCCAGGTTGGACAGGGCTTTGAGCAACCTGGTCTAGTGGAAGGTGTTCCTGCCCACAGCAGGGGTGGAACGAGATGGTCTCTGACGTCCCTTCCAACCCAAACCATTCCACAAAAAATAAGAGTTAAGAACTATCAGTGCCTGAAGAACACATAAAGATGTAGGAGACACACACAGAGCTGCTACACCAGATCCTGATGGCTCTTGTGGTTATTCATATTCACTTGTTTTTCTTCCTGGTCTGTCCCGTTTATCTGAAAAGAGATGCAGAGCAGGAAACAGGGAGTGCAGAGAGGCTTATAAAAACATTCTTCCCTATTAAGCAACTGGGCTGATTTTCGCAGTGTGAAAGATGAAGCATATTGAACAAAACACTTACCTGTACATCTCCATTCCTGATGGAAACCCTCGATTGCCTTTGTCACTTTAGCACACGAACACAAAGCCAAATGAAACACATGTTTACAGCTATAATGAGGATTAGCTTTGCACTAAAAAAGTTGAACTACAGTCAAAATTAGATGGTGACATGGGTATTTGCCAACAGCATTAAATGAGAAATAACAGAGTATGAGGTTTCTGGAATGAATAGCAAATGTATTGTTTAGAGACCTTTTTGGCCAAGTATCAACATATGCCAATACTTAAGGCTTCTTGTTCTTATTTACTTACCCCAACAATAAAACAATTGTTGTTTTGTGCCAACAGCCTGACAGACTGGTCCTGTACCTTAAGAAATAGAGATTGGATATTATTTCTCTTGTATCAGCTTC
>VXBT01005241.1:260362-307740 GCA_013400235.1 Oriolus oriolus | reverse complement strand
AGAGATGCGAAGTAATTGAGTCCAGAGCAGAGGAAATAAGTGAAGGAGGTAATCGATTTTAATAACATATAGCATCAATACACATTAAGGAAATTCAGAAAACAGAAGGAAAATAAAGCATTTGCCTATCTCAGAAGACCAGGCAGCTTTTGTAGCTTCACCCAGCCCTGGACAGAAATTATTGGTGAAGCCTCAACCACAGCAGTGATTGATCTTCACCCAGTGCCCTCCATCAGCCCAAGCCCAGAACAGTGAGGTAACCACCCTCATTCCCATTAAAAACCAGGCAAACTGATGGGTTAAAATCCTAGGAAATTTTCTCCAAAGCAGAGAACATTTAATGTATTTGCAGCTGAAACATTCAGACCCTTCCCTGGCCCAACCACTTCTCTCCGTGGTATCGCCCACTGCCAGGCCACCCCTGTGCTCTCATCAAACCACTCCTTGCAGAGTTTCCACCGGGGACTGTGCCTCCATGCTCATGCCATAACACTGCAGCTGGAACAGATAGAGACCCACACCAGAGCTCACTCCATTTTAAGGCAGATACTGTCAGTAAAAACAACAGGAAAGCCTTCATATTTTGGAATGATTTTTCCCAAAGCTTTTCACTACACCCAGACCAAGACAGACTTGCTCAAGCTGGTTTTGAGGTGGCGTTTGGATGGGTGTGACATAACATGGGTTTGGATGGGGGCTGACCTTGTACATGGCAGGGGGGGACCCTGCTATTTAGACTAGAAAAAAGTTCAGCTCTGTTACCAGTTTGGGGAAAATGGACAAAACCCTTGAGTTTTGTTGTGTTGTGTCCAGTCTAGTGTTCTGAAAAACTGCTTGTGTTACTGAAAAAAATAAACCCCATCATATTTACCCGACTTGCAGAGATGCAGCCCTGAAGTCTATGCAATGCAATGCCTACAGCATCCACACATTAATAGAATGTGTTTATAGGGGTTCTATACATTCACCTCCTCCATGTCCTGCCATTCCTTAAAAATATATAAATAAAGGTATTGATGACTTATCACCTGTGCTCTGGACTACCATCCTGCAAATGTTTTTGCTCTGGGAATATGAAGAAACACATGTTAGCATTAACTCTTCTGCCTTCTTTATACAGCTACAAACAGATCCATTGATTTCTCCCACTCCTCCCGCTCTTTAATTTTGCAAAAATAAATGCTTTCCTGGACAGTCAGAGTTCATTACTGAGACAGAGCACAGCTCCCCTTCTGCCCACAAGAATCAGAGAACCATTTAGGTTGGAGAAAATCACAGACTTCTTAAGGTTGGAAAAATTCTTTAAGGTCATTGAGTCCGACCACGGCCAAGGCCAGCACTAACCCATGTCCTCAAGTGCCACATCCACACAGCTTTTAAATCCCTACAGGGATGGCGATTCCACCACTGGCCTGGGCAGCCTGTTCCAATGCTGGACAACCCTTTCAGTGAAGAAATTTTCCCTAATATGCAATCTAATCCTCCTATGGCACGGCTTGAGGCCATTTCCTCTTGTCCTGTCCCTGTTCCCTGGGAGCAGAGCCCAATCCCCTGCCAGCTGCCCCCTCCTTTCTGGGAGTTGTGGAGAGCCAGAAGGTTCCACCTGAGCCTCCTTTATCCAGGCTGAGCCCCCACAGCTCCCTCAGCTGCTCCTGGTGCCCCAGCCCCTTCCCCAGCTCTATTCCCTTCCCTGGACACGCTCCAGCCCCTCCATGTCTTTCTGGGCAATGCACAGTTAAGTGAGAGGTGAGACTGAAAAGAACTTACTTTGTCCTCCAAGAGCTGCTCTCCTTCCCCACACCCACATCTTTCCCTTGGCTCCCACCCTGGCAGCCTCCAGAAGCCCCCAGCTAATCCCGTTTCATTCTCATTGGGTCAGAGCACAAGCTTCCCAAAAATGTAATTGCCTGGAAAACCCAGGATTCCTGCAGCTGGGTCTCCAGGAGGGGTTTTCACACACCCTCTGGCTTTGCAGCAGGGGACGAGGACATGGAACCAACTCTTCCTCCTCCTGGAGGAACGCAGAGAGCCCGGAACAAATCTCACCATCTGCACAGCTCGTGAGTCACCTCGGGGCCTGGGCAGTTTACTCTATATATTCGTCAACAGAAACAAACACAAATCCCTAGACATTAAAAAGCCTTTTAAAATACTAATTTTTAACTCCCTCCCCCCAGAAATTGGCCGCAGATCTCTAATTATAATTTTCTGAAGATTTAAAAAAAAAAATAATTGTGGTTTCTATAAACATGAAGATAAATTACTACATGTAAATATTGGTTCTCAACAGTTACTAATGCCTCTCTGGGGGCTGTTTTAATTTTACTGAGACAGAGAAACTAAGTTGTAAAAGATTTTCTTTGTCTCTTTCGCTCATCATGGCGGGGTTTGAAAAGTTTTCTTGTATTCACCACTGAATGCTTTCTAGCTGATGACTTTTGACAGCATTATTAAGTAAATTGAAGGGGAAGATTGATTTCCAAGATGATGCATTGTAAAGTCGTGAGAAATGAAACTGAAGCTTTAATTCCAGAAAGGAAGAGGCAGTAAATGCAAGGAAGACACTAGGACAGACACTGTACCACCCACCAGTTCCCCTTTTAAAGCTTCCAAGCTGACTGGAAGTCAGAGCCATAATGAGAAAATTTTAAGAGTGTTGGGGTTTGGGTTTGGATGAGCATCACGATGTGTGTGAGCATCCCTGAGGCTGATCCAGACTGTGTGAGCGTCTTGGATCCAGCTCATGGGCTGCAAGATTTACAAGGACACGCTGAGGTATCGCATATTTACAGCTTCTCGTTGGGTTAAGAAATGCCCTGAAAGCATCATCTCTTCCAATATTGCCCTGTTACAGCTGTGGAGTATCAGTCAAGGAATGGATGAGTGAGAAAATGGAAAGCAACAGAACAGCCCTGACCAAAACTTCCCTGGGCCGAAGCAGCAGTGTGCGGCTGTGCAGCTGCAGTTACACCTTACAGAGTTTCATCTCTCAATGTCAAAGAAAGCAAAAGTCACTAAAAAGGGCAATTCACGATCCAAGGGTGTTACCAGGATCTGAAAATATTTCAATTGTGTTGCTATAGCTGAAATGCCACTGCCAATCCTCTGACTCCCCTGACCAGCCACTGGAGGAAAGTGTTTCTGTACCACACACAGTTTGTGGCTGATCTCCTGAGACCATGGCATAGGTGGGAGCCCAGCTGAGATGCAGGTACCAGGCACCCCCCTCCCTGCAGTGTGTGTGACCACACTCTGAGCCAGCCTGAGCAATTGCCCTCATCTCAAAATAACCAAATAAAACCATCCCAGTTTATGAGAAACTTCCACTGTTTTGTTTTTTTGGTGCCAGATCAGTTCCCTGGTTGTGGCCTTAATGCCAGGTACAGCTGAGGACCAGAGGCTGCAGCCTGGGAGCAGGAGCAGACAGAGAGAGGAGACGGATGCATGACAAGCTCAAACTACCACCAAACTGGACAAGAAATAGCAGCCAAGGAAGAGGGACCCGAGCAGAAGCCCTGTGAGGCAGAAGGCACCCTGGGGGCTTTAGATGA
Source organism: Oriolus oriolus (assembly GCA_013400235.1). Taxonomy (NCBI): domain Eukaryota; kingdom Metazoa; phylum Chordata; class Aves; order Passeriformes; family Corvidae; genus Oriolus; species Oriolus oriolus. The sequence goes on along the minus strand of VXBT01005241.1, from coordinate 304,189 downwards.
GGACATTTGTAAAACCCAAAACTTCTTGAGCAGGGAAAACACGGACCCTTTGAGAGAGTGACCACATCAGGGCAGGGAAGTGCTCACCCACAGAAACCCACCCATGGAGCCCTGACACTGTTTCCTCATATTCCATGAAGCAGGTCAGGGAAAGGGATTTTGTTGTTTCAAACCAGTGACATTTTGCATTTGGCTCTCAGGCAAAGGCTTCAGCTCAACTGTCTTGCCAGGAGTTTGCCTGGCCCAGAGAAGCCACAGGCCTTGGTGGGACACAGAAATGAACACGGAGAGGCAAAGCCCAGTGACGGAGCTGAAAGGGAACCTCCTGTTCTTCCATTCCAGGCAGAGCCACAGCCCCGAGCTGTCCTACCTCTTCCACCAGCGCGTGATGTGCTGAGCGCTCTCCTGACAGACACAAGGAGATGTGGTTCCCACCCAAAACAGCTTCCAGGCTCCAGCTAGGCAGAACACAGGGAGAGCACACCCCATGTCTCCAGCTATATGACACATGCATTCACAGACATGTCCCAGTAACAGAGCCCAGAAACTGCTCCCAAGTCACTCATCTCGCATGTCAGGCCAGTCCTCATGGTTTCCATAGGCATAGGGGAGAGGTGGGTGTCTTGCTTGGTTTCATAACAGTGCTGCACACTGATGTGCAATAAATAAAGATGAAATGGAAATAATCCAACCCATTCCTCTTTGAGCACAGTTCAAGGAAAATATTGCGGCTAGAGACCATAAGCAGACCCAATAAATTTGTTCACCCCCCATCCCATTCCTCTTTTGTTATTAGGGTGTGACTAAGGCTTTGCAGCACCAACTTTAGGTCTTAATTACAGATTCTTGCCGTGAGCTCAAGGGATATTTTAAAATCACATAAAAAATGTCATAGGAAGTTGCAGCAGGTACTCAGACACAATGCAAACCTGTGAACTGGGAAGGCTGAAACACACAGTTGAGATCCCAGGATGTTTCCTTTATCTTAAACCTTGGATTTTTCTGGCGGTGTTGATACTGTACTAAGAGAAGGCAGAGGGGGGCCTCTTATACTGCATCCAGCTGTCCTCAAATACTTATATTCAAAGGACTACTTGACTTTCTTGAGTCAAAACTGGAGAAAGTGAGGCTGTATTACAAGGAGGAACTTATTGCCTGGGCTGCTGCTTAAGGCATCACTGTCTGGCCGTGCTTTCTACCCTGCACTCGCTTCAGACGACTGAACTTGACCTATCCACCCATCATAAATTAAATTCTTTGATCTCATCTGTAACAACACAGAGCCCTAATAACAATAGATCAAACCCTGGCAGGGACAATATGCTTATTCTTTACCAACTAAATTTTAATTAGTAAACAGGGCAGGAGAAGAATCCACCTTTGCAGAACAAAAAGGGAAAGAAAAAGCATTTAGTACTTGAAAGAAATCGCTGATAAAGAGCAGAGACATCTTTCAGAGCTCTACATCCTTGTTCTGTTCATCTGAAAAACCACATCATCCCCAAACCATTAAACCCAGGATGAATTTCGCATTGTAAGAAATCACCGTGAAAGCAAACATCAAAAGGGGCTGGGGAGGAGGAAGCAGATCAGGTGGGAGAGCAGTGGCTCGATGCCTTTTATCCACTGTTCATACAGACCCATCCTGACGATTATCCGCCCGCAGCGTGTTTGGGCTGCCTGGTGCCCGTGGCTGGGACAGTTGAGGCTTTGGCTGAGCCAGGCTCCCACAGCTCCCAGGGGTGTTCAATGTTTGCAGAGCAGCCGGGAAGAACCGCATGGCTCCCGTCGTTCATTTTCTGTTTGCACAGGGTGGATTTATTATCACTGGGATCATTGTGGGCTCCCCTTTACACCAAGTAACTTAGGTTGGCTCATGATATCCAGGTGAGCTTGTGTACTCTCAGCAGCCTGGCTCCTTCCAGGCAGATATAAATACTTAATCCAAATGTTCCTATCAGCAGTGGCACTTGTTGAGGCAGGATTTTCTGTGGCTGTGCATCTCAGGTCACTTTATGCCAAAGTAGAACCAAATCCTAAGTAAATCTTTTGCTGGAGCACCCACGACATTCCCTGTCTGTCTGGAGTCTCACACCAGGGTGCAGCAACAACTGATCCCTTGGTGGGATGGTACATGGACCTCTCACCTCATTCCAGCCCATGACTCTCACAAAACCAGAAGGTATTTTGCAGTAGGTGCAGAAAGTCTCACAAGGGAAAAAGAACATGGACTGATGGAGATGACATGCTCATATCAGGATCATTTCCTTGGGAAAGCAGGCAAAACCCCCAGCATGGCTGAATAAACCTGCCTGGCACAGGAAGAAGACAAGCCCAAGCCAACCCACCCCCTTTCTGTGACATTACCACATCCCAGACAAACAAATCCAGACCATGCATGGGAAGCAAGCCCATGGTCAGGGACACTTCACCAAACCTCCCTGAGCATCCAGTTCCTTGAGTTTAATCTCTGCAGTTGCCTCCTGTGCCAGCAATGCCCTCACTGGACCTTGGAAATACCACCACATTCCCTGGGCTCTCAAACAGGTTTGATTTGACACCAAATTCCAGCTGAGCCAAGGGGCTGAGATTTCATCGGCTGTGCATGTCTGGTTGTAAACAGCTACTACCTTAAAAAAACTCCAAACAATCCAATTTTAATCAATAATTCAATTTTAAAAGGAAACTTCCAGGCAGTGAATAAATAAGCCAACTGCAGACCCTTTTTTCCAGTTGGTTGCCAGCATTTTTAAGCTATTTTACTAACTGGCTGTACCAAAACTCCCCACGGTTTTACCACTGAAATGCAGCCCCTCTGCAGCGCAAAGCTGTGGGAAAGGGAAAGAAAAATCTGTGTTTCAGCTGAAATCATGGGACGAGTTTCATGTAGGAAAAATCTTAATAAGCAAAGTGAAATTCAGGTTGGACACTGGGGCAAAAACTGGGGCTTTTATCAAATGCCAAGTGACCCTTAATGACTACAGGCAGGGGAGCTGGCCCTGTTTTTATGTCAGCTGCCCACGTCCAGGACAGAGGACAAAAAGAGTGATATCCTGCAGGTACTCCCTCTGCTACGTCTGATGTGGGATGGGAACCAGTGCCCAGCCAGGCTCCAGGTACAGTTCCTAAACCAAAAACATTTAGATTTTCTTTCCATATTTTAATGCCCACTCTGGAATAGATATTTCATTTTTACACCATAGATCGTGCACAAACCAACAACAAATTTTAAGAGAAGAAAGAGAACTGAGAAAACAACCGCGGTATTTCTTTAGGTGAATTTTCAGTTGCTCCCTTAGAAATAAGTATGGTAAAGCTTTCCCACTGGAGTCTCCATGAGCACTTGCACAGCATGAAACCCTGCCCACCCCAAATTAAATGAAGGAAACAAAGTTTGTGTGGCACATGTAAATACAGGTAAGCTTTGGGACACAGAAAGCACAAAACAGTGCAGGAATAACCCAAAAATAAACCAGCAAAATCCACCCAGAGCATGGGCAGAACCCAGCCTTTGGTTCGATCACAACTGGAAGGATAGAAAGGAGGCATCCATCACCCCATGGACTTTCAGACCATGGTCACAACTCACATCCATCAATTACTGGTGCAGCTACAGCTGCCAGGCAGTTTTGAGAAGCAGCTCGAGATATCTGGAAGAAGAGGGACTCGTTCTCCTCCCACTGCCACTGCAGACGGTGCTGAGGCCACGCAGCCCGAGTCCATTCTGTTCCTAAGTGGAATAACAGAGGGTTTTGCCACCTACCACTACTCACTGCCTTGTCAAAGCCTCCTCGCGTGTCGTGTGTGGTCCGGAGTTGGGTCGTGCAACCAGCCAGAGCCCTCAGCTCCATTTCCAGTTCGCATCACTCTAATAGGCCCTCAGCTGGCCCAAGAAATTCCCAAACATCTCTTTCTGCAAACAAGGAGTTGGGTTTCTTTTGTCTTGCAATCAGGGGAGACAAATTCTCCCCCTAACCACGGTTTAATTTATTCCTTTTGGTTGTTATTGCCTCCACCTAGCACAGCTGTCTAGACTGGGGTGGTGGTTTGCTTTCTTTTTTTCCCCTTTAGTTGGGGATTTTTGGAAGCTGCCTTTGCTTCTTTCCGAAACAAGTTTATTTTTAGTGTCACTTTTTCCATTGGCAAGATGCTAGGGCTGAGGGAGCTGCTCTCAGAGGAACTGAGCTGCCTTCAGTGTGAAAATGAAAAAAGCCTGCCTGGCTGGAGGGCAGGAACAGGAGGAATCAGCCGAGGTGGCACAGAGATGGTCCGAGGGAAGAGGGTCCAGTGCGCGCTAAAGGGAAGAGCACACACATCCCCTTCAAACCCAAAACTGCTTAACCAGGGAGGGTTATGGCACCTTCTGACATCCTCTTGGACTGATCTCTTCCTTGGATGGAGCTCCACGTGGGAGGATGCCAACAGGACTTGCACCTGCCTAAGCCATGGTACTCTCAAATCTTCTGTTGTCTTCCAAGAACAAGTAAACATTCCTCAATGAGCCACCTGAGAGCTTTGAATCATGGATAACCTTGCCACAGGAACCTTCCACCAGCACTAAACGGTTCCCAGGTGATTTCTCAGGAAAGGAGATCACAGACACAGGGGTTTTTTTGTTTTCACTTGGCTGTTTACTCCCCTACAGCCTCCTGGCTGCCTTCTCGCCATGCTGACCTTGCTTGCTCCTGCTCTTTCAGATCCTTATTTATTCCACTTTTCCTCAGAAATATGGACTCCTCTGATTTTCCCATGATTTTGCTGGTGTGTGTTTTCAGGAAGCTGGGAAAGGGATGGCAGCGTTCAGCCCTGAGTTCCCTCCTCACCTGCAGAGTTTAATCCCACTGCAGTGATCATCTCCTTAATTACCACTAGTTTACCAACTTGCAAAGAGGAAGGGTGTAAAAATCCAACTTCTTTTTTTTTTTTTTTTTGTAAAGGAAGAGGTGGACTTGAAATAATTGGATAAAAATAAGACTGGACTCTTATTTTTCCAGTGCCAATTTTCAGCATTCACAGCGCCCAGACCAGATTTCCCAACATCAGCCCGGCTTCACTGAGCTCAACACATCCCAAATACAGCGGTACCAAGAGGGCAGAAGGAATGAAAGTAATATATTTTAAGGCAAACCCTGCAGGCTTTTAGGGTGGGAGTAAAGAGGTGGGGGAGGGCATTAAAACACACACACAAAACCCCAGAATTAAGCAAGCGAGACCATTCCAGTTGAGCTGTTTCAGCCATTGTCTTACAACAACTTTAAACCCAATTGCTTCTTTTTAATGAGGTATTTTCTTCCTCTTAACCACCCAAATCTAATCCATGATGTTAGTCCAACTCAGAGAACTTAAAATCGGAACACTGGGGCCTTTCTTAATCCTCTTAACTTGCCAAAGGTTTTCTGATCACACACCTCTTCCTTCCTACTTAGGACTGGTTTTTTTCCACCACTTTTTGTCTTCTGTTTACAGCTGTGAAAAATTAGAATCCAGGCAGTAAAAACTCTTCATAACAAATGAGCATTTAGAGATGGCTTGTATGTTTCATTGAAGGAAACTAGGCATGTTTTCTTAATTATTCCGTCAAATCATATCTTGCCTGGGCTCAGATACTCAGCATTTCTTGAAGCACATTCTTTAATCCACGGTCTTTTGTTCTAATGAATAATTATCTTCAGAAGATAAACCCTGGCTCATGCTGTGGTCACTTAGCACCTTTCACATGACGTGGTAGGTCAATAAAGCTGGGACAGGATCTCATGTGAAACCTGGGAATCCTCTTCCTACACCTCTTCCAGGTCCTCCTGAATCCCAGTGTCTCAGGAGAGGATGCAGGGCTTGACCAGTGCTGTGGTCTCGTTATCCCAGGGTGGTGTCAGGACTTCCCATAAGAAGCAGCCCAAAAAGCTCTGATCCAGCACTGATTGATTTCAGGGCTCATAACCAGAGTTATATAAATACACCTGACATCTACCATCCCCTCAAACCTGGATCTTCCATGATCATGGCTAAACTGGCACAGGAGACTGGCACTACTGGGGATCTAAAGGACACCCTGCTATGAAGGCCAGGGAGCCACACTGGAGTGCATTTTGTACATCAAGAGGAACTTGTCATCTTCCATGAAGTTTTATGACCAGTGAGGGCAGCAGGTGTCCTCAGTAATTTTGCAAGCCACTTCCAGATTTCCCTTCAAACCTGTGAAGTGCTAGAGCTGCTGGCTGAGCACTGGCTCCCAGAGTCATCCTTTGCTGTTGGACTGCACTGAACTTACCAGGCACGGCAGATCAGCCCTTCCCATCACATCAAGAGCACATGGCAGGAGCTGCTCTCAAGATGAAGGGCCTGAGAGGGAGTTGGAAGGCGCTGAGCAGTGAAGGAGCCATGAGCAATCAATTGTCCAAGGGACAGTCCCCAACATGTCCCGGTCCAAATTAGGTTTCAAAACAAAAACAGCCAGAGACTTCCTTCCTGCCCGTCGCTGCATCTGAGTGAGATGGGTTTTACCGAGTGGGCCACTGAGTTGAGATCAACTAGGAGCCAAGCAAAGGGCTTTAACCAGAACACGACCTGGCACTCATCCCAAGTTCCTTTTGAGTTTGGTTAATATTCCCCGCCCATCATTTTTCATGTGCATGTGCCACATCACTTCCTGGTTCTGATTTGCCTGCTATTTGCCCCACGGGTAGGGTGTTACCCATAGAGACTCAAAAACCAGCGAGTAACCCCTCCTCCCCCTCCTCATAAACCCCACACCCATCTCTGAGGGATCCAAGCATCCCTAGCAGGAAGGAGTCCAAGAATTCTTTATGCACATAAGAATGTCCCCTTGCCACATCATAATCCTGTTTGCTACCAGTGCCACACACTGATGGTCTAGGTCAAACTCCAGATGTTAATAAACCTCAGTAACAACTGCTTGGAGAAAATGCAGATAATTGGTCTCATACCTGCTATTAGAAGAAAAAAAACCCAACAAAATACATGACAAAAAAAAAGTGCAATAAAAAAATGCATCTTGGTTGCTTTTAACATTCTTTTCTAAAAGCTAATTTTAGCTCTATGGCTGGAGCTTAAAGGCAGCTGCACATCTGGTGTGATCTGCCAACTCCATGGGTCCAGCCCACAGCGCTCCTGTCCTCCTCTGCTGAAAGTAAAGCTTTGGGATGCAAAACCACAAAACATAGAGGGTTAATTATTGGGGGATTCAAGATGTTTCCCTGTGCTCTCTCAGGTTTGGACAGGCTTGGATGTTGATGGCCTCACTGTGGTCAGGTGCTGACTGTAAAACAACTCCTTCTGTTGCTGTTGCCTGGGTTGCTGGGTTATAAAAGCATTAATAACTTGGCTTGTTGTCACCATTTTTTTCACTGCCTTTGCTACTGCCATGAGCTTCACAAATGTGCTATACTTGGAAGAATCCATGAGCAACAGTCAGAAGATGTGGTCTGGGATGCTTGCAGTGCTATCTGTAGGTGCACTTCTGGTGCCTTTGAATCCCCATCATTACCATATATGCCCTGCAAAAACAGTTTCCAGGCAGATGTTTATATTCTGCCATTGGGTTGGCTGGGGTTCTGAGAGGATCAGATATGGTCAAATTGTGCTGCTGGTGCAGATAATGCAAATCCCCAAAAGATAAGCGAGGTGAACTATCTGCACAGAGTCACAGGAATTATACACGGCAAGGAAGAGTTTCCCAATTTATCAAGAATCAGGGCTGTGTGGACTAAACTCCATGCTGACCTGAGCAGCTGACGTTATTGATCAGTGTTATTTCCCAGGGTGTTCCAGTCCTTGCTTACTTCCCTCCACAAGTGCTTCATGTTACTGGTTTTCAGGAATGTGTTGTTTGTCAGACTTGCTGCTTCCTCACACACACTATATTAACGCACAGCATCGGTGTCCTGCTGGCTGCAGAAGACAAGTTAACTGTTTTTAAGTGGAAATCATCACATTCAAATACCTGAAACACAGCATCCACTTCTCTCCAGCTCCTGATTTCCACAGTGTGCAGAACAATTCTGCCCAGGCAGCGACTTCTGTGCAGTGGGAATTTCACCGGGCACTTGAAGGTGCAGTGAGCAGGTCACAGCATCACCAGCTTTGCTGATCTTTCACTGTATCCATACGGTGATCCAAAATTGCCACTAGCCTTTTTTGGAGATATTTTTTAAAGCTCTTCAGGATGGATAACAGGGCTCTGGAGAAGTGCTTCTGCAAGCTGGTTATCTGTGTCCCTCCAGGGAAGGCAGCTGAGACTGAATTTGTGAAGTTTCACACACACCCTGGCCTCTGAGCAACATTTCATCCAGGCTTTCTCTACCTGCCACCACCTCATTTGGTTTATATCCCTGTCTCCTCATGAATATGAATATCCATATATGTGGATATATACACATCACACAGATATATACAATGAGCACTCAGTAGGCCAAGGCTGCCCTGCTTTGACGCTTTTGGCTGATTTCCCCTACAACAGAAACCATCCATAGGTGTCCACCTTGTGCCCTTCAATCCATTCTGATGAACTTTCCCGTTACATGCTGGATTTTAACAGACAAAGCTGTGAGCAGCATTTATGTATAGGGAGGAAACTTATAAAATGTTAAAAACTTTACAAGGAGAGCACATCTTTCAAAAAAAAAAAATCAGGAGCACAGGCTGAGTTGTGCCAGAACCTGTTTGCTTCGTGCAAGAAACGTGGTCTCTCCAGGGCTTTGTTTTGGTGAGAAGGGAACAGCTTGGAGATGAGGATGGTGCTCATCCCCTGCGCATACTTTGGGCATCAGGGCTTCCTATACTTCATATTTTAATTTAGTGTGCGTACATGGCCCATTTCGGTGAAACAGTCTCACCCTAGAGAGGACAGTGAGATGCTGGAACAGGCAGTAACTTCATTTAGAAGGAGAAAGGAGGCAGTTGGAGAAGAGGAGAGCGGATGTGCGAAACCCTGACTCCAGCGGTTGTTACCCCAGAATTCTTCAGGAATTGCCGTGGTCTGTATAATGTGGGTAGTTTGGAGCAGTTATGCAGTAAACATTTTTCCCTAAGCAGTTTTCATGCTCGAGTTTTAGGTTTTCAGAGGGATTTTTTTATTTAAAAAAAAAAGAAATTTTTTTTTTGAAGGAAGATCGACGACTTAATGAAAAAAGTCTGAGATGCAAGAGCGAGGCTATCGCTTCAAGAGTGCTTCCAGATTTACATAAATAACATTCCTGCTGCATAAACATCTTGGCAAAGGCAGAGCATCTAACCCCCCTCCTACTCTATTGGCCTCCACTAAATTCTGCAGAATATTAAAACCCCTTGATGGTAACGTGTTCTCGGCCAGAAACAAATCATTAGTTTGGATGAGGGCATCAAACTGCATCTGCTCTGTTCCCTGAAGTTCCAAGTGCAAGAGATTTAAGGAGGGAGGGGAGAGGATTTCTTTGATAGAAGGATTTAGAAAAATGGCAATTGATAGAATTTTTAAGCAGATACAGAGATGAGGGGACGCGTCTTTCCCAGAGACACATGGGAATGGTCTGGTGTAATTAAACGTGGAGATGGGCTCAAGCTGTGCAGTTTGGAGGTGGATCTGAATGCTCAGGAGCTTTTGTTCTGCCCACTACACATGGCTGAGATGGTCCACTGATCAACTTTATCAAGAGCCAGGAAGGGGTAAATCCAGGCTCATCTCTAAGTGAAAAGAAGGGGGTAAAAAATGGAAGAGGGGAGCTGTGAAATACTGCAGGGGACTGACCCTACCTGGCTGGCAGGGAGCTGCAGTGAGGGAGGGTCCCTCCATGCTGCAGGGCCATCTCAGCCCTTGACATGGGGCTCTCATGGACCTGGATGTTGCCCTCATTGCCAAAACTCCCTGGAGAAGGCAGAGAGAAAGGCTGGTACAGATGAAGCCAGTTTTTAATTCACCTTTGGGTTTTCTTACACAGAATTAATTATTTTGGCAACAGTTCTACTCTTTCAAGAAAGCACCACATGGCCAAAGCTACTCAAAGCAGCTGAGGGATTGATCCCACCAGAGGAACTCTCTTTTACCGGCAACATGAATGAAAATTAGGGGCAGTTTGAGGGTCCTTTTTTTCTTTACAGTCCAGTCTGTCTCTCGTGTTTTCTCCCTCCAGAAAGAACCAGCTTTCTTCCTCCTCAGAGGTTCTTCTTTAAGCCCACAAGAACATCCTGCGTGGATCTGCAGGGACAAATGATTTCTTGAAACACACTGGTCTTAATCAAACCTAATCTCTCGTGACAGGGCAGAGCAGCCTGGACATCCATTAGGTTTAGCACAGCTACTCCAAGCAGTGCTGTTATGTCAAAATTATGCAACCTAGGCTTTGATAGGCTTTGGGGATTTTCTCAGTGGTTCCTTATGAGCCCATCGGTGCCCCTCACATTTCAATGACCACAATATGAACATTAAATGTATTTCCTTTCCCACAGCTGGATGTTGTCCCATCTGTTCTGAGACAGCCAAAGTGTCAAGTAAGCCAGGCAAGGCAGACAATTTTTCATGCAAATCTGTTGACTTTAGGTTTTTTAAATATATGTCTTTTTAATAACCCACAGATTATCTCACAAAAAAAAAGGGTCATTTGCAAGAGTTCCTCCAGCAGTCCTTGGCATTGTTAGCCAATATTGCAATGCACACATACTGTCCTCAGAAGAAAACCTGGCAAAAGGACAGAGAGAAATGCCATGTATAGTCACTGTAATGGCTTAGCCTGGGATGTTGTCTCTGGCAGTGCTCAGCCTGGATGCTCCAGAAGGATGCACAGAACCCCCTAAACAACTGCACCCTCCAACCACTCTCCAGCTGTGCAGCACAGGTGGAATGGAGAAAAAAAAGATTTAAAGTATTGCAGCAGCCCCAGACAGGGGTATCAGGAACTTGGCCTCCTTCTCTGGCACCTTGAGTGTCCCTGTGCTCCCTGTACCAGGGTGGGCAAACCCAGACACCTCCTCCAACAGGGCTGCATGGCCGGGAAGCAGCGGCAGCACCCACAGAGTCGGGTCTCAAAGATTTGCACGGAGTCAAGGAAATAACCTGTTAAATCAACTCCTGTCACAGGCAGCCAGCTCAGTATAAGCACAGGGTTTACAACTAATTTAATTCCAAAATCAGCTAATGTCTCAGTGCGGGAGCAGCCCCTGCTCAGCATACACTGTCTCACGTGCTCATCTGAGGTCTTGGAGCAAGGCAGGGATGTGACCAAATGAAGCGACTTGTGCCTATGAAACACCACACCCGTGACACAGGAGAGCCTTTCTCACCTCTTGGTTTTCAAACCAGCTTTTAAACCCCTTTTGCTTTTTAATGAGATGCACCACAATAAAACAGACTGGAGGAAGCAGCTGGCGAATCATCCTGTGATGAAAGCCAAGGATGTTAATTGCCTTCCCGCCATACCTCATATGACAAATTTGCCATCAGACCCCCACCTGGCAGGAGAGGATACTACCCAGACAAGGTTGTTCACAGTAGCTTCCAGCCTCTGGATTTCATGCCCTTTTCCCAGAAAAGCTTGCTCTGGTGGCCACCCAGAGCACACCTGGTCTTACCTGGAGTCTGGGGAAGGACCAAACTGAGAAGCAACAGGAGAACAGGAGAAACCAAACCAGACCTACACATACGTCTCATTCTTTTAAAACTTAGGTGGATATTTGACTTACCCACATGCAGGTAATTTCTCCACATTTAAGGTCTGATTTATCTCAGGGTCCAGAATAACTCCGGGAAGTTCACACAGCCAGGACAGCAGGACACCACTGGAATAACAAGAGGAAAAGGGATCTTGCTGCACTGAAGACCTCTAACTCTTCTAGCAGCTTCTGCTGGGGCAGCTCTGCAATCACAGAGAAGGTGCCTGCCATTCTAGCACCAGAATCACCATGGAAGGGGCAGTCATGGGCTCTATGTGCAGCAACCCAGCATCATGTAGACCCAAGGCTCTGTCTTAAAAAGCAGACCATTCCCCTTTCCCTAACACACCTTTTATCTGGGAATGGAGGAACCACAGGTCTCTGGATAACCTGGGAACTTGCTATTTCCTCCAGTTCCCTCCTTAAAAAAAAAAAAAAAATTAAAAATCCAGCTTGTTTTCTGAAACTCTGCTTTAAAGAGCTGAGTTCCTAAACCCAGTGCGTGATGCAGAACAGCTGACCTTATGTAAGGCTTGTTATTAGAAACAGCCCATTGCTGAGCTGGGATTTCATGAGATGCACCTCGTTCGGAGCCCGGGCAGACGCACCATGAGCGTAGGTCCATCCACACAGCGAGGATTTTGCTGCCTTTCAGTGCCTGGGGCAGATCCTGACTCAGAGATTCCTCCATGTTATTTTCCATGGGAGGAAGCAGGAGTTATTTTGCAGAGGGTCTGAACAGAGAAGATGCCAGCTTCTTGCTGGTAAATACCACTTCCAACCTCACTCGCAAGCTCCAACAGATGTTTCTGCTTTTCAGAGTAATGGAAATTTAATGGACCATTTTCTCCTCCTTCTCCTGTTCCCTGGGATGGAGCAGCAGATCCAAAATGCCCTAGGAAATGCAGTGGTCTCCTCCTGAGACTCACTTCAGCTCAGTGTCTCCAGCAGATCAGGGAGACAGAGTCAAGCCCCTCAGCTGCGGGTTGGGTTCCTCTGGAGAACCAGACACCATCTGCCACCAGGCAGCTGCACAAAGGCTCTACTGTCCAACAGCTTTCACTGGAGAAGCTCAAAATCCTCCTGAAGGATGAGCTGCTGGCTCCCAAGCTGGGCAGAGAGCCCATGGGTATGCACAAAAGCGGGTTAAAAAGATTTGGGAACCGTGGTATTATTTTTATGCCCTTGTGTTGGTCATCATTCGTTACAGCTGGAGAAACTGAGGCAGGTGAAGTCATCCACTGAATCAGAGCAGAGCTGGGACTGAATCCAGTGGTACCAGTGTGCTCATCACAACACAGCACTTCCCCAAAACACAGAGTGATGGGACAGAGAGAGGGAAAGCCTTTGCCAACGCAGACAAAGTGTGGGATAAAAGGGTCTGATGTGCATCCTGCGAATCCACATTTTCCCTTGCCTCCCTCTCATTTCCCTGGGCTTGGCCAACTGTGTGAGAACCCCAGCATCCCCTCAGACTGCTCAAATAAACCCTGTGTGTTGCAATGCTCCTTAAGCAAGAACCAAAAAAGAAACTTGGGGAATCCCATTGACTCACAGCTGTATTCATTATTATTTTTTTAAGGGCCCAGGACTTGGTGAATGAGAATATTATCACATGGGGATTGAGAACACAATGGAAACAGGAAACTTTTAAAAAGCATTTCTGTGGAGATATTATCTCAGTGCTGTAGGACACAGGATTTACTTAATTGCAGCCAAGGAAGTTTTAGATTACGCTCTGCAATGTCTGCACGAACGTCTCAGCTATCACAGGGAAGGCTCCTTGCATGGCTGTTTCCTTTAAGATATGTGCCTTACCCTGAACACATTCACTGGAGAGGATTTGGTGATAATGCAAGAGGGTTCGGAGCACTTCAAAGCCTTAAATGAGATTCAGGGCATCACAGCCATGATAAAGAATATGAAATTGCTTTTCTAGTAGATGACATCCTGCTTTCTTCTCAGTGAAACACAAGCCTCTATTCAATGCCTTGGAGAAGTTTGAGAGGTTAACAATCCTGTTTCGAGTTCTTTTTGTGTGCATAAATATGACCAAGACAGAGGCAATGCCTCCAGGCATCTCCCCAGCAAAATCCCTCTTAATTTTCCATGCCAATAGTCCCTAGAAGGATTCAAATCCATAAGAAGCCAAATCTCTCTTCACTTAAATAAACTTATAACAGTAAGTCTCCAACCCTTTTATGTGACATACATCATGATTTTCAAAGATGGTCTAACTCCCCATTATCTATGCTTGATTAGGTCCACTTACTGAAAATGGCCATCCTCTTGAGCACTTCATTTTCTGCAGGGTCCTTCAGTACTCGAGCCTTTAACAGCACTTGAACCTAATCCCATACCCCATTCCTCAAAAAACAAAACAAAACAAAACAAAACCACCCACAAAAAAAATCCCCAAAAAGCCAAAACAAAAAAGAGGAGAAAACTAAGTAGAATACCCACCAGTTTTACACAGCTCTGGGTGGGACCAATTCTACCTTAAGCAGCACCTAAGAATCCAAGTTCCTCATGCTGCAGGAATGATGGAAACTGATTCACTGCAGGTTTGTGTCCTATGTCCCCAGTTTTTACTCCTTACACTTCATATTCCTGCTGCTGTTGCCCCTGGTAATCTCAGACCTCATGGCTGGGTCATTGCAGTTTCCTGAGGGCTGTGTGTGAACCATTGCCAGCACTCCCAAGCTGATGGGCATGTGAAGATCCAGGCACCAATCTGGGGTAACTCAAGCCGCTCCAACCTTGTCTGTGATGGAAACACCACATTTGGGTCCCCTTTGGTCACTCACTTGCCAATTCTGCTGAAATCTGCTGAGGATCCAGATTGGAACCTAACCCTTCTCACATTGTTGAGCTTGGTTTGTTGGGTCCAAATACCTTGAAAGAATTGATGGATAGAAAAAAACCCATATGAAACTGGGTTTATTTCAGGGAAAACTCAGATCGTCTCCTCAGTCCTGCACTGGAATAGCCATGTATTGTTTTCTGCTCCAGCCCAACTTCTTGTTGCCACCGTGTGACCCCAGGGACATCAGATCAACAGGGTCATTCTGCAGGTGTCCTGGCAAATGGACAATAAGGAATGAATAACCAGGTCTCTCCATGCCAGGGGCTTCTCCAGCAGACCAGGGAGACACCAGCACCTCCAGCAAAGCTGTGCTAAAAGGTGCTCAAAGGAATCAGAAAAACCCTACATTAACTTCCCACAGTGGAAGACCTCATCCTAACGCTGGAAGATTCCAACTCCAGCCTTCAGAGACAAGATTCCTTTTCAATGAAACAACACCAAATTAAGCAACTCAGCTTCCCTGGATTTCTGTTAATTTAGGAAGGATGCCAAGTAATCCAAACAGCAGTGAGATGATGGGTTCAATAGCCCGAACTCTGTGCACATAGAGTTGTGTAGTACAACGTTCCAGATACATTCCATACACAGTGGGCATAAGCTCCCAAAATCTCCAAGGCAACCATTCCACACCTCTAGATAAAACAGTTTAGAATTCAAAACTCAAAGGAAAAAAAACCAAACCAAAACAACTTAGTGGTACAAGAGAAAGTGAAGAGATGCTTGTGTTTGCTTTGTTTTTGAGCAGAAAGCAGAGCACTTGTATGCAGTGAGTGCTCCTGGATCCATTATTACATCTGTTCCACCAGATTTCCCTGTAACTGTTCCTCTTCTTTCCCAGCAACAATAAAACCCATGAGCTGCAGGCCAAGTGGCAAGTGTCCCATGACCTGCTCCAGCTACTAAGTTTGAAGCTACTGAGAGGTTTCAACAGCTACTGTGAAATGATGCAACCAATTAATTCCATGTGCTGGCTTTCAAGGTATCAAAAGAAGAACTGCCTTTCAAGTAACACCAGAAGAGTAAATAATGATTAATTTTTAATCCTCACTAGCTCTTTCCTGAGGCTGGAATAACAAGATGAGGTGTTTGTACAGCTTCTTCTGTGCTTCTGAATGTACCCTCACAGCACAGTGAGGCTTTGATTGTCCCACAGAGACCTCAAAGTCTGGCCAGGGTTATCTACCAGTAATTGCCCAAAAAGACCCTTCCAAGGAGCTTGAGCTCTGAGCTTCCTTTCAAAATGTGGCACCACCAGACCCTAGCACTGGTGGTTCTTCTACTAAATAGCCCCTTAAATAAATCTCTGAGCCAGAAAAGAGTGTCACAGTTTTTCTATGACACAGCCCAGAGGCTGACTGGTGCTGAAGGTCACTTCCATCAGCATTACAGCTGGAGCCCCTTGTTCATTTTAAGCTTGTCCAAATCCTGCCTCCTGTCACTTCCTGGCCTCATGTCCTCCCTCACAAAACACCACCTGAGGGACTGAAGTCAGCATCTGATTTTTGCAGACTCAGCCTTCTGCAAAGCTATGCAAACAAGAAAAGACTTTGAATGGGGATGTAACAAACAAGTTCATTTTTCCAAGCCTCAAAATAAACAAAAATTTGCCTCTTTTTCTTCATGTTCCAAACCAAGATTCAAAGAGATCCTTTTTCATCCATCATCCAGTTAATCCATCCTTGCTGCTAATGTTAGGAGATATGTCCTATGGGAAAGGCTGCCCTCAGCCAGCACATGCAGCTTTTTAAGAATATTGTGCTTTTTAAAATTTGTTTTTAAGCTAAATCAGAGACTCCTGAGCATTTCTATGGTGACCTGAGCAGCTTTGCTGCCCTGGCTTATGGTTGCATGGCTTCCATCAACATTCCCAGTGGCTTTAGACCAGAAAGAAGACACAAAGCTATTCCCCTTCTCAGCTGAACATTGCCCAAAAGTTACCTGCTTAGTTAAACCAATTCTGACAATTTCAGTGGAGAAAAAACCTTTTCAGTTTCTGCACAAACATAAGTTTGCTCTTAAAACCAAAAGACTTTCTAGACTACCAATCACTGAAATATCTCAACACTTGAGCCCTCAACACCACATCTATTATAAATATAACCATCATTTAGAGCTACAATAAGAAATGGTAATAAAAATGTATCACAGTAGTTGTTCATCTGCAAATCATATGTATTTTTCCAAAATAAACGAAGTGTACTCTGCTCTCTCTCCCTTCCAGCCCCCCCTGCCACAACCCCCACAACCAACCTCAAGCAGAACAAGCCGTAATGCAGAACAAAAACAAAATAAAATTGAAACCTGATAAGGCCACATTCTCAGGGAGAAGCCATGTGTGAGATATTTTTGCTTAATTATTTCAAGCAATGTATGGCCCCTTGGCTGTCACCAAGATTGGCCTGTCAGGGTAATATCATGAGGAACTATTGCGCAGAGAATCACTACATACTTCAAGTTTTTGAGACCCTGCTAATCAGCTCACGTTTCATATTCTCTTACCAACTTTTACACTGAAATAGAGCCCTTACTGGTTTGTATCAAGCCCTTTTTCTCCTCTTGTAGGTGTTAGAGAGAAGTTTGGGAGCAGAGATGTGACCCCTTGCGAGTTTGCATGCACAGACATTGCTGCTGCCACTGATTCAAAAGCAGGTTTTCAGTCTCACCAGACTCACAGAAAATGCAGTGTAAAGTCAGATTGCAGATAAACAGTGACTGTTGATTATGGCTAAAGAAATAACTCAGCAGGAGGGCATTCCAGTGCCCGGGCTCCAGCCGGTCACGCCTCAGTGCCTCGTGGATCTGGCTGAGAAGACAGGTGCTTTCAGCCCTAAATTATACAGGATATTGAAAAGGCACCCACTGATGATACTAGAAAGGGAGCTGTTTGCTTTCCAAATAGTCCCTCTTTGAGCTGAGCTGGGGTTTAATATCTGGAGGGAATAATGACATGATTTTTCCTCTGTTACATAGTGGAGTACATAATACACATTGTGTAAGGAACCTGCTGGATGATGTAGCTCTGCTTCCATGAGAGCTCCAGCACCAGAGAAGGCAAAGGAAAGTCCAGCTCAAACATGCCAGAACACCTTGCTGGCTAGAAAGTTTCCAAATAACTTAGTAAGTGCATTAGCAATAACAAAAAAGTCCTAACCCCAAGACAGAGCTTATTAATGAGCTTTAATTGTTCTAAATGAGATGAATGAGAAAGGTAAGGATAGGGTTGGTGTCCTGAGTGCTGCAATACAGGGACAAATCACTTTATTGAAAATAAAGAGAAGCTGCACAGGGTCATAGAAATCCCACAAGTGAGAACTGAGGACCTTCAGGTGAGCACAGAAATCTGGCAGCACTTTTAGATGGAGAAATAGAACAGCAGAATGAAGCTTCAGATGGCACAAAGACCCATCCTAAGGAAACAGAAAAGAATCCCAGAGCAGTGCTCCCTGCAAGGGCTGATTTCAGAGAGTCCCTTTTGGGGAGGAAAGTGTTGGCAAAGGGAAGCAGGGAATCTGCAGTGTTTACAAACACCATGTGAAGAGGTAGAGCTTGTAATGGGAACAGAGCAGAATGTCCCCTGCGGAAAGGGAGGGGGTGGGAAATGAAGAAATTTGGTAATTTAACTTTCTGGAATAATGCTTTTTAAATCTCTTAACAAGGCATAGATCATGACCTGTAAAATGTGAAAATAATGCTTCTGACAGTAAAGGGAATATGAACATCAGACTCATTCCTCCTATGACGCGCTATGGCAGCGACACAGCAGCTGCCCAGGGAGCTGCACGCACTTGAAAACAAAGCCAAACACAGCTGCCCTGGGTAAAAATTGCATCCTGTGTTGTATTTTCAAACCAAACATTTAAAGAGGCTGCTGGTTCGGGAAGCATTTCGTTTCCTTTGCATCACAGTAGCAATACTGGCATTCCCAGCTGATACAAACAAGAAATCACAATCACAGAATGGTTTGGGTTGGAAGAGATTGTAAAGAGCATCTCATTCCACCCCCTGCCACCAGCAGGGACACCTCCCACTATCCCAGGTTGCTGCAAGCCCTGTCCAACCTGGACTTGGACACTTCCAGAGGCGGGGCAGCCATGGCTTCTCTGGGCAACCTAAAATTAAAGATAATAAATGGATCTTGTAGTTAACCAAAGAAAAGAAGCATGTCTCAGGTAACAAGGCTAAAGCTTAGCAGTAAGGGTAACCAAATCCCAGCTTAAGCAGCTGATTCAGCTCTGCCTGTGTCAGAGCATCCCTCCTGCAGGCTCAGGCAAGACCCCACAAGTTTATGTGCAAAGAGAATATCCTTCATTATTTTCCAGTCACTGAAAAATTAAAGATATGCAATACCCAGTCTGTTTCCTTTCCAATATAAAGTCTGAAATTCTGCTGTGTTGAAGCTTCCAGCTGCTGCTCTCATTCTTACTACTAGGAGCTGGAATAGGGGTATGACGATTACTTTTTTTTTTTTGAGATTTCATCCCTCAAGTTATGATTTTCGAACTACTTAAATACCACAAATATTCCCATTAAAATGTTTATCCAAGACAAAGATTAATCAGTTGTTTCTTCACTTTGTTTTCAGGGCTCCTCTTACATAGACTCTTGTCTACCACCGCTCTATCAGCTCAAGTGGCCATCCAGAGGGGACTGGACATCCAGGCACTTACATTCCAAGCTTCACTCCTTGTTACATGTACACGTCCTTTTCTTGTTTATATCTCAAAAGATGAATTTCTACCCCAACATACATTTAGTTTGTTTATGGGAAGCTGCTTCTGTCTGCATGAACTTCCTTGTAGAAGTTTAGAAGAGGTCCTGCCCTGCTGTAGCTGCTGGACTGTGAGGGGTTTGAGATGAAATGACCAAAACCCATTAAACTTTAACTGAGTCAAACCAAAACACCCCACTGGAACAGCAGCAACAGTGCTTGAAAAAGCAGATGGAGCCCCTGGAGTACAGAAAATACCTCAACCTTGCAACTTTAGTGGCTGACTGTATCTGATGTGAAACACTAAAAAAATCACACAGTCAGGTATATTTGTCAGCAAATTGTCCTGTTTCTGCCTCTTTCCTCAAGAACTGAGCCACTCATTTCTGGATGAAAACACCTCCTTTATCTCCAACTCCCTCCCTCATCTGCTTGTTCAGAGGCTGAAGTCTCTGCTCCACTCTGATTTCTCTCAATTTGTCAGCCCATTCCTTTGGAATTGATGTGTTCTTAGCAAATTGTGAGAAAAGCTCAAGTCTTGGCATTTTTCATCCTCAGTCAGTGAGGATGAGACACTGTGGATGGTCCATATTCATAACTGGCTCACAAAAGTGAATACCAAGGCAATTATTTTACCAGCAGTGCAAAATCCTTCAGGGTATTCAAAACTGGAACTGTGGAGTGTTGCAAGAGCAGGCTGCCAGGGCAGTGGTGGAGTCCCGATCCCTGGAGGGCCTTAAAAGTTGTGTAGATGTGGCACTTGGGGACATGGGTTAGTGGTGGCCTTGGCAGTGCTGGGTCAATGGGTGAAGTTGATGATCTTAAAGGCCTTTTCCAACCTAAATTCTCACGTGATTCTATGAAAATGATACTGTGAATTTCATCTGCCTTTGAACCACGATGGTAACACAAAGTAACTCACACGAAATCCACAGCTCACCCATGCTCTGAACGTAGCATCCAGCTCTAGAATTGCCCTTCCCTACACCTCAGGAGTTTGTAATAAAACCAGAAGAGTGATCAAAACAGGCTGTATACAAAGAAAAGTGTACATGAATGACAACTGGAGCTAAAGCATGAAAATTAATTGAATGGAAAAGCTGAAGAGACAACACACTCTTTTCTCATTACATCAACAAGTTAGGCAAAAGCTAATGAAATAATCATTCAGAAAAGGAAAGTGTGTTTCCTGCACAACAGTAATTTCATTGTGAAACTCACTGTCTGGGATGTTTCAGACCCCAGATTATGAGGGATTTACAAAGAGCAGAGGAAGCAAAGGCAGATGCTGCAGTGAGGGCTGTGGGATGGAGACACAACAAACCAGCAGCAGCCACCAGGAGGGATCAGATATACTGATGCATGCCCTCATCTTGAATTCCTCTAAGCAGCTACTGTCAAAGTGAGATGGGTCTATTATGAGTGAAAAAGGTAAGTTAAGGAAGAGAACAGGATGTTCCCTGTGCTTGATGCCAGCCCACTGCAGATGGTGCTTGGGACTCCCACAACCACTCCCCTCCTCCCTTCCAATGGGAAAACACACAAACTACTGTCAATATTTCCAGGTTCTGGGGAGATGCAGTCTCTGTGTTGCCCTGCTTGGCACAAAATGCTTTGCCGCCTCTTCTAGACCTGCTTTTGTTTATTAACCAACTTACAAGATCAAGGAGCAACTGCATGACAGGGCTTTTTCACCAGCATTTTGCTACTTGCATGCATTTGCACTGTCTGAAATCTGCACAGACGAACCCACTCAACACATTTTCTTTCATTCTTTTCAATAACATGCAGGAATTCAAAACAACTCTGTTTTAAAAACTATTAGCCCCATAATCAGGTGGTCTGGTTCTTGGCTTTCTACTTAATAATATTTCAGAAAGCAACATAGACATTTCCAAAGGTGTTCTCCTGGAATTTAAGTGCCACATAGATAACTCCACATATTTATATATTCAGTGTACGATTCCAGGTCTTGTTTCCTACCTGCTACTTTTCCTAGGGCAATAGGAGCATTATTTACCTTGACTTTCTTTAAGGCTTTGGTCACAGCTCCTTACTCCTTCTCAGAGTGCTTCTCTGCTCCACCTCCATTCCTGCCTCCACCTTGTGTAACAAGAACATCACGTCATTTAATATTTCTGGATTCAGGCGAAGGAAAACCACATTTCCTAAGATCCCACATGACAACACAGCTAATTTAGTGATAATGAAGATGACGCACAGGAGGTTGGAGGGGCCCAGGAGGTTCCATCTGCCAGACAACTGCTCAGACTGACAAAGAATTGCTGGTTTGAAACGAAGCTTTGAAAACTTTAGAAGGACCCACTTTCTTCACACCTGCAGAACCCAGATAATTCCATAAAAAACAGAAGCAGAGAGTGTTGCACGTAGCTGCCATCCCCAGCCAAGCTGGGATCTCATTACCAACTACCCCACTGGGATTCTCCTGCAGGCAGTTCCCCATCATTTGGGACTGATTTCCTTTGACGTTTAGAAGACACTCAATATAGATCAGGAGAGGCTTTACTTTCACCAAGGTATTAATTTCCCAAAAAGCAGAATATGGCTTGTACTCAGACCCAGCCATCTCTTTTGCCCTCCCTGCCCCCCATCCACCTACACTCCATGTCTCCTCCTAGGAGACAGCCTGTAAACACCGAGTCGAAGCAGTCAATAAATATCAAGATAATTAGACACTCAGGATCGAGATAATTAGACACTGTTGACCAACTGATCTTACAAGAATGAGAAAGGACAAGCTCACATTTGCCAGACATGCTGAGCACAGACTGCTGTGAGGGTGACACACATCACAGGGTGGGTGGGAGCATTTTTTGTCTTTTAAAGAGCCTCCTAAGCATGATTACCTGTGAGCAGCCCAGACAGGCAGGCCCTGTCTTAACATACCAGCACCTGGATTTCAGGAGTTGGAAGAGGCATATACAGCCCTGGTTTATATTTATGGTTCTGAGGGTTTTGATGGAAAGTTGTTTGATGTGTTTATTTGTGTTGATATTGTACGTTCTTTTTGACTCTATAATTAATTCTAAGTTTTTCTTGGTTTCTTTAGCAGAGGAACTCAAACCAGCTTGACCTTCTGGGAGGATCTGCTTCAGCAAGAGTGATCCAGGTGTGTCTGCTTATAAGCATCCTTATCTCTTATGAGCAGTTCTTCCATCCTCCCACCCCAAGGTACCAAACCTTGTGCTGCATCTTCCTTATATTCATCACCAAGGAAATACACATACAAATTCTTTGTCCAGTTTTTGCTTCATTTTAAGTTTGGAATCAAACAACTGGCAAGTCAAATCCCTCTTGGTCTTGAGCTGTCTGCAGTATCCAGTGAGTCTCTTTCTACCTTCCAGCACTGAGGCTGAGCCCATTGCTAAGGACTCTGTCCTTGTGTTACAGCTGGACACAGACGTCAGACTCAGAGAAAGTAACTGAAATAAATAACCAGAAATCATCTTCCTCGCTATGTAAAATGCAGGAATCGCCTTTCCCAAAATCTCAGCAATGCTGTTTTCTTCCAAGCCATGGAAGCTGTCTGCTGTTCCCTAATCTTTGCCTCCCTCATGGTATTTTTGGGTGTTTCAATACTTCCAATTAATGAGTCTTCCTATAGAATGAAAAAAAAAAAATCTTATTTAGAGCTCTCCACTCTCAAGTGACAAAGGTTAAATGATTTAAATTTTTCTCACATGTTGGCCATCTCTCTCAGCCTTCCTCTCTCTCCTTGCCTGTGACTCTCACTGTGGCCTACAGAAGAGTTACCAGAAATCCTCATCTTGACTCATATCTTGCTGTTACTCATTCTTAATCACATTACACCTAGACTACTGAAATATCTGCTTAAAATATTCCAGGAACTCTCCAGCTCACTTAAGCACTCGGGGTCTGGAATAATTTGGCCAGAAACGTCTCATTTTCCAGGAAATGGATGATGTCATCCCATTATCTGTCAGCTGCACTGCACTGCCCATCATCCTGGCCTTCACGGCTCTCTGCTGATTTACTCTCCTCATCCACCCACTTCACTCCAATGCAAGAAGTTACAACAGTTTGGATAAAATTCTGCCATTTTCAAGTATTTTGCTGAAGCCATCAAAATGTACCCCTGTAGATAATCTCTGCTTTCCCTGGAGCAGAGGAAGAGTGAGAAATTACCTCCTTTAGGACTCTGGAAAGGTTGTGGCCTCCCCTATCTGTTTAATTGATCGATGCATCCAAGAAATTTGTGCCAAGAAGGGCTTTGCTAAGGCACAACTCAATTCTGAAAATCCACTTGTGAGAAAGGCAAGGACATGGGAACAGATCAGTGACAGCAGGAAGTGGGGTTCTGACTCCTTATCTCACAACGTTATGTTTTTTTGAGAATAACTAACTAACTAGAGTTTATTCATACTGAATTCAGGACAACTAAACCACAATATTACTCACAAGGAAGCCAGATGTTCTGGGCTTTCCTTACCTAGTAATAGCAGCAGCATCTGGATTCTTGCAAATACACAAAATGACAGGGAATAGTGGGGAAGCCTGGAATTTTTTTTAAATTCGTAGGGCTTTTTCTTTACAGTAGTGTGTGTGGAGAGAAACAGATACCCTTTGATAAGGACAAGAAAGCATGCTCAGGCAACAGAAGAGATCCTGAACTGCGGTTTTAGCAGAGATTAAATTAAAATACAGCAAAATATCACCAGAGAAGTAAGAACAAAAGGAAGCATCACAGGCAGCCACACTGGGTCAGTGGGGCTGCTGCACCAACCCTACTGCTGTCCTTGCAGAGAGCCTCCACAGGACAGGAGGAAAATCTTGGGAAAGCCCTGGGGAAGGACTAGAATGGGATAATTCATTAAAAAAACATATACTGCAAGCGCACAATAATCAAGTGTAGTGAGTCCCATCAGTCACTGCTGCAGTCCCTGACAGCCAAGCACAGAGAGAACCAGTTCCAACACATGTGGCAATGGGATTACCCGAGTGTTTCCTTAAAAATCTTCTTTAAGACAACTGCACAACAACTATCAACAAACAGATCATCACCATATTTCCGACTACACCTAAGGCTTGCATTAGGACAAGCTACCCAGCAGCTGTTCTTTAGGAGAGCTTGGTTAAATAATTATTTCTGGGTGTACTGCAGCCCTAAGTTTTTTTTCTTTCACCCTTTCGGACCAAATTCCTTACTTATGCTCCTACTGTCCACAGCTTCTCTGGAAAGCTCCCCTGCCACTTGAAGCCATCTGGTGTGACTGTGAGCAAAACACAATGACTCCTATTCTGGATCAGCTTTTACAGTCCCACCCTGGAGGTCTTTCTCCTTTATCTCCAGCTCTTCCTTACTTCTTTTCAACATCTGGGTAGCTCTCCTGAGGCTCCAGAAATAAGCACACACTATACATCCTGTTCCTCCACCCCCCAAGACATATTGTAATGAATACAGAAAACACATGCTCCAGGATAATTTGTTATCTCATGCAGAGCCATTAGCATCAGCTTCCTTCCCTGGATGGAGTCAAGTCAAGCTCAGAGACAAGTTTTCCAGGTTGCACATGCAGCATGTCTTCTTGTTTCTTCCTTCCCTCTCCTCCCATCAGGGACTATCCCTCCTGCTTATCAAGCCCACGGAAAAAGAGCCAAACTTAGGAGGTCTCCTGAGATACCGATCTGCCTGTCCTGTAATGCAAAGCAGCTTATTAGAGTCATTGGAACAACTCAAAAGCTGTATAAAACCAACACAGATTTCACTCATTCCCAGCAGCACAACAGCACCTTGCAATTCCTGGTAATAAAGAGGTAACGGCACTGGGGGGACCGAGTTTGGAAGTCTTCCAGCTTGTCTCAGCTGAGGAACAGAGGGATGTCTCGGGGCTCTCATAGCTTACACCAGACACTGCAGGCATGAGGGATGGAAATCACCTACCCTGCAACCCCCAGGGATAACTTCTTGGTGAACCCAACAGACTCATACACGGTACACAACAAAACTGAGCTCTGACACACTGGTCAACAGGCTTCCTGTCCTCTTTCTTTTGCCAGAAGCTACAAAAATTGCTAATCTCTCCCAGTTCCAGCTCGAGGGGCTGCTGGCTGTCTCATGTAGGCAGAACAGGCTCAATTCTTTCAGCTCTTGAGGTCCCCAGATCAAGCCAGTGCCCAATACTGGTGACAAAAAAAGTTTCCAAAGCGGGGCTATTCTTCTTGTGAGTTGATTTTATTCACAGCACAGGAAAACCCTTCCTAATGGAGGGAAGCTACTGGCAAAATCAGAGTGGCTGCTAACAATTTGCTTCTTTCCTCTCTCAGACCCAAGTCCAAAGCCCACCAGTGGTGGTGGGAAGCCCCACTGACTTCACCAGGCTTTGGCACAAAGCCTCAGCACAAAGAGCTGATGGGGATGAAGTTTTGGAAGCATGGAGGTGGCTAACAGATCCCAGAACATGACAAAGCACTTGGAGCATTTGCATACAAATGCTCTTTGCTTGTTTATTGCTTCATCTGCTGCTTGTAAGTCTTTTTAACACACCCTCTAATTCTGTTATTACAAAAAAGAGTGCATGCAAATAACTGCCTGAAGTGAACTCAAGCAGAGAACAATCCATTAACCACTGTGCTTATATCCGAAAAACTGTTAGAAACCCTCAATAAGAAATGGTGGTTTGAGGGGAAAACCCTCAGCATTCAGGCAACTGCTGCAAACACACAGCCCTGAGTTACACGAGCTGGAAGGCAGAATTAAAAATGCAAATGTTCATATTAAAACAAACTGCTAATTATGAGCAGGCTTCATTATAGAGATTATCATCTTTAAAGCTCTACCAGGCATGCACATTTCCAGCACAAACCAGGAAGATACAGAGAAATAATCACAGGCCGAGCCCATTGGCTTCTTGTCTTTCCTGACCCTAAAATGGCCATCACATATCTTGAATGTTTAGTCTGGAAAACTCAGGGTCAGCTTTCATGGGGAGCCATGAGAAAGGAGCAGCCGTGGCAGGGCCAAGTGACACCGTGCCCTGTCCCCTGCCTGGGCGAGGACCCCAGGAGCGGCTGCCAGCAGTGATCCAGCGCTGATTCCCAGGCCTCCGACAGGCTCCGTGGGCTATTTAGCAAAAACAACTCACTCAAAAAATACCAGAAGTGACCCTGTCCAAGGATTATCTGCAAAATCTCCCCTGCTCCTTGTATTTTTAATGAAATAAAAGTATTTGCAATAGTAGAAATGTCAGGGTTTGGGCCAGATAAACAAGCTACAGAGACTCAGTGCTGAGTTTCACAGATGCAGACTGGTATAAAACTAGGAAAAAAGTGCAGAAATCACTTGTCAGATTTTAACTCTGGAGAAATAAACTCAAATGTTGATGTAAGAAAAAAGTATTTCTCAAGGCATGGCCTCATATCATTTCCATTATTTGCCTTCCTATTGCCACCTGTTATTTTGAGAACTGTTTAAATAAAAGAAACACAGAACCAGACCTATCATACATTATATTATTTCTCTAAATATGGCTCTAAAAATGGCTTTTAAAAACATACAGTTAATTCAGTGTAGAGAAACTTGATTTACTGAAATAACTTGACAGCCTGAACTCCGAGAGATTTTTCCAAACTTCAGAAACCACCCTGCTGGTGAACTTTGGGTTCAACACGTCCATACTCACGCCCCAAACCAGGTGGATATCTTTTAAAGACACATTATGTTGCTCTTTAGAACTTCTCTTTCAAGACAATCAATTCAAAAGGAAAAAATGCAGATTTGCCACATTGTTCTGAGGTGTATAAACCGGAAAAAACCTGTTGGTATCAGCAACAGTTGAGCAGAATTAATTAGGGAGAGCAAAGTTTGAATAACTGAATTCAAAACAACATTTGCAAACCTGATGGCAACTTAAATGTTAACTTTTGACAAGGACAACCAGAGTTTCTTTTGGCATAAAGAGCCCATTGATGCAATGTCAGTTTATTCACGCAGATCCACCTATTCAGTATCCACAATGTAGTGATAAAACTGCTGCTCATGTTTTCAGCACCCTGCATGTTTTCACATGCTGAGAACAGAGAATGACCATTTTGCTCCTGAAACCCATGTACAGGAATGATATCAGGCACATTTTCATTTCTGTATCTGTTAGAGACTTCTGTTTCAAAGAAGAGAAAAGAAGACTTTCTTCTGAATGCATACGATCATCATTGAACACGCTATCAAAAATGAAGGCTGAATACAAATTCATACTTAGAAGAACATTAGAAATTTTGTAAAGACACAGGGAAATAAGTCATTGCATTCAGCCAGTTCTTTCTTCTCTCACCTCCAAACCGAAAAAAAGTAGATTTCTACTGGCTTTTTTTTAGATTAGCTAACAGTATTTTTCCTTGTATGGTAGAGATTTCTACTATTACTGCTGTTGAGGACTTGGATCCCACAGCAAACCCCCAAGAATGAGTAATGGTCTCATTTTCCATCTGCAATACTGATCAAGAGCCAAGGGCAACCCACTGACACTGGAGGATTTGGACCATGAGTTTCGGTTTTGCCTCCTGCTCTTGTCAAAGGCCACTGCTGAAAGCCTCCAAACAGGACTTTATAAAAGCGGCTTTTCAAGGTTCCATAGAAATTCAAATGAACTTATTTCCTTTGTCATGGATTTCTGAGTCATCTTTTCCAAGGGAGGGGAGAGGAAATATAATCAGAAAAGGGAATTATTCCTATTTTACAAGAGAGAGCAGATCTACACTAGTCATCCTTTATCTTGTCATCTTCCTGACCACAGCATTGTGAAAAGCCCACAAGCAGAAATGGCAACAAACATCAATGAAATACTGTGCTCTTTATATCATTAAGTTCTGCCATGAGGAGGAAAGGAACCCATGGCATCTTTCAACCCTGCCTTTGTTACTCACAACACGCCTTCTGGAAGGCACAGTACACAAAACGTTATGCAAAACTAAGCCATTCCTGGCAGTTTAGCAAGAAGCATTCATTACATGGCAGAAAACTTCCATTTCAGCGCGTCCTTGTTGCCTGAGCTGATAAAATCTGGAAAAATCTGCCACAGCAACAGAGCTGTCCCATGGTGGGGGCATCAAACAGTCCTGCTCCCCTCTCCCACCAACTTCTTCACTGGGGTACACCATAATTCCCAAGAACAGAAAGTTGGAAGCATGGGGAGATGCGTGGAATTGAGGGAAGGTGGTACCCAGCCCTGCGTCCTACCAGCATGTCAAAAGGTGGTCACACCAAAGGGTGAAGCCACAATCTCCAGAACATGTTGGTGCCCCTCTGCAACAGGTGGCGAAGCTGTTCTGCACTGAAACAGGGGTTATGGTCACAGCTTTTGAATTCTTCCCTTTAAGAAACATTTTATGAGAAACTGTTTATGGGAGCTGGCTATCATCACACCAGATCTTGGGAAAGCATAGTGCTCTCCAGTGAAAGCTTCAGCAAATACCTAGATGCCCAAAACCCCCCTTTTCCCAGCAACTGAAAGGAAGACCCATTTGAATTTCTAGTCTGCACATTTCCTTCACTTTCCATCTAAAAGAAAGAGCATTTAAATACAAGGGTGTCAAGCGATATGAATCATCTTTAAAGCATTCAGTTTAATTAGACAAGGATAAGGAGGTTTAAACAAAGTCACTGAAATCTAATTCTCTGTATGAACTCCTATCATACAGCAGAAGAGTGAAATCAGCAGAAGTGAAAAAGCAAGGGTTTAGCTGAGCTTATTTGTTACAGTGCTGCTCTTGAACAAAGTGGTTTTTATGGCCGTGAACTTCCGTGGGAGCAGAAGTCAAGGTCACGGTGACAATCCATCATTTTGGGGAAGAACCCTACTGTAACCTCACATCTGTGCATGGCAGGAATAAGAGGCAGCTGTGAGTAGCTACTTTGAGAATAAATCCTACTCAAAACCCATAACATGTCTATGCTAGGCTATGTTCTGGTAAGGCAGATGAGTCAAGGGAACTTCACCGAGCATCAGCTCATCTCCTGCCTTTGGAACAGATGCCACCACCCCGACATGGACAGCCAGATGTGGAGCCAGACTTCATTTACACACTACAATAAACCCCTAAGTTTCTTAATAGTACACAAAACAGGCACTCAAGGTTTCAATTCCAAGTAGATTTTTTTGATGCAGAATAGTTGACTTTGCTGACACTGTAATAGATTTGGGAAAAGGAGGTGGGAGAGGACACGGATGAGGACAGGAAATCTAAGAGACATGAGGCTTCAAGCTGTGCATTTCCCTCGGCATGGACAGAAAGAGCAGCATTTAATTGCTGTCTCAATTCAGTATCAGTCCAGATTTGTTTCAACAAGGGTGTTTCCTCCAGCATCAGCTCTGAGTATGGCTCTAAGGCAAGGAAGAATTTAATGCAATTAGAGCAACCACCAAGGTTTCCACCTACAGGGGCACCTCTGCTTGAAGCACTTGATGGTGTTTTGACCTTGAAGATTAGGGGAGAACAAAAACCCCAAGAAACCACCCCAAATCAAAGTCTACACATTTTTTCTGTTCTTCTCTGGGCAACCAAGTGGCATTGCTTCTTTCTTACTTCATAACCAAGAGAATCCTCCAGAGAAGGTCTGGGTCTCTAGTGCCTTGTCAGAACCAAAATAGGCTCAGTGAAGACCTGGTGGGTCTGTACCATGCATGCATCCAGTACAGAGTGTGGCATAAGAGGTGACAGCAACAAAACCAGTGTGGGGAGAGAGGGAATCTCTAACTCTGATTTTAAAGAGGAAGTCTGAATAGGAATCATTTACTACCCCCATGATTATACAAGAAAATGATATCATCAGCAAGATGAAAGACTGTACAGAGAGACAGCAACATTCTTTACTTCCCAGCTGAAATCAGGACTCAACCTGGAAACAAAAGCTTCAGCTCCTCTGCGGTTGGGTAATTAAACACAGAAGGGGCTGAAGAGAAAAGGCTTTTCATTCACCATCATACAGACCTTAAAGGTGCATTCAAACTTCTTTCCTGAAGCTGAACTTTCATCCAGCTATCAGGATAAAATATTTCGCTCAAGTAGACAGAAGTCTGCACTTCCATCATCCACTGAAGAAACACGACCTGTCCACGTGGAAGTCAACACTCCTGTAATACTTTGGGCTGTTAAGTCAGGGTCATACCAGCTTTGAAAGTTTAGCATTTTTGTTTGTCCAGCAGCCTTGTCCACAGCAGAAAGGCCTGGGGAGGTGAATTGTGGCACTTTTGCCAGAAGAAAGAGCTATTCCTACTCACTGGTGAGGTACAGTTCTGACTGAGCCACAGGCAAAGACTCTTTGTAGTGCAACACACAAAGTATTACACAGTCCAGATGTAGCTCCTAACAATGACAACCAAATTCTCACTGGAGGGATAGTCTTGCATGGCATAATTCACTACAAGTGAACACTATGCGAGCCAAGAGAAAGATATAATCTAATTATTTCTGGTTTCTCAGGGCTGAAGGTGAGAGGGAAATTTAAAAGCAAACAAAGCTGCATTGCTCAATATGGAATGCTGCAACATAAAGAAGTGAAAATTAAGGTCCTGCACAAAACATGTCAATTTTCAATAGATATGGCACTAACATATATTAATATTTCTGACAAGCCAAGAATGTCAGATTTCTAAGCACAATATGAATCACATTAGAATTAAGAACAGCTGAGCCTGCACAACAGATTATACGAGTATTTATGAAGCACAGGAAATACTCAAAGCCAGCAAGTTCAGCTGTATACCAATATAACCAATAACTGTTATGCTCCATGTATCTGGTAAAAAGCCACTTTACTGACAAGATAACTACAAATTAACAAAATACTGGATAAAATATTGAACATTGGGCAAAATATAAGGGTCATTAAAAATGCCCTTTAAAACAAGGGGTCTGTTCTCATAAAAAGCTGTTCTCTTACCAAGACTGAAGGAAGATCAATGAATCATGAAAGCAATTCAAGTTGAGCAAAGTTCTTCTTTGCTCAGAATGGCAGATTCCAAAAATTCTGGCAACATGTCTTGAGGAGAAAAACAATCAGTGTTGTACTCAAGCTCAGGAAGAAGAAAACACAAACCACAAGACTCAACTTGCAGCAAAGATGATCTGAAGCTATTTATCAGATAAGACTGAAACTGCCCCTATCTGGACACCTTTCAAAGAACTCTTATTCGGAATCATTAATGTGTTTTCTACTATTGGCTGAAAACAACTGATGAGACTCCTTAAAAAGCCCCTTAATTTAATTTACTAGGACACGAACAAATTAAAAGCAGAGTTATAGGATATAGTACTACTAATGCAGATATGTCACTGTAACATTTTTTGTGCCCTTAATCAGTTTGATTCATTAAAATAGTAAGTAGTTGTGATGTGAAAGAACTTTGCTAAGTCGTAGAGTCTTAAAAAAACATAAGATAAATCAGTGATCTGGAATGAAACACTGGAATTGAAGTCAGTGAAAACGCAGGGTAAGATATTTTGGTTTTATGAAAAGAAGGATTGAGTCTTTAGCCAAGAAAGCAAAGTACTGAGCGGTATCACAAAAACTGGCATCACATTAGATTTTTTCACTTAAAGACCTTTCAATCCACCTGCTAGGACAATCTCCTTTGGAGCAAGGAATGTCTCATTCCCCATCCTCCTCAGTGAGCTGATGTGGAACACAAGTTGTGAAGAGGGAGAGAAAGTCAGCACCGATACCAAAGACAAGAGCTGGAAGGAGGTGGGTACCCACAGAATCACAGACTGGTTTGGGTTGGGAAGGACCTAAAAGTTCATCTCATTCCAACCTCTGCCATGGGCAGGGGCACCTTCCACTATCCCAGGGTGCTCCAAGCCATCCAGCCTGGCTTTGAACACCTCCATGGATGTAGTACCCAAACACAAACACCTAAGGTGCTCAACCTAAGGTGCTCGGGGGAACCAGAAGAGGCCTAGGTTAATTTTCCCAGGTAGATTACAGATAAGTAAAGACAAAAAAAGCCCCACGAGCTTCAGTCATTTGTTCACAAGAGCAAGAGACATCAGAACTGGACTCCATCCAGCTGGGAACCTGCTCTGAACAACCTTTCGGGGTCAGCCTCGGAGATTGTGTAACAGTTTTGTAATTTTCTCTCTCCGTGGCACAATTTTAACAAACCTGTAATCACAGCACTAAAAGGTAGGAATGTGAGTACAAATCCTCATCCTTAATTGCTTTGCCTGGTTCAGAGTGGGAACTTTTAATTCAAGTCTTCCACTCATCAGGAGGGTGCCTGAACCATCAGGAAACACAGTGATTTTTTTCTGGCTCACTAACCATTAAATAACTCACACAAAGTTGAAAAGGAACAGACTCAAATACTCACACAGATTATTTTATATTAAGGACATTCAAACTTCTAAGCCCAACAACCCACATACCAAACATTTCTGTAAGATCAAAAGGCACATTTTCTGCTCTCTCCCTCACACAATCCCACACACATCTAAACTTCATCCTCTTACCAAACATCCTGGGCACTTTATTTTCAGACTGACTGCTCTCTAAAAATTATTTGGTTTTGCTTCCTAGCAGCTATATTAAAACCCATTATGAGATGAGCAACCTCCAAGAGAGCCAGGCAACGGATCTCAAGTTGAGCTGCTTGAGACAGACACAGCTTAGAAGTAATTTTCAGTAACCCACATCCAGCAGTCAGGTACTCTGAGGTTTGAAAATCAAGCACTAGATGAAGCTGGATCTAAGTTTCTATTATTCCTTGCAAACACTATAGTCAGGTAGGAACAGATGAGAACCTAAAAATCCCACTTGTATTGGCTTATAGCTGGACGGGACACAGACAGTAACTTTTTCCAGCATCACCTCGGGCTTTGACTTATCATGAACAAGGGCAGCTCTGACTGTTCCAGATTCACAGCATCCAGAGATGCTACTCAAACTCACCACCCTGTATTTTAAACACACTGTGAATGCAGACTGCAAGCAATCGTACACTCAGCAAAGAAGAACCTGCTGTTATGCTAATGTATATAAAGTTTAATCTCTAATGGCTTTAAAATTAATTAAGTCTTTAAAATAAAATGAGTTTATATTTCATTGCAGATCTACTTCAATCTGCTGTATTAGAGAACAAGCAGACCTGTTAAATTTATCAAGATACGGAATGGAACATCAAACTGAAATATCTCACCGACTCAGGACTAGATATCAAAGTTTAAGCAACTCTAGCAAAACAGGCAATGTTTTTGGGAGAAAAATAAAATTGTCTTCTGGTTGCTTATAAAGTTGGCCTGAACTACAGAATCCCTCCCAGTGCTCCTTCACAAAGTGTTTTGCAAATACCTTCCAAAAATACTCTCCTCATTAGGCCATAAAACAAGGAGCAGGACTGCAAGCTGACCATCCAAAGCAATTATTTGCTCTTTCACACCAGATTAAATGTTGAGTAACCACCACCTTCAGTGGAGTTACAATGGTGCAAGTCAGAAATGAGGACAGAATTTAGTAGAACACTTCCATTAACTTCCAGTTACTTGTGACAGAACAGGAGATGATCTATTTGGAGTCTATTAAGACTGCAAATAAACTCTATTTTTGCAAGTCAGAATAGAAGAGTTATGGCCAATTTTGTGGTCTTTAAAAAAGAATAGATGGTTTTGCTGTAGGTCAGTTACTTACAGACCTAAATTTTTTCCTAAAATTATTTACTCTTGTGTAACCTACTGCCTATAAGCTTTTTTTCATTTACCTTTCTCACTCCTTTTAGGACTATTTAATGGATGCTGAGGGGTCTGTAAAAACACTGCAACAGATCAAGTCAAAAGTGAGGGAACTACTGACCCTGTAGCACCCACCACTCTCAAACCCACTTGTTTTAAGTCTACACCAACTCCACCACATGGGAAACCTGCAAGTCTGGAGATGGCTCAGAAATGCTTCCAGAGCCTTTACAAGCACCTCTGGAGATGTGTAAAACATCCTTCTTGCAAACATGACAACATTCAGAACTTACCTGGGACCTCACAAACAGCAGCCAGCAGCACTAGAGATCCCAGATGTGGAGGAAACAGCTGGAGCTCTGACTTCTTCACCAGACAGCTGGAGATTTCCCAGTAAAAGCATAGCTTTCGATCCCAGTTTTTTGCTGTTCCAGCTGCACGTTGTGGCTCCCTGGGGAATGCACTGGCTGAAGAACTCCTGGTAGCATGGTTTCATACAGCAATGTATATACCTGCTTTGTTTCTTATTGCCCTGGGATTAAATCACACGCTGAACTTTGATTTGGCTAATAAGTCAAGGGGTAGAATCCTACAGCAGAGACTCAATGTGCCAGTGATAAAGGAAAAAACAAACTTTAGCCTATTCCAATTTCCACAAACAGGATAAAACCTTTGAGGTGGTGGTAATCCCAACCAAAACAGTGGGAAGAGACTTGAGCAAAGAGAATTTCAATGCTTCACTCCAGGCTGTTTGAGAAAAGACACAGCAGAGCCTGTTCTTTGCTCTGGTAATTTTTCTGTCAAAGGTTCTAATTTTTTGTTATTCACTACAGTAAAAACCCCCATGTTTTGCCATATAAAATAAGTACACTTCTCTATCACCCACTTCTACCAATATATATAAAGATTGTATATTCTAAACACATCATTTGTCAACAGCTTGTAAATCAGGTTTTCCCAAGTAGTAACATTAGCCATTAATTGTTTTAAACTTCACAAGTGAACACTCAAACAGGAAATATGATACATAAACAGGAACAAAGTCTTTAGCACACCATTCAGTAAAGCACAGCCAAAGCCTGGCCAGTCTGTTAGCAACCATCAGCAGCAGCTCTAAACACAACTGCTGGTTGAACAGTGAATGTTCTCCCAGTGATGTTTGTGCAGTTTGCTACTGAGCAAAGGAAACAGCATTTTTTTCCCTACCACCTTTTAGCAGTAATGTCTTGAAATCTATTCTCCTTCCTCTCCAAATTTTTAGAGTCCAAAACCTTACAGCAACTTTTGGTTGTACATTTTTCTCATGACGGAAACCGAATGTTTCAGTTTCTATCTGTGTGTCAAGAATATTCATACGCATCCCCCTTATTCAACTTTTATTAGCAGTAAACAGACCCCGAAACGCAGCCTCTATTTGGTCATTTTTGTATCTTAGTCAGTGCACGAGCTTGAGGAGGAAAGGTGAACCTGTCAGAAAACCCTGAAGTGGGTGTGCTGGAATCTGAGCAGGGAAAACCCACGCACCCACAGATTAGGACCAGCTTGTTCCCCATTCCAAAGCCCAGCTCTGGAGCCAGTTTTGTTTTACTGTGAGGGTGGGAAGGCCCTGGCACAGGGTGCCCAGAGAAGCTGTGGCTGCCCCAGCTCTGGAAGTGTCCAAGGCCACATTGGACAGGGCTTGGAGCAACCTGGGATAGTGGAAGGTGTTCCTGCCCTTGGCAGGGGGTGGGACTGGATGAGCTTTAAGGTCCCTTCCACCCCAAACTATTTTATGTGTTTTATGCTCATATTTACTGGTAAAAAAATCACATTACAACTCATGAGACATCTGAACTCCCATTTGTGGGGGCGTTTTGAGTCCCAAATGCATTACCAGAATCATGTACACCGGAGAAGGGAACAGGAGTAGAAGAGACAGACAAACATTGAGAGAAAATGTGTAAAGTGGTATTATGTTATTAAAACATTACATTAGAAATAAACAGAACATAAACCAAAAATAGGTTTTAACCAGGTTTAACTTTTTTCTTTTTTTTTCGTTTTTTTTTTTTTTTTTTTAAATTCAAATTGACCCAAAGCAAAAACTTACATTGCAAAGGAAGAACAAAATACACGATGGTATTGGTAACTCAGCATTTCATGGAAGCTGCACTTGAGGGCAGATTTTTTTCCTCCAAACCAGCCCGTCCTGGTAAAGATGCCACATCTTTTCTTTTGCCTCTGGGTATTTATCTGAAGAGTTTGTCCAGATGTGTTCTCCTATGACTGCCAACCAGAGCCAGAAAACTGAATTTTCCACGCTATTCCAAGGAAGCCAGAGTTATTTCAAGCATGAGTGATAGTGAATTTAAAAAAAAAAAAAAAAAAGAACCCAAAACAAACAAAAAAACCCACTCGAGCTTTTCAAACTAACAAGTATTGTCTATAATGTAAATAGTTTAGAAATATGGTAATTAAATAATCTAAAAAACACTCTTACTCTGCTGTACATTTATAAACATAAATATTTACAAAAACTTTCTGCTTTGTTTTAAAGGATGAGGTTTGCAGTTTGTTAATGATCAGAGTCTTTTACTCATATTGATTCTTTGGTGTGTTTGCCAATTTTTTAAGGTTTATTAAAAGTGTTCAACCGTGAATTTTAAGGTAACGGAAAGAGGCTACATCACAAGTCTCTATTATGCACTTCTCCTTCCACATTCTAGTCTGAATGAAAAACAAAGGTCAGTTTGTTCTTCAAACTATTTGTGCACAATATTGAAAATAATAAAAAAAAAGACCAAATTCCCCCTTATTGAAATTTGGGTAGGATTGTCAGTGAATAATCCTACTTTATCTGCACGTGAGCATGTGGGTAACCAGAGACAGTGCACAGGACTATCAGTAGGTTCAGACCCACGTGTGCTGTGGTGCTTTGCAGAATTAAGGTGAGAAACCAGCAACAAGAGATGGTTTAGCATTGCAAAAAAGGGTGAGGGCTTCCGTCCACCCTGGGGAGAGGAGAGGATGAAAATTAATTTAAAAGAAAGGCTTTTTACTGGCCTGAAACATATGTGTGTTCCCTTTTAGATGTCAGTTACTTAAAAGAAATAACCAAAAAACAAACCTCAAACAATAAATAATGGAATTACACATTTCTTCATTAAATAGCATTCTTGTTACCAACAAAGTCTTTCATAATTTTCTTCAGTCACAGCAACAGACAGAACAAATAATTTGCCTTAATATAGATTGCAACTAAAATATACTCTAGATTACCTTAGAAAATATTACTGTAAAAATTCAGTGGGGAAGGACATTGGTTTAGACCAACTTACAAGTGTAGTGAACAGTACTAAGTCTGTTTTGTTTTTTTGAAAGAAAACAGTTTCAAGATCCTGATTTCATGTCAGAAAACAGAAGATTTGTGTTCAAACCTGCCAGTCTGCCCTGTCTCAGCACTGCAGAGCTCAAAGATTGGAATGGCTGATCTTCCCTCCACAGGAGCCCAGAGACTCAAGCTCACACTCACACCCCACCCACATGCTCAGCTTGTCCCTACTCCACAGATACAACCAGGAGGAAGCACTACAAGCTCTACAGGCCAGTGCAGGGTGTTTGGCTGGACTTGCTCACTCACGCTGCCGAGACACGAACTTTCGGTCACTGCTCACGCAGCTGGACATGAACCGGTACAAGCTGGAGATATAAAGGTTCAACACCCCATTCCCAACCCTCTGAGCCATGAACCTCCAAAATCCCTTATTGTTTGGAAACCTGATGCAATGCCAGGCACAATGGGGACAGATAACCCTCCTTGCCTGCCACGGTTCCGGTGCATCCATTAGCAGTGATAAGGTTCATGCTCAGGGAGCTGCAGTCCAGGGTTATCAAATATTAACAGGAACTAGCAGAGTTAAATAATATGAGTTTACCTGCATTACCTTGCTTTTCCTATTTTTAATACTAAATATTTTGAAAGTGACAGTGTGAAACTTAAAAGCCATCACCATTCCTTTCATCTCCCACTTCAGTTGGTGCAATTGGTACAAAAGCACTCCTGATATCAGAGAGGCTCTTCTGGAGCCAGGCAGATGCCAAAATAAAAGTAGAGAACACTGGCAAGAATGTTATGCTGAGTCTGTAATGCCTTGAAAATAAAGAGAGGGAAACAACTGCACATTTTGGCCCAATCTTCTTTCCATTAAGAAATTAATTTTTTCTTATGATCAGAAACAAAACTCTGTAACAGATCTTTTAATACCTGGTTTGAAAGACACATTCAGTAGCCAGATTTCAGCACTCCTCTCAGTTTCTGCTTTCAGATTAATTGCAAAATTTAAACTTCCAATATCAGTGGGGCTTTTCTTCCTAGTTAATAACTTACATGCACTTCCTGCTCTCTAACCTGAAAAAAACTGAATTTCAGAGCAATCAAAACAACCCCCTACCACCACCACTGCTTTTAAAACAAAAGGGTTTGGCCAATTTCTTTTTTTTTTAAGTGGACACAATTTGGCTGAGAACCCGTAGATAAAATCTCAACTGAAAGAGAAATAAAGCAGGTTATACATTCATGAAATTCAGGGAGTAATAATGAACAGCAACTGCTGCATCATTTCTATAATGTCACATCAACACTACAGTGAGGCAGCAGCTCCCGCTCTCACAAATAATGCACTGAGACTAAAGAAGGAATAGTGGGGGAATCACACATTAAGGGAAAATACATCAGAGAGATTATTGCACAGGAGGCACTGTATGAGCAACAGAATACATTGGCTTCAAAAAATCTAAATTTGTTTCCTCTTAAGTTAATGTCAAAAATACAGAGGCCATGCCTCTCTGTAGTGTACTGTCACTGGTAAAAACAGACTTACAGCCGCCCATTCTACAGGGAATGCTGGGAAAGAGGGCCTGAATTTTCTGGGCATCCCAACTACAGTAATTAGGAAAAGAAAAATACAAAAAAAGAGGCCAATGTATAGACCCTCAAATTGAACAGGGTAACTGCATTTTTTTCCTCAATTTCCAAATTATATTCATACAGTACCCGAGGACATGTTGATTATCCACTCTTCCCTCTGTCCTGCAAAAACAAACACCTGGCAGAGACAGGGGTCCCAACCAGCAGGGCTTTGGAGGTCTATCTGTATCCTTTTGCAGGACTGGTGCCTTGATTTCCAAACTTTTATGTTCCTGCACCATTGCTCAGCATGCCAACTCAAACCAACCACTTCCCTCGAGGGGCTGCCTTCCATCTCCACGGCAAGTCTGCACACGTAATGTGAAAACAAACAGAAAACCAACAGCAATTTTTAAAATGCAATATTGTATAGAAAGCTTGGACCTTGTAAACTTGGACCAAGAAACCAAAAATTAAGACCTTCTAGCGTGTGGTATAAAAAACCCAAGGAAGTGTATACCTGCCTTCTGACTTCACAGAAAAATCAGAATTTGCATAGGATATACTTTGTGCAAGGCAACAAGCCTCTTCAGTATCTGGAATAGAACTAAACTTGCTCAGAGTTCCTCTCTTCATGGATATCAGATATCATCAAATTTGTGTTTTAAGTAGTCTTTCATGACCTTGGCAATGGGTAGTTCGTCAAGTAGTTTGAGGTTTTGAAGGCCTATACACTGACGGATTTTAATTCGGCATAGATCTTGCAAGTTTCTGGGCTGTCCTGAAAAGACAAAAGGAACACATAAAAATAAAATGATCACATTTTAAACGTACTTTAAGACATTTACTTAGCAAAATGACAGGGGTTTGCTGTTTCCTAAGAAGAAGAGGGAAGGGAAAAATTACAATAGAAAAAGGATGCCAGTTAATACCTCTTTAATGAACTCAATGAAATCAAGGGATGAATCCTAAAAACATTTTTACATGCACATAATTTTACTGATGCCAGTGTAAAGTGATATGTGAGGATTCCGACCAGGTGGCAACATATGCTTATGCATTACAGAACAGCAGAACTCCCCCATTTAACTTTCTGTAGATATTTTTCTATCCTTGGGGAAAAAACCCCTCAGTCTTGCTTTACTTTCAAACAATGAGACAAAAACTTCTAAGTTCAGCTGTAACAGGACTAGGAAGTTTCCTTAGAGAGTGAGGATTTATAAAAGCTATTCCAGGATCATGTGGCAAAGTTAAAGACTGGGATTTTCTTTCCTTTCTAATGAAAAGATAAAGCCTTCAGGCTTTGGATGAAGCCAAACCCTCGTCAAACAGAAAGGGATGAATATGTGAGTTAACCACTGTCCACAGAGGAAAAGCTTTATTGACATCACAAAAACTTCAGCATTCCTGGCAAGGATTTTCCAAAATAATCAATTTTCTTTCAAACTCATTCTTACCAGGAAACTACTCAAAATCAAACACCTTGAGAAACAGTTGGGTTTTGGCCCCTCTATCCAAAATAATCTCAGAAAATTTAATCAAGTCTTGTATCTGAATGCACCCAGCAATGGATCCCAAGGAAGAAAGTAAGAGAAAAAGAGCAGAACAACAGACATTGAGAAATCCTGCCCCAATAAACCCTTCTAGCTTTCAGCACTGATGCCTTTGGGCCTTCCTAGCCCAGAGATTGCACACAGATCTATGTCTTTAATAGCTGTGAATAGCTTGCCCTTTGTAAATCTGTCTAGTGTTTTTTGAACCCATTCATACTTTCAGTATCCAAAACATCCTGTGGCAACAAATTTCACAATATAATTAGGCGTTGGCTGGAAAACTACAAAGTAATTTTATTTATTTTAGATCTGCTTCCTGATGGCTTTGTTGCATGCCTGCCATTCTTTGAGTTACAAGAAAAATAATGAATAATTGTTCCCACGCCAGTCATGATTTTACATACCTTTATATAAACCTCCACTCATGCTCGGTACCTCTTCCCAAAGCTGAAAACTCCAGCTAACAACCCCCAACATGGGAATCACTCCAAACCTCTGAACAAACTGCCTGCCTTTGTGCTTTTTCCTCATTCTGCTATGGCTTCTTTGGAGTTATTCCAGTAACACATCAAAGCTGTGCTAATCAATATTTTGATCATCGACTTAACTGTGTAAGCCTCTTTTTCTTTCTTTTTTTTTTTCCCTCCAAGCCAAGACTTGGTTATGGGACTTGATGACTGTCAAATTCAAAATACTCAGCACCACGAACAATGTAGGTGCTTCTGTTGGTATCTATAGAAATGTGCTGACAGACAGGTAGGGATTTTTAGACACTGGGATTTATCTTAAGCACTAAAATTATCCAGGGCAAGCCAGCAGAAGTAATGCATGAAAATAGTCTCAATCTGCTTCTAGAGAAATTAGGTTCGAAATTAAAAAACCATGAAAATTTGAGTTTCCTTCACGTACATTGAAAAGCCTTTTATTATACTTATCACCACCTAAACGTCAAACTATTTTTAGTTATATCCTTCATCCATGATTTAGAATATAGACCAATGGTTACTTTGTCCACCAGTGGTTTCTTCTTGGCAACTTTTTTTTTCCTACCTGAAGGAAAGAATTTAGGCAACTTGGACAACAGCTGAATGTTCAAACTTCAGGGAAAGGAAAGTTATTTTTGGTAAGAAACCAAACAATCTTAACAGTGATAAAGAAATAGTTCTGATGCTTTAAAACAGGGTTCAGAAAGGATGCACTGCTTCAGAAGTTCACTGCAAACAGCAGCATTAGAAATTATGAAGGACTAGAGGTCTATGTGTATTTTCTGTAGTAGAGTACACAATAAATCATCTATGAGACACTGATTTCTGGTTTCAGAAATAAATGCCTTTTAATTAACATCCTACGTGGCTCTTGAGAACACAAAGGAACAGACAACTTAAAATACCCAGAAGAAATTGGTCATCAGTTAATTCAAAAAGACCCGATTATCAAATGTATGACATTTTCCCCTGATAAGCCTAAAAAATATTTCCTGGGAATGTGTTAACAATGGACATTTCCAGTGTTAAGCACCAGTTGCTACATCTAGTGGCTGCTGGTGTCTTAGGTCACGCCTTGCAAATTCCAGGGTTATTAATGCATTTGTGATTTATTAGAAACGGTGTCTGGAACACTTACTCATTCTTGGTTGCATCTGAATGAAAAAGAAAAAAAATAAAGGATTACGGACCGATGTCAGTGAACCTTAGTTTGGCAAATGAAAAATGTTATTAGTAACTTGGCAAACTAAGACAAGTTAAATGATGAATAAAGTTCTCTTTAAAAATGATTAGGAAGTAGCAACTTTGGTTATATCCTGCATCACAAGTTTGGGAAGTTATTTAGACAAATAAGCTGGAAAGGAAGAGAATTAAAAGAGAAAGAAACAAAAAAACCCACAAACATAAAAGGTACGATTGGCCTAATTACCACTATCATGCAAAACAGCGACATAAAACTACTGATCACCTTAAAAACATCCAACACATCCCTGATCCATCTCAAAGGGCCACCTTGTTGCTGTTATTCTGGATTTGCTCATGTGTTCACTAAATCATTACATACTGCAGTCAATTTATTTTGCTTTATAGCAGTAAACAAATAAATTAGAAGTATTAATTACAAGAAAAAGATGTATAGTTCATCTTTTGCCTTCCAGACCTTGTGCTCTGTGCTGGAAGGGAAAGCAGAAGTCCCCACCAATGCAATTCTTGTGCACAG
This sequence comes from Oriolus oriolus, assembly GCA_013400235.1. NCBI lineage: Eukaryota > Metazoa > Chordata > Aves > Passeriformes > Corvidae > Oriolus > Oriolus oriolus. Next base: position 261,632 of record VXBT01005241.1, on the reverse strand, counting down.
TGTCCCAAACATGACAGAAAAGCTTCTTCCAAACAGAAGAAATGCAAAGCATGAGCTTAAAGAATCGAGAGGAATAGTTTTTTGATTTTTTTTTTTTAAATCTAGATGCAGCAGACTTCAGTACGTATAAAATTTAAGCATTTTCTTAAATCAGTTCTTCAGCTGCTAACAAAGTAAGTTTCTGAGCTTTCCCCATTTAAATAATTAATAATTATTTTACTTAAATAATGAAATGAGCCTTTAAATTATTATTAAGAGAATGGCCTTTGCTAGTAAAGGACAAAAAAGCATATTTTAACAGCAAGAAATTATTACAATTAATCCGAATTTCCATCAAAACTCCACCCTTTTCCTTTCTGCAGTTTCAAGAGTTTTTTGATACAGTATGAGAGTTTATTGCTCAGAGACAGACAAAACTTCCATGAAGGATTTGCTACCTGTCCAAAGAGCTGTGTCACTGTTAAAACTGCTCTGTGTTTATACCTGTGCTTTCCCTCTTCAGACAATGCTCCCCAAGAAATAAAACACTAACTCACCTAATAAGTCTATATTGAAGGACCATTAAGGCATATTTGTGATGCCTCTGACAACACTGTTTTTTGGGGACTTTCATCCAGTACTGTAAAGCTGGAAAAGGGGAATCTCTACCTGTTTCATCCACTGCAGATGCAGAGCAAAAAAATACATGTAAAAAAACAATGCAAAAATCACAAACTGACCTTTCTGTTACCCAAGAGAAAACTTAGGAACAACTGAAATTAATACATTGTAGGCTGCAAGAAGATCCCCTCTGATGTATTGTTCTAAGTACTAAAAGAAAAGTATTTTTAAAGCAAACATTCAGTGTCATTGGTTTGAAGTGGATGGGCTGTTTCTGAAGAAATTAAAAAATGAGAAATAACATCAGTGACATACTTCAGAAGCCGCCCACAGTTTTCTCTACAATATTAATGCATCTCTCTAAAAAACCTTAGAGCGGTATTTCTCAAACTGAGCCTCTGCCCCTCCTGGGAATTCTGAAAGGCTGAAAACAGTAGCAAGAAACCATTTGGTAATTTCTTTTTAGCTACAAAGGGAACTTAAAAATAAAAATCTTTTGAAACATTTTATAAAATATGTTGAAACCAGGCTGATGTATGCTGGCAACAGCTCAGTTCCTCCAGAATATCAGGAAAAGTATTTATTTCTGCAGCAAAGCCTTAAATCCATCCCTTATTTCACAGCGGTGAAGGAATGCAGCTACCAGCAATTAAATTGAGTTCTGAATTTG
>VXBT01005241.1:238668-260307 GCA_013400235.1 Oriolus oriolus | reverse complement strand
AAAAGATAATTGAATTTATCAACTGGAAATTCACACCCACCAGGCAAAAAACACTTTGGGGAGGATGCACAAAAACAGGATCATAGGGAAAGGCTGGGATCACCTAGGAAATGACTGAGGCTGAGCCGAACGGGAATTCGGCTGCTCCTTGCAATAGGTCTAAAGTTCATGAAATGCATGGGGTTGTACTCTGTATAAAACAACAGCAGAATAATTGGAGAGGATATCTGGTTTTCCAGCATTCAGAATGCCAGAAAAAGCTAATATCAAAAATCTACAGATCTAAAGTATTAATATCAGACATGCAGGGCTGAATTACAGTGTTCACTGAGAGCATGAACAAACTCACCTAACCCGAATCCACCTCGACAGGATGCTGAGATTTCTGATTCTTTTTAACTGGATATCATACGAGTTATTTTAAAAGTTCTAATTTAATTTTGTTTTCAGTATGCCTCTGCTAGAATGTCTGAGCCTGACATATGTTTTCATTGGTCTCTGAAAAATAATTCCCCACAATGAGTTTTAGATGTCTATTAAATTTCAGCCTACCTGGCACAGAAATTATGTACCAAGGAGATGTCTATTTTGGACTCAAAATTCATATATGAAAAAGCAGAATGTCAGTAAGGCTCAATGTTATACTTAACAGGTGTATTTGGCAATGAAATTAAGATTTGAATAGGCTTGCGAAGATATTTTTAAAAAAAATTCTGTAACATGTCTGTAAATTCAGTCTCACTGAAATTGCTATGGAAATTCAGCTAAGAATTTCAACACCATAATGTTTATCTACTTTTAGAAGACAGTAAGTAAAGTGCTCTGAACATCAAGATAGGCTTAGCATGCATTGTTATTCTGTTTTTAAATTATTTTTGCAGAGTACAGCATAAGTGTACAAATGGGAGTGGAGCACGGCTGTACCTTAAATGCCAAATATAAAATTTTTTTAAAGGCCTCTTAAAAAATTCTTTTGAAGTAAATAACTGTATATAGCTACATAATATGATTCAACTACTTTATATAAACAGTCAAGTGTAGAGTAGAAAATTATAAAATAATCCCCTTATCCTGGTTCCCTGTGTAACTGGATGACAAAGCAGATCTCAATCATCACCACAAGATTTCCAGCAGCACCCAAGGAAACAAGTAAAGCCTGTGATTCCAGTAAAGATCTTCTATGTTACTGCAAACATGAAAATACCATTTCCTTTGTAATTATCCATGGACTAAAACACATAGAAATCTACTTAATTCACTATGACACTTCTGTATTCATAAGTTAAAACTATGCAGAGAGAAACTTTTTAAAATGTTCTTCCAGTTTAGGAAAAAAAAAATCTAGTGAAAAGTTATCTTGATTTAGTCAAGGGATACAAAGGATGTATAAGGATTTCTTTAACAAGACTTCTGTCTCAGTTTTCCTGCACATTTACAATGCTACATAAATTTAAACACAAAATTACAATCTCTAGTCAAAGCCAAAGATCTGCCCTTTGAAAAATTCGAAAAAGGAATGCGGTTGAAACAGCTGTAGTTAAATTCACTGGGTGACCTTTAGATGTTGTTCCAGATCTGAACTGAATTCTTTGATACCTGCTGCCACACCAGGCACATCACACTGCTCTGGCCAAATCATTTCCTGAGCTCTTTGCCTTGACACAGACCAGCAGCTCGCCCAGCTCCTCACTGCCCCTCCTGCTCCTGAGCTGAACACAGATTCAATTCAAGGAGGGCTATGGAGAGGGGGAATTTTCCAGGCTTTTAAAAAATTCCCTTCTTTAAAGACTGTAATTGAATTTCTAGTAGCTTAAAGTTTATTTAAGCCCTTATATATTTTCCTAACGCTTGCATCTTTTCTACCTCTCGCATTCGTTTTATAAGTTTCAATCTTCTCAAATCCTATTCAACTTCAAAATAAATAATTTCATCCAGGGCTGTCATTGCACACTAATTTTATAAATACCAATAAAAGTCTCTATGTACCTCTGTCTTCATATATATCATACATGCATCCTTTTTTTAATTTGCATTAGTGCATTCCAAGCTTAACACATTAACACTCCTGAAGAGGCAGCTTCAGACCATATGAAAATTGACGCATTTACACTGCTCCAAACCAACCCTTTATCAAATGATCTCAGGTACTATGGTGGCTGCCAATAAATGTGTTTTGTAATAGGAAAGTGTAATACAGATAAGGAAATGGAAGGTGATTAATAAAATCATTGAGCAGTTTTCATCTTCAATACTACTTTTTTTTTTCCCAGGGAGACTTTGCTTATTTTTGTATCGTAAAAAAGAGAGAGGGGAAAAAGAAAAACACTCAAGTCTGAACACTAAGTCAACAGCAGACTCACGGTCAAAAACTCTGTGGTTCCTAACTTCCAGCTACGTGCTTAAATACTGAAACACAACTATAGAATAACTTCCTCTTGGAATTATTCTAGGAGCAAAGGAATCTCTACCTGTAACCAGGAAGAATATCAGACCTTCAGGGTCAAACCCCAAAATCCAATATCTTCTCGCAGACTCTCAGGGCCAATACTGAGTATTTCTGAGAGCTTGGTTTCTTGCCTGTTATTCCCAACCGGGGACCTGGGCTAAAGGCTGCCATTATTACCGATTACAATACCTACCAAAACAAAAAGAAATTCATATATGATGTTTTCTGAGAAATTGAAACTGTACAAATACATTTTCCAAGTATTAAAAAAAAAGCTACTCACATCTTACATGTAGACTACTAAATAGTATCCCATTTATATGCAGCATGCAACTGCTCTCACTTGCAGACACAGATCGGTTTGATAACTTTCATAATTTATATCTATTAATCTTTAGGCTTAAAAATTATAATCCATTGAAAAATGAAAACTAATTCCTGTTTTGCTATCAAATATACTCTTCAAAACTCAGATGTACACATAAAACTTACAGCTACGGATTTCTATATAAAGCACTTAGTATAAGGTTCAAATAAACAAACTAGAAATTCCCATTAAGCCCCACAAACAAAGAACTGTTGCCAGCCACAGAAGAGTTTCAGGAAGAATTCCAATAGAAGAATTGTCCAAAAATTCTGTAAATTTTTTTTCTAGAAAATACATATTGCAGTAGACTCATAAACAAGATTCTTCCCCAACGTGCTACAGCATGAGATGGCAACAATTCCCTGTACAGTCACACTTAACTGGGAACTCCACTACCAAAATGCCAGCTTGCTCTTTATCCATCTCATCTCTCATACAGCATCTTATTAAAGTAATTATTCATGAAAAGCAGGGAAGACAGTGTTCGGATATTTACAAAAAGGGCAGCAGAGTTTGTTTACAGTGGTTTGTAAACATATTAATAATTATTTTGGTCAGAAGCACAGAGCTGAAGTGTTTTTGTCAGCACTGCTTTCCCAGTTCTCCCTCCAACAGCACAAAACTGGGATAATTCCAACACTGTTACATCGGCCACAAATTAAAGCTACTTTTCTTTGGTAGCAGAATTTACTTCCCACTTAACACTAAAGTTACCTTATTCCATACCTTAGGGTATGGAATCTGCAAACTAAAAGTTACAGTACCCATTTCCATTGGTCTTTAGACACTGAGGAAACACAGAAGCAACCTAAGCTTTCATGCTTACTGATACATCCTAAGACTGAAAAACTGCAAGTCTGGATATTATATCATCTCCTAAAATCCCTGACACTGCAACTATGTAGTGAGAGGCTTCCAAAAAGGAAACCAGAAAGAAATGTGAATGAGAAGGGGCAGGCAAATTAAACCAAAATTGCTTGTATTTCTTATCATCAACTTCCACCTTTCCAGAAATTCTCTTTCCATTTCAGATATGAGCAAAAACAACACCACAAATCATGTAGAAAAAGAAAGGAAATTCCAAATGCTTATTTGTGTCAGCTACTGACAACAGATCTCAGCTGATTCACTTCCAGCCCACACTGACTTTCAGTTTCTTTACAGAGTATATAGATTGTCTAATTCTCATTAAAAAATAACCACATTCAAAAAAAAAATAAGGAGCTGCAGGGGACAAAAAGGGATATATGAAATACCCCATCCTCTGCAGTGCAAAGATCCTTCTAGTTGGATGATAATTTATCAGGCCATCTTAACATGTTTGAATTGGCAAACTCTGCTGAATGCTAATCAGCAATTCCTAAATGCTTTAGGCAATACTACGATTATGAAACATTCGTACAGCATTCCATGTTGAGAGAGGAAAACTTTCAGTGGATCTAGTACACCAAAAACTGGTAATCAAAAGTGATCCGGGTATTAGGAGCCCAAAACTTTTTCTAAATATCAGAAGTCACGATGAGTTAAAATCTCTCGTATTTCAAAGACATCAACAAAATCAAATCAAAGCTACACAGCACATTAAACCCCTTCAAGCTGCAGGAATGAACTGCAGCATTTTGTTGTCTGGTTTAGGGGAGGGAAGGAGAGAATGTGGGAGAACACAAAGCAGCCAAAGCTCTTTTCTGCCCTAGTTGTAGTGCAGATGAAAAAGCCATCAACTGCCGAGGATTTGCATGGCAATAAAAAAGCAAAACAAAAGACACTAAAAAACCCCTAAACAAACAACAAAACCAAAACCAAAAATCTTATGTGCTAAGGCTAGTAATAAAATGAGATTTTACAGTTCACTCTTTTAAAATGAATGCTTCCTGTAGACATTTAAACAAAACTAATCTAAATGAAGTACACTTAACATTAGCACCTTTGCTGAGTAAGAGATTCCCAGTATCACAATCCCTTCACCTTCCCAGAAATTTTCTAGTGCATTTAAATAGCATCAAGGGGTAGAGAGGAAGCATTTTGTTTTCTGGGGCTAAATTCAAAGAAGGCTTTTAGAGGACATTGTGTCCTGTGATTAACTTCTCTTACATACATACTTGTCACTTCTTGTAAGAAATCCAGACAGGGTCGGCTACTTCCAGAAATACTTATTGAAACAGCCAGTGGGGTCTGTCCTTCATAGTTCCTTGTGTTAGTGTCTGCTCCGTAATTATACAACATTTGTGCACAAAGCACATCATCTCTAAGAGCAGACAAGTGTAAGGGTGTCTGTCCATCTTCCAAGCGCCCCAAGTTTGTATCGGCCCCTCTCTGGAGGAACATTCGGCAGTACGAGTGATTGCTTTTGATCACAGCGTATCGTAACAGGAAACCATTCTGAATGTCGATGTTGGCATTGTGGTCCAGGAGGATTTTCACACAGCTTGACCTCTCCCGGATAATGGCCAGCTGGAGTGGTGTAGTACCTTTATCACTGAGCGGATCAACCTCAGCCTTGAACTCCAGGAGGAGCCTGACAAACGAGTCTCTGCCGTAGTGAGCAGCGACGTGCAGGGGAGTCCAGCCGTCGTTGCTCTTGGCATTAATAATGTCACTTCTGTAGTCAGATTCCAGCATCAGGCGTGCAATCCTCGCCCGGCCATGCATGGCTGCGTAATGCAGAGCAGTGAAGCCTCCAATTAAGTCCTTAACTGTGGGATCAGCTGAAGTTAAAATAAAATTTAAAAATAATTAGAAGGCATTACGATAATCCGATGCTGAAAAAAAATTTTTTAAAAAATTAAAAAAAAAAAAAAAAAATCAAACAGTAATTGCTAGTCTTTCCAGGCTAGCATGACGGATTTTTTGTACTTCAAACTAATTTTTGCTTTCAGGAACATGCTATTTTTAAGACAAAGTTAAAATTGTATTTAAGAACAAGTTACCAAAAAAAAATTTCTTTCACATACATGTGTTTCCATTTGACAAATACTTTTCCACATCTTCCTAGCAGTCTTAGGAATTAATTACTAATTACTCAAATCTCTCTGTCCATCCAGTTTTCCTCCAGCTCTACAATATTACATTTCTTTCTCAATGTTCAACTTTTTATTTTCCCTTGTGTTGCTTTTTGGTCTTAAAAAGAAGCATGTGTAGAAACATCTGCTGTCCCAAATTGCGGATGTTTTGTGGTCTGGCAGCACTGTATTGTTTTTAGGGTGTAATGCTGTATTAGGTAAAATGTTTCTCTGTGGTCTGCAGGATTTCCAAAGCATGTAGGATATATGTTATTTTAGATTATCTTGATAAAGTCTCTTTTCATAGATGATGATTCTGTTTAGAATCTGTTCTGAATTTACAGTTTCACAAAAATTTAAGAATGTAAAAACCCACTTCTGAAAGGATTCAGATAAACTATTAGTGCACAGTACAGGTAATTACAGATTTATTTCCCCTTCACACAGCATGAACACTCAGACTGGTTAATTAATTTAAAAATTAAAATAATCCAATCAATTTATTTAATTTCCTCAGGACACCCAAACTTGTACAGCAAGTGACTAATTAATTACCCAAGGCAAGGTGCCATTTCTCAGCTAGAGAACAAGCCAGGCTGTGGGATTTTTCCTTTCACCATCCATAGGTGCTGCTGTTGGACACTAAAGGTACAAGCTACAGAGTGGAAGTTTGAACACTTTCCCAACCCTAGTCAGACACCACCTGCACGAGATACCAAAGACCTGCTCTAAGTTAAGTTCAATATACATTACTAATTTCAGGCAACCTCAGTTGCCAGAGCACACGTGAACACACAAAGGTGCTGACACAAAACAGGAATAAGCTTCCCAGCCCACTTTGATTATATCCAGGTAACACCAAGACAGACATCATACCAAAATGACAAGACTGGAAAGATGCAGTAGAGAACGCAGCGGCAAAGATGATCCAGCAACTTTAAGGATATTTTTAAATGTAAAAAGAAGATGGAGAGGAAGGAAACAAACAAACAAAAAAAATCCAGCATACAAATGAATGCAGCCTGACTAAACAGAGAAATAAGATGGGAGAACTGTCCCTAGTGCACAAAATAGGAATAAACATAGAAATAAGGGGTAGATTAAGGAAAGTTTAGTTCCTTGCTAGTGACAACTTTCCTTGTCTTCTGTGAAAAGCAGAACTTTCAGTGCTCTGTAAAGTCACACTAACCTGAGCTAAAGGAATGGCATATCCACATCTCAGCAGGAAAATGCAGCCAGTGACTGAACGTGCGGTTCCTAACCCGCACTGTGATCACATCCAAAATACAGCAAAGAATCAGCACAACCCACACAAAGATAATATTTCAAAGTGATGCTGCTCCCAGGGTCTCTTTCTTCACATTGCTCAGACTATTCTACATTGATTTCTCGGTGGTGATAAATTAAGTGGGTAGCACAGGCATGAGAATTGAGATGCAGAGGGATGATATATTCTGAGGGGCAGAACTGGGAAGGAAGATGGACATAATGGAAAGGAGACAGGAGCAGTCAGAGCCACTTTCCACCAAAAAAAGATTTTTAAAAGTAATGTTTGAGTTGTACCTTCTCTCTCTCACGCTGCATTAGGCATGCAAGGCATCGTTTCTACCCTCAGATGAGGTGCAGGTCATTGCCACAAGCCTGTTTAATCAATGCCATTTCCAAATTCCATTTCCAAGCAGACATGGCCCAACTTTTATATGTGCACTTATATGCACTTTTGTACTGGTTGTTGTAATCCAAACCGAACAACTTCTTTGTAACATAAGGATGCCTTTTACCTATAGTTTTAAGCACCTTTCCACACCTTCCTTACCCCCCAAATTTCATTGCTTTTGACCATAAAGTGAACCCAAAAATTACTAAGTCATATAAGAGAAGTGTCTTAAGAAGCATAGGAAAAAAAGCCTCATAGTTGGGAAACCAAGCAACACAAACAATCAACCTTTCCATAACAAACCCGTTAGAAAAACCTCGTGAAAATATACTGTAATTCCCATTAAGATTATAGACTTCTAGTGAGCCAACAGTCTGCCTCTGGATTAGGGAAACAATTTTAACACCATCGAAACGTCTGTTGCTATTCCATCAATGTCCTGCTGCCACCTCCTGGAAAACTTCCGAACTTCACAAGGGCTTTCAGGAAAGGCTGGACCTGCATGAAGTTGCCTACAAATTCCATCCACTCGGTCCCTGTCTTAGTAAAAGTAACATCCCGAAGGTGATGGTACCTAAAGAACTTGTGCTGCTGTGGGAGTTTTGTCTGGTTTTTCTAAAATTTTCAGTATTGGCATCGTGTTGTAAAGTAACTCTCCCCCCATGGAACATGAGCAAGGTAAAAATCAATTGGGAATGACTCTCAGCTCACCTTTTAGAATCTGCAGAGGGGTAAAAACTACCGGGTAGTTTTAGCTCGAAAGGGATTAAACCAGCACTTGCCAGTGGTTCTTTATCTCATCTCCACCCTGACTGTCAAACAATTCTTTCATTCCAAGCTTCCCATTAATATGGGGAGAGCAAAACCTAGAAACACGAACAACTGCATTTGCTCACTTCTAATGTTCTTAAATACAATGGCAGAAACCTTGCACAGCTTATCACGGGTACCAAGTATTGCAATCAAGCTCACTTGAGATGGAAAATTTGTAGCATTGAATGATACTCAGATTATTTCATTTCATGTGGAAGTTGGACACCTAAAATAGTCATTTAAACTCTACTGTTAATAAAACTATTTTCTAATACTGTAATCTGGAGGATATATAGATTCATAAAAACAAGACTCACATTTTAGAGTTTACATTTACAGCTCAGTGGAACAGTTTTCCTTCTTCCTTGACACCTTCCTTAGGCCACTATCACAGTAATTTGGGAAGCCAAGAAAACAATGCTTCAGCAATGCTTCTGGCTTCATAGAGTACTTCTATTATTTCAAGCTTATTTCCCCCAGCTAGGGCTTAATTCTGACCACAAGGTTTAGAAACATGGCTACATGTAGCTTCTGGTTTGAATTTCCTAAGATAACACTGATACAGAAGATGTCCAGGAAAGCATTAGTGTTCAGAGACAGAAACACTTCAGGAGCTTAGTGGGGGTGAGCATTTGGCATTCTCTAGATCCTCCTAGATTCTGCTTGATCTTACTAAAATTTAGGTACCTTGAAGCCAAGACTAAAAATAAATAAATACGGCTGCTTGGCTACTTTCTTCTACTATTTCATTTCTAGGAGCTTTAGTGAATTATTTCTTCATTTTAATATGAGTAACCAGAAACTGCTCACTTAATACTGAGAAGGTATCACCAAGGGACAGCTAACTAAACACTTTCAAGACTTTAGCTTGTTGTAACATTAAGAGTGGTGGTTGGGAATTAATAAAACATATTTCTTGCCCAGTGTTGGACTGTCTGCCTCTATATGTCATAGTAAAAATTTTAAAAGTACACTAAAGGGAAAAAAGGCTTATTACACAAAAATCCAAGATTAGTAAAGACTGCACTCCCTTGTTTTGGTGTTGCTTTGTGACTCCAGATCATTTCTATGGATGGGAAGAGCTGGCTTCATAGAATCTTCACTTTAATAAAATGAGATGAATATACTAAGAAAGTCAAATTCACTATTTCTCATGAAAACTAAGTTTCTCCATGGTTATGATGAACTTTCTGCATTTTACCAGTTGCTAAATAATATTTGTTATCTGACTTATCCCCTCTGTATCTAGTTGGTATTTCTGCTGGCTTCATCCTTTAGTCTGGACTGGTTTTTTCTGCATTTTTCCCATCAATCTGTGTCTCCTTCCTCAGCAGATAATAAAAAGCTTCCTGCTGTTCCACCACCTCCACTCAAATCAGCCAATCTGCATGCACAACACTGTCCTCTGGCTCTTTTCTTTGCTGGTGAGCAATGATGGAAGAGAAAAAGCAAAAGCAGGAGGCGGACAGGTCATGACTCCCATAAGAATCTACTTTTTATTTCCAGGTCAGTGACCAGATTCCTTCTCAGCCTTTATTAGCCCAACTCAACCTCCATCCCACTAGCAGGCTATGCTGGGAGCCTTCCAGCATCTCAGATCTGAGGCACAGCACTCTACCCTCGGCAAGAGCCCACTGTGGTTTTCCCAGTCCTATTTTCCCTATTAAAATATTCCCAGCTCTGCTAAGCTCCATCATCCCTCAGGACAGCCACAACCACCACCAGCCACCCCTTCCTTCCCACCTCAGTTCCCTCTTTCCTGCAGAACTCTGCACACTCCCTCTCACTGTCAATTTATTACCAATATATAGTTCAATACTCTCTATATTTCACCATAAGATTCACACCAGAAAAGGACTTTTTCCTTCACCTCAGTATATTTTTTTTTGTTCCAGAGGGATTAAGCACCAGCAGCGAAACAATCCACTCCAGAGGGAGAAAAGAGCGTGTGAGGAAAGGCAGACACAAACCGCTCCCTAATGAGGGTGGCATGATTAACTCAGCTTGTAAGAGTCAACTCACTCGCTGCTTAATAACTCATTTGTGACATTAGTATGTGATAAATACTCATTATTTTTATGCCTCTGTTTTGAGGGAAAACGAGGCAAGACACAAGGCAGTGCCAATTTTCGAGAGCGAGGCTCAGCTGCAGAAAAGCTGCTGTGGATGACTAACCCTCACACTATTTGTTACTCAACTTTCTCATCCCGGTGATTCAACTCCAAGCTGCCTCAGGACAAAGGTGTTTCATTACAGGCAGTTTTCATGAGATATCACATTCAGCTGGTACTTTGTATAGGAAAGAGTAACAACAAAAATAAAAACAAACCACTGCATCAGCAGTTATGTAATATGAAAACCTATAAAATGAAAACACATAGGAATACAGAAGGGATTGGGGTTTTTTATCATCTTTAAATTTACAGATAAAAAGTTAAAGGCAATGTATGTGACTTAAAGCCTTAAACTTTTGATTTATCAAACTGAAGGTTTGAGATTATCCGCATATATTACATTTAAAAAGTTGAACGTAAAGTTATATATTAGTGCAATTTAGTAGCTTTTTTTCCCCCTTCCAATAAGGACATGGGGGTTGACCTTTTTATGTAGTTACAGTCTGTAGTAGGTATATCCACAGAGTCCAGCTGCTCAGGCTGTATTTCACCACTGCTCTTAAGGAACAAATCACTGATTGTGCCACTACCACAGCCTGTTAATGCCACTCCACTTTCAGGATGATCCATACAGCTGACAAACACTGTGACAGAAACAAGGAGCCCATATGGCCTCAGAAACACAAAGCATGAGAAAGATCATTTCAGTTTCCTTGGGACTGAAAACATCTTAATTCATAATTCATTTGGTAAGAACAGTGCTAGGATAGAGGATGCTGTTCTTTAAGAGCACTGACCAGAACATGGAGAACATCTACTGATTTCCTCTCCAGTACCACGTTAAAAGATTAGGACTATCCTTTTCTAAAACTTCAGGTGGCCTTGGAAGATGATAAAGCAATGAGAAATTCTGACTGTACCACCTGAGGGATAATAATCATCACCCACATGAGGATCACTTAAATCAACAAAACTCAGTCAATTCTTAAAGCTTCATCATGGCTGGATGCAGGAGAGCTGCAAACTCATCTGGATTAGATGACACTAAAATCCTTGCACAAAGAGGACTGTTTTCATAAAGTTCAGCAGATTCTGTTAAAGTCGATATTAAACTTAGTCTTTAATGCAACTGGTTAACTCGCTTTAGAATTCTGAAACAAACTTCCCTAGGATTTCAATTCAAGGACCTGCCTTCCTCTAATAATACACCCTAACAGAGAAGAAAAGCCTGTAGTGAGTGCTGTGAGTGCGTTTCCTTTTATAATGAGTCCTTCTGCCCTATTTTCATAAAGCTTATTCATTCCTTAAACAATTCCTAGTCAGTGCTGGGGGGAAAGAGAGTATTTAAGATATAAAGCTAATCTGTGATGTCATTCACAGAGCATACATCAGAAATAAACAGAGACTAGAAACAGAAGAATAACAAATAATTACAAAAGATAACCAGAAGTATTTTGACATCTAATCAGTGCTGGAAATCTGCAAATTTGGATAGAAAGGTGTCAGATGAGTATCAAAGATTTTTCTCTGTGGGCAACTCACCTCCATGTTCCAGAAAAACACGGACACATCTCTCCTTGCCTCTTGCAGCAGAGAAATGAAGCAAGGTCCAGCCATTGGCATCCCGACCGTTTGGAGAATACCCCTGCTCCAGCATCTTGCGCACGGTGTGAACATCGCCGGCGGCCACGGCAGCCTGGATCTGCAACTCTTCCTGTAGCTCAGGGTTCCTCCGGCAGTGGTGGTGTAACATCCTAGCTGAGTCTGGCCTTTACAGGAGCCTCATGAGCTCACACGAGTCACCTTCAATCAATGTGAAGCAGGAATAAATTAGGATTGGGATCAGATATGGGGTATCCAGGAAAAAAAGTCGGGATTAATGAAATGTGATGCTAAGATTTCTCTCTGTATGCTGAGCAAAAGTGATGTTACACAGAGGATAAATCCCAAATGATCTCACTGTTATTAGCAAAATCATAGTACATGGCTGACATCACTGAACTGCAAAAGAAAAGGACACTAGCACATTATAAATAGTAAATGTTTTCTTCAGAAATGACAGCATCAAACAGCAGTTCATCATTAAAGCAACTGAGCAATAAGCAAGATGAAAAATCTCAAGAACCAACCACTCATTTCAAAATCACACTGTGGTTAATATCACTAACTCTGGAGATACCGGTTAAATGGATTACCCAGGCTATGGAACGGATGATCCAACCTGCTGCAGGAAGCAGCACTGCACTGCTACAGTAACTGAACTATGATACTCTTTATTTTTCTGGAAATGTACCCTTTCTAAGCTTCAGTGAAAATATCTTAATACAATCCTGAGACCTACTGCATGTGAGTATTAGTAACACTGATGTTCAAATTGAAAACTTTAATTATCTTTTTTCCTTTTTCACCCTTTTTTTTTTTTAATTAGAGTCTACTGTTTGTATTCTGGCTTGAGCACTTCTTAATTAGTACCTAAAGGCTGCAAACAACTTCTACATTCCAAAAATCAAATACAAGGATAATAAAAGATGAGACCTGAAAATACATTTAAGTGCAGTTACTACAGTCCAGTCAAACACCATGAGAACATATATCAGAATAATTCAATTTATAATTACCTTGATAGAGTATATGAAAGCTGGACCAAAATGGTATCTAAAATAGCCACTGAAAAAGAGCCTAGAAACAAGCACACGTTGGGAAACAGGGAAATACTATATACTCCATGCTCTGTTTGAAAAGTTCCTCTGCGACTCTACTTGGGGACAAGAAAATGAACAGGTATTTAGGGATTCTTCCCCAGTACACATTCACATGCATTGTGTACTATATCCCATAGTCCTAAAATGGAAAGGAATATCAGAAGAAAGAATAAAAGCGGGGCACATGAAAGGTAATGCTGAGCAATAGGGACCTCAAAAAATATTCAAACATGTTGCAATGAACACTAACAGACCTAGAAGATTATAAGGAGGAGTGTAGTTAAACTCCTCCAAAGTTAATCAAGATTAAAGTATGAAGAAAAGTTCTAAACATGAAAATTAATTTCAAGCAAAACTTAAAATTTACAGTAATTTTTTTGTTTATTAGTATGTTAACCCACATCACCACCTAAACCTTCTTTTACGTATCATAAGGATTTCCAGATCCTCGTGATCCACAGGTCATTCAAAAGACATTGCAATCAACTCCCCATATCCCACTGGACACTTGTTTTCCTGTGATCCAGATATACCCACAGACAAGAGTAAAGTGAAAGCATCAATCACTGCCAACTTTGCAGATAAAGGCACAGCATGTATTTGCTCTTCTACAACCTCGTCATGCCCATGGTAAAGAAGTTATTTATCTTCTTTTTGGAGAGATATAAACTCATAATTAACAGGTGCTCCAATGACCCTACTTACCCTGCAAATATGGAAATCACACACAGCAAATGCCTGTCTTTGACATTTATAAATGCTTCAGCTTACCATGTATGGCAACAATCACTACTTCAGCACAGGGTTATTAAAGAAGACTTTTTAGCTCCATATGTTATACATGGCTTAGAAACTGGCTTTGTTTTGTTTTATAGTGTGAACTTCATTATCTGAGACTGGGAGGAAAGGGGATTTACAAAGCAGCAACTGCTAACTCAATAGGTCAGCTTTTGCAGCATATTCCAAAAATCAAACTTGGTTAATCTGAAGACAATGGAAGTATTTCTATTGACTCTAATAAGCTTTTGCTAAGCTCTTTTCTAAACTCCAATTAGCATTTCAGAACATGCTCACCTATAAGACAGTGAGCTTGACTTCATTCTGCATCACACCACTAACAGCACTGTTAATGAAATTCCAGCTGCAAGAGTCAGATCTTCCTCTGGATTTGCAGGTGAAAACTGACTGTAGAAGCTAACCGATGAGGAATCGTGCAAAGCCCTTAAAAAACAGTAATTCAGACTGTGTCCCTTTAGCCCTTGTTTCTGGATACCTACAAAAACAAGATATGAAAACTTTTTTCCTCAAACTAAAAATATCTGATCAAAACTTAATGTAAACAAACTTTATGATGCCATTTTTACAGTCCTTTCTTGTAAAGGACCAAAACTTGCAAGTCCTCATGTGGTCCTGAAAATTAAGGTCCGTCTAGTTGCTCAAAATGCTACAGAAAGAGATGGGATGACTAAAGTGAAATGGGATTTCTCATTTGAGGGGCAAGCAGTATTCCCCCTGCAAGTCTCTGTGAAGACAGTTGGTTAAGGAAAAGCAGAGCTCTCTCTCTCACACTTCTCAGCTGGTGGGTATATTTGTAATGCAGCATTATAAAAAATTGGCATTGGCTCCATATGTTGCATGTGACTAGCAGAGCTTATTCAAATTAGCTGGTACTAAAGTACATAAGTACTAAAACATACAAAGCAGAAGACAAAGTCAGACAAGCTTCTTTTATCACTTGCACAGTTTCTGTAAATATCCACTCTTCCATCTCACCCCTATGGCAAGCAATGAAATTCAAATGACAAGAATACTTAACCATAACATTAAAGGTTTCAGGATAGTTTTAGGTACACACCAGCTTTGAAAACATTTTCATTTCTGCTCCATAGATCATTTAAAACTCCTGTTTGCAAAGCCCCATTTAAGACATCAATCTTAGGAGAAGAGAAGGAGGACTACTGGAAGTAGCCCTTTGGCATTTAATATTTAATGTTTTGCAACTGTAATCAATCTCATTCAGAACTCAACATGCATTTGGGTTGTTACATATTGGATTTCTGCATGCAAGTAAAAAAATGAAAGGAAGCACAGGGGGGAAAAATATACCTATATATTCTTGGTTATAATGATTTTAGAATGCCATGAAAATGGAGGACAACAACAGTTACTTAATTGATTTTGCAAGTACAACAATAAACTCAATGTGGTCCTGAATTACCTTATAAGAGGTTGTTACTCTTTGATGAATGTCCCACTCGTCATTGTCTTCACTGTTCATAATCTTCTGTGCCCATGTGTGTCAAACAACCTGCTACCCCTTAAAAAAAATGGTATTTCTTGTTAGTTGCATAGAATAAAAGCGAGAGGTTTACTTACTTTTACTTTGTGTGTGAATGCTACAATTCAATGCAGCTACATCAGAAAAGACCCACAGTGTGTTTTCTATCATTATCAAAGAGTCCTCCAGAGTCTGGGGTAGGCAGAGTTTGCTTCTGTCATATGAGGAAAAGGCTACAGATAATATTTTAGGGAAGACAAGAGAAATGAGAGGCGTGCTTCCTCTCTGGAGTAATCCTTGAAGAAGTGGTCTACACCCTTCTCTAATAAGTACGTGTATCTGCTCCTGTATGGAACAAGAATGGATGCAAAGGCTACAGTAGGTATTTCTGCCTCACTGCTCAACATCTCCCTCTGGGAGTCAGATGCCAGGAAAAACATTCAGGATCCATTTAGCTCTTCCCAAACTACTTTTGTGGGTTTTATATTTGTTTGTGGGGTTTTTTTCTTGTTGTTTTTTGTATGGGGTTTTCATTTGGTTTTTTTTATCTCTATCCCATCTCTGTTTCCCTAAGTAAAGAATAAAACCTGGCCCCATAGAGCACTGAGTTGTGTCCTTCAGCTGGATTTGCAGAGCCACCAGCCTGTCTGCTCTCCCTCATGTGACAGCTCAAGCTGACACAGCTGTGTTTCATGAACAGGTAAAGCCACCTCCACAATACAAGAAAACCATCAGCTCAAAAACCTTCACCCTTTTCTTCATACAGAAAAACTACTCTCTTAGAATCAAGGTTTACCAAATGCCAGTTACAATCCCTGTGCACATTCCTACCTCAGACTAACCCTCCTTATCCTCGCTGTCACCTACAGTTAACAGGATCAGTCCCAGACCATTTCTCCTGTACCCATCAGCGTAATTTCACTAATTCTTTGTACACCTCTATCTGACCTTTCATTTCCTTTGGCTGCAAACTTTTAGTGAAGGCCTCCTTATCTCATCTGAGCACTGCAGTAATATAATAAACAATAAAACCATTAAATACTTAATTGTACAGCTGATCACACAAACCCAACTGTGATTTGTTTCTTCTGCAAATGACTTGCACCAGAACAGTTCCATGAACTGCAGCGCTTAGCTTAAGTTGAAATTTCTGCCACTTAATGCAACATAAAATCATGCTTTCGCAATGATAGCTCAAAGAAGAGGATGAAAAAAGCCCTTTTCATCCCTCTTAGGCACATTTTCCAAGAGCTTTGCCTCCCAAGATAAAGCATACAAGGTCTTCAGATACGCTTACAGCCCTGCACAAAACTGCACTGCCATGACCTAATTTGATCACATTTCTAGCCTTGTTTTTTTGCATAGATGATCAGTCGTTCACCTTTTTTTTTCAAATTTTTGCATGATTTTCACTTTAAAACCCACACATTTTTTATTAGCTGATGCAAATTAGAATTGCACTGACTTCACAGACTACAGACAAGGTAACAGATTGCTCCACTAAAAAAGTAACAAGCCTTTTCCCCCCAAAGGAAAATTAGCTGCATATGGCAAGAGTAAGATCTGCAACTTTAATAAAAATAAGTCATACTTAGTGAAAGTAAAGCTCCCTCACTCAGTGACGTAACTAAGTTTGATTAAAACACTAATAATTATAGTAGAAGCAGCAGTAAATAAAAATAATAAGAAAAACATCCTCATTATCTATTGATAATGTCTCATGTTGTCAAAGAGATCTAAGACTTTTCCACATCAATGTGTCACTTCTTTAAAGTCACTGCAAACGTCATGTGGAAAATTAATTCCAACATATGTATATACTTACTTTAAAGAAAGTTAAAGGTTGGTACAAAAAGCAAGATCTCAAAATTCAGTATTTTGCTAGTTCACAAGGCCTGACAGATAGACCTGATTCCTAAACTCTGAGATTACACATCCAAGAGCAGAATAAGGACCACAATTTACTGATGTCAGCCTAACTCTGTACAACAAGGGAAGTGTACCATTACACATGACATTTAGTATCTGGCATAGACCTAATCAGTGTAGACTCGAGTTGCCTGTGGTTGAAGAATTCTGAGACATTTAAACCAAATAAACAACAGAAAAAAGGAAAGCCCTGTGGAATAAGGATAATCACATCAGCCTTCACTAGTCTCACAACTCACTTCTCCTACCCCTTTCAAAACTTGAACAAGCTAAATGTGTTCTCACTCAAATGGCATTTTAAAAATGGTCAATGTATTTTTGACAAACTAAACACAACCATCATCTTCAGCTGTCACTCATGTTCCTATTCCAGGAGCTCTTCAGACAAGAGAGTAGGGCAAACAATTGTGTTGTCATTTGCATTCTCACATCACAGCCGTGAAGTTTGCAAGTAACATGTGAAATATCAAAATTGCACAGAGCCTTATAATCCCGAATATATTTTCTGCTGAATGTTCCATGCTACGGCCCAGACAAACATCAAGTGAGGTATTGCTGTGGCTGAGATGAAAATCACCAAGCAACCCATGCAAGTTGCTGGGTCTGAAAGCAATGAGTTAACAGTGAATGAATCCAAAACATCACAGAGGAACTCCTGCTTCAAAGGAAAGAAGCCTTCATTCCTCACAAGCCGTCATTAAAAGTTACACATTTCTTGTGAGAGCTCCCGTAAGGCCAGCTCATAGCTCGGACACACTAAATTTAAAATAACCAAAAGAGTTAATCTACAAGTGCCCCATCAATTTCAGGTGCTCACAGAACTAGAGATGGTGTTGTTACACACTAATACACAGCTGTCCTGTTGTTACATTCTGCAGGTGGGTGAAACTGAAGCACAGAAGTGTCATTTTACTACAATTATCCATCTCACAGAGAGGTTGTGAGGTCTGACTTTGGGCCTGGTGGAGAATCAGAGAAATCACCCAGCTCAAGCAACTTCAGGTCTGCAAACCTGAGGGAAACTTCACCTTCACAAAGCACAGCAACTATTAACCATCCTCAGCAGCCCCTTCCAAACGCTGGCAACCTTAAGCACAAGCAGAGCCCCACGAATAAAATCCTGCAATTCCTTCCAAATGCAGGACCTCAATGCTGATGCTAAAGCAAGGCCTTACAGCTTTTTTGAGTAGAGAATGCTGCATCAGGTTCACACAGCCAGAACCTCCTCCCTCAAGATGTGCACTGACAAACTGCAGGGAGCTTGTGCTCTGCAGCATGCTTGGAGATCCTCATGTACCAAGCAAAAAATACCAATTCTCCTCCAACTTACAGCAGTGCTGTTACTAAGTTTTAAACAGCAAAAGTCAGATGGAAGCTTGGCCTTAAACGTAATTAATTTGTAGCAAGTGTTAATTGCTAAGATTTATGTATTTTCACATGACTTACTATCATTAGAGAACCCAAACACCAACATTGCATGGAATGACAGAAGCAGGAACCAATGGCGAGTTCAAACCACATTAAAGCAGTCACTTCAGCACTAATTCTCACAGCACAGCTGATGAACAAACCTGTGCTGCTTACAGAGTTCGTGCCATTCAACAATCTCTAGAAGGATACTTGATACATATTTGTATTTAATACAACCTAAAAGAATCCAAGTGGACAAGATTTGTTGGACGTCTTTAGTGGACAAAGCAAGATTTTCACTGTGATAATATCGCTCTGTAAGCACTGCTGGAACAAAACAAAACCATCCCTCAGATAGCACATTTCTTTTAAGGGTTTAGAAGTCACAGTAAGGAAAAACAAACCCAAAAAGAGTATATAGCCTGAAGACTAAAGCTTTCTCTAAAGGACTGCTATACTTGCAACATGCTGCATTTCTTCCAGGGATCAGGAGCAGGACTTCAGCATATCAGTAATCTCTGTGCCTTGTTTCAACCATGTGCAAATTTCTGCCAGAAGTTAATTCCCTGATTCCTATGAACTCAGTTCCAGTCTCTGCATCTGAATCAAACTTTGCTGCACTGGCATTTCACACTAGGAAGGAACTTCACAAATCAAATGAAAACTTACATCTCCTGTTGTGAATAAATCCCAAAGATCTCATGAATTGTTGGCACCAAGAGATGCCCTGTTGGAACAGGTACAGTCCTCACGAGAGAGGCACTGGGTGGGTTGGGAAAAGGGAGTTATAATAAACTAAATTCAGATGAAACAGCTGTGCCGTAACTGCACTGATAAGTTTGTGCTGATGCACATCTGCCTGACCTATTAGCAGGAAAATCCCTCCTGGAATCACACTGGGCATGTCCACATGTTCTGCTATTACTCGTGGGTTATCAAAATAACATGGAAAATTTCTTCCCTGCACTTCCAAACCGTATGTCTGAATTTGTTGTACTTCTGTTACGGAGGGATTTTCTATTTAATCTTCAACACAGAGCAACTGCTTTTTGTCTTAATCTAAAGACATCTGTATTGGAAAAATCATCCAGCCTTGACCAAGGCTGTTGGCAACAAATGCTGCTCTTTCTCCTGCAGGCTAATGCTCAAAAACAACTGATTGCCAACAATGAACAACGTTTTGGTACAGTCAGCGACATCTCTGAAAACACGACATGGACCAGAGGGACCTCTATGGAGGGCATCTTTGCCAAAAAAACAAACTCACCTACATTTGAAACAGATTAAAAGGGCTTCAAGACAGACTCTGCGCTAAAAGAATGCACAGAAACTCCATCATTTGGAGCACGCTAACAGTAGGATGCAGAAAAAGACTGACTGACATCATTCACCCCCCCACTCTCTCTCCTAGGATCCATCTCTTCATCTCACCACGTAAAACACGCAATTCTCCCTATGAACAGCTCTCCCCCAGAAACAGAACCTCCTTTCTACCAGCAGGATTGGTTTTGATGACTCCTTTCATTTTTTTCCCCTTAAGCATCCAACAGCATCACCTTCTTCTATGATTTCAGCCCAAAAAGTAAGTACTTGTAAACAGACACCATCCAGTTAAATCAATTTCAGTTTTTGCAGCTCCGTTACAACACATACACACAAAAAGTGACCCACGCAGGAGTGAGGTACGACTAAACCAACATAATGCAATTACCATGACCTAGCCCAATAAAGATTTTAGAATCAAAACAGAAACAGAAGCAGTGTTGAACCCATAAATTTATGGAAAGACTTTAAGAAAAGATCCTTTTAACAACCTAGAGCAAAGTAATTTTAAGTGACATTCCTGAGATGGAGACACAAAAACCCCATTAAGTAGCAATTCATAATCAAAATAACATTTGCAGAATAATTTTAGAAAATTATAAAGCATTACAAGAGGAACCGTACTTCAAATGGGCTTCAGAGCTTTCAAACTTTAAAAGGTCAACAGCAAGTAGGTTTTAAGAGAACAAAGAAATCTAATGCTACCTATTCAAATCCATAAAAACACAAGAGGCCCCAATCCCAGCCAAACCATGTGTCTAGGATGACTCTGAGAGTCTAAATGAATCATCACCTTTCTGGGGGTTTTTTGAGTGCTGTTTTCTCTCTTCTGTGTTATTTTGTTCTTTGGAGTCACTATTTTTAATTCACCTTTAAGGCAGCTTAAACCTAAAAAAAAAAAAAAAAGTAGAACTGAGCCACACAATGACATAAAAGAGAGAAATGAAGAAAAAAATTGGTTAACACAAAAGCAATAGCTGGGCAAAATAGGAAGAGCCTTCACAAATTTGGAAGGAAAGGGGTTATTCACCAAAATCGGGATCTCTCCTGGAAAAGGAGGACACTCTCTCGGGATACTAAGGAGTTGAAGGGATAACAACGGCAGGACCGCTGCCCTGTCAAGGCAGCTCCTCCAGGGAATGGAAGTAAAGATAAGTGCTAAAGAATGGGACAGGAAGTAACCCAGAAAACTGAGCTGCTGGGAAACCAAACCTCTCCCTCGCAGGAGTTCACGCTCCAGGAGCCGTCAGCCNGCCCGGGGCCGCCACCCCCGCACACACACACACACACACACACAAAAAGCCGGCCAAGCCCCAGCGCACAGCTCCAAGGCCCGGCGGCCGCCAAAGCACCCGGGGCGCCGCCGGGAGCTGGGGACGGGGACCCCCCTCCCCGGGCAGCCTTGGGGGCGGCCCAGAGCCCTCCGGGGGAGCGAGCAGGGGCGGCGGGGGACTGCGCACCCCTTCCCAGGGGGAGCGGCGGGGGCGCCCCTCACAGCCCCGCACCCGCCGGAGGGGCTGCCCGGTGTGGGCGAGGGGAGGCCACGGGGTCGCGCCCCCCCCTCCCCGCGCCGCGAGGGACCCCGGGGCAGCCGGGGTTAC
>VXBT01005241.1:0-238156 GCA_013400235.1 Oriolus oriolus | reverse complement strand
GGCGTGGTTTGACTGTACGGGGGCGGGGCCTTGGGGAGCGAGGCAGTGGCGGGAGGGGTTGAGGGGAGAGCCCCGGAGGCGCTGAGGGGGCAGCGGGCGGGTGAACGAAGGGTCGCTGGATGGGTCCGGCGGGCTGGGGACCTCTGCGCTGTGCGGGTGCCGGCCCGGGAAGCCGCGCTCGTGGAGGGGCGAGAGGCCTCAGCTGCCCCCAGTCCGGCAGGATGGGGCTCTGGAGGAGCGGTACCTCCGTGCTCGCTGTGTCAGCTCCGAGTGTGGCGTGTGGCGAGGGCTCCGGTGAGCACCCAGCGCTGGCAATGCTGAATCGCCGCTGTGAGCGGTGCGATGAGGGGCCGGTGAGGCGGGACCGGGTCTGCTCCTGCCCGCAAGCGACTAAAGGCACTCGGCAGAATTGCAGCCAAAGCATGTGGCGTACTTAGTGTCACAGTTAATAGGGATTGCACAGCTCAGGTTATCTGCATACTCTGGAAGGAAATTACACTAATTTAGAGGCGTTTACAGTATTTCAGCACTTAGAAGAAGCTTATTCTTTGTTGAGAGATGAGCCTACGAAGTCGCTGCAGGTACCAGGAGTCCAAAGTGTATTTTACTTCTTTAATGCTACGATCATTTCATTGTAAGGAGATCTAGAGCCTTCAGACTCACACCCAAAAGTCATGGGCTGAGGTTTCATTTTGCTTTATCAGTTTCAACTTTTTAATGAAAATAGGGTGGGATTTTGGATAGTTTTTCTCCCAAAAAGGGCCTTAAAGATAATCTCATTCCACCCCCTGCCATGGGCAGAAGCACCTTCCACTATGCCAGGCTGCTCCAAGCCCCGTCCAACCTGGCCTTGGACACTTTTAGGGCTGGGGCAGCCACAGCTTTTCTGAGCAACCTCTGCCAAGGCCTCCCCACCCTCACGGAGAAGAATTTCTTTGTAATTTGACTGGACAAATGTTGATTCACTGTTTTGGTTTTTTTTTAATTAATACAATGGCTTATAATGACATGCAATAACTCAGAGACATAAGTGAAGAGCCATAAGTTTGACTTTGATTTTGAAGCAGTATTAATCATGAAAATAACATACAAAGCCCCATTGTTTTGTTTCTTTCTTTCTTCATAGTTTTCCTTTCTGTCTTTTGCCGGATCTGTTTATATATAAGGTTTTTAGAACTGTTTCCTGTTGTTTATGCAGGAGTCTGGCTCTGTGAGGCCTTGCCTTAATTGGTTTTTAGATGCTGTCATGAATAACTCAGATAAATAATACAAATAAGGGTTGGAGTTTGTCACTTCTTTTCTTTACTCTTCAGCTTTGAGCTTTTCACTCTCGTGCTGTGTCTGAAACAAATTTAGTCCTTGTCTGATATTTTCTCCCTCTTTGAAGTAAATGTCTTCAAAATAAGCCCCCTCACTTTTCATTTCCTTCGATGACTTATGTTTGTGATCTGTTGTCATGTGTGAGTGAGACATATCTTAGATATGCTTTTGTAAAGTGTTCTGCAAATTAATGGTGGAACATAAATGTGTTATGGGAGGATCCAGGAAAGCAAGCCAATATCGTGTGGTAAAGGTGAAATCTTGCAGTGAATGTCCTAGAAAAGTTCTGAATCTCTTCTGCCTTAACCACGTTGCCGGATCATGTGAATTTGTGCATGAGATCTGTTCATTTACCACAGAAGGTGATAATTCAAGTTGATCTCAAACACAGAACTAAATGTGTTGAGATAATTTTACTTTATTAGGTATTAATTTAGGAAGAAATAAAACTCAAAGACAGGAACAAAAGCTATATAAAATATTCAGAGTGATTTCTGAAGAAATTTTATAAGGTTTCAGGTCATAAATTTCCACCTCAAGTAGAATTCTGAATAGGTTCTGCAAATGAAGAGGGAATTTATTGTCTGAAATACCAGATTTATTCTTAACGTCCGAAATGTGGAGTATGGGAAAGGATGGGGGAAGGGTTCTTGGTTCTATCAGGTGAGGAACATGCTGTAACATTTTGGAGTTTTCAGGTCAGCCTTTGCTGAATGTGTCTTTAAAAATACCACACCAGAGGGAATTGTAGATCACTCCTGCAGGCAGCTTCATGCTCTCAAATTTTAGCTTCTTTTCTGAAGGAAATGCTTCCTGATGGTGGGAGAAGTGATGAGTCAGGGTAGCGTATCTTGGTCTACCTCTAATCCTTTGTGCCTTTGGGAAGCCATTTTGTCAATACATGCTTCAGTTGCAGTTAAAAAATCAGGCTGTAAAAATGAAGGTGTAATGCTCAGTGTTTGATGTTGTTTTGAAAACTTGTGAAGCTTATAAGCTAGAACAAAAATGCCTCATATACTGACTTGTACAATTTCCTTGTTTTCTTGTATTCTGCTAAAAACAAGTAGTAATTTAAAATATCTGATCTGATGACAAATGCAAGTGGAATTGATACATAAATGGTAATATCTTTAGAATTTCTTACTGGTTGGAAGACTGAACTGTTTTCTTCCTTTGAAGAAAGGGGAAATGTATTTAAGTAAAAGCCAACTACAGGTGGATGGCTGCAGGGTTCTACCTGGTTGATTATGCTAGACTTAACAGATGGGGATCCAAAAAGTATGCAAAGTAATGAAAAAAGTATGAAAATTCCTGTAAGCAACTTAAGCTCCACTCCTAACTTCACTATAGATACAGGTAATGAGTTTGTTTGTTTTAATTAAAAGAGGTCTGGTTACAGAGCATGTTAAAACTGCTCTAAAAAGATAAATATTACAGATGAGCATCACTCTTAATGTAGGTCAAAAACCCTGATGTTCCTAAGGTTTGGGGTTTTTTTCTGAGAAGATGGGGTATCTGTCTGGCCATTTACATACTGGATAGAAAATTGTGAGGGCTCAGGTACTCACACTTCATACAGAGATTTGAATTCTTAATAGCTCTTCATTTTAAGCTATAGCAAATATTCCAGTGTGGTGATTGAAATATTATCTTCCACTGACATGGGGATAAAGACTTTTTTTTTTACTCTTCCTGAATATGTTTAAGTGTTTTTGTTGGCTCTTAATAATTTTCACACTTTGTTTTTAAATTATTTTTTTGATTTTCAACTTCTGAATCCCTGTGCCCTTGAAGTCAGCCCACCTTGAGCCTGTGTGCAGCAAAAGTCAAGATTTGTCCTTTGACTTCCATTTTTTTGAGAGCTGATGCCAGTTCCAGCCTCAGTGGAGCAATGAATGTTGCCAGTTCAGAGGAAAATTTGCAGCTGAAATTTTATGCCTGTTTTTGGAGGCAACTGTCACAAAAGAATTTAGGTTCTAGTAATTTCAGCAATGTAGAGAAAGATTTGATCCAAGTTCTCATATCTTTAGGAGTAGCCTCTAGTAATAGTCATCTTTGGTTTTGTTAATTCCAGCAAATGAATTTTGGTGTTGATAATACAATACTGGAACTGTGAACTTCTTCCCAGCATGGTAATTCTTCATTTTAATGTCTCACTGAGACAGTTATGCAGCTGAATTTGCATTTTCAAATAAGTTTAATAATGGTAGCATTAACTCTAAAAATATGTGTTGTTCTTTTATATTTTCTCGTTGCTTATAGGTAACTTAGAAGAGAAAGGCCCAGTGGTGCTTCTGTTTCTCTTACTGGATTAAAATAACTTGGAAGCTGATTTGCAGTGAATAATCAGTGAAGACACACAGCATTTTCTGGAATATTGCATGATCTCACAATGAAGATCTCTCTCCTGCAGCAGATGTATAAGGACGTCCTGGCAGGCATTCCCCTAGCAAGGGAAAGCCATCATTATTCTTCTTTAATTAATCTGTGTGTTGAGCAGCCACCAGGAGGAGATGAATCCTGTCATCAGAAGCATCTGCCATCTACTGCTGATGGTGTTAGGAGCCATCAGGACACTGATATATCGGATGTCCCTGCAACAGATGATTTATCAAACAGCTTTGCAAACATGAGCTCCTCGTTCTGCCCACGAGAGGTGATGCTGCTCCAGCTCACCTTGATCAAGATGATGGTGGTGAAAGCAGAGTCCCAGGAAACTGAACTCCACACAAGACAGAAGTACTGTGAAATCTTTGTCCTTCTTCTGAAGGAGGCAAAAATTGACTCAAAATTGGTAAGCTTTTGTAAAATTCAGAAATTTTTTTTTTTACAAAAGGAGGAAAAATAAAAAGGAATGTGCCTTAGATATTTTTCTTTTCTTACCTGTCTCCAGATTCACCTGCTTGGTTGTTACGATCAGCTGTTATCTCACATGGCCTCACAAACTTTAGCATCTCTCGTGTATTTCCAGCTGAAGGAAGAGGTGAGTGTGACATCACTTCACAGCTCTAAAAATGGCTTAGTGAACCTGTGCCTGCAGGTTGTTCCATTTGATTGTACAGCCAAGTTTTTGTGTTATATTTTCTGAGAAGCTTTGTCAACTGTGTTAGGAGGAGTGTGGAGTATGGAAAGCAAGGAGATCTGATGTGTAGCAGAAGTGTGGAATGTCTTTATATATAAAAATCTGGAATTTTGTGAAACTCTTTTAAGGTAAAATATGTGTAGATGACAATAAATATTCTCTTTACGGTTGCAATACAGATATTGAAAAAAAGTCATGATCTAGACTATCATTATTTTTACAGTTCCTTGGTATCTGATGGGTGATGCAGTAGGTAAAAATAAGTAATAACTTCTTGGAAGTTAATCAAATGCTTTGATGTATATTCTTGTTTGAATATCCCAATTACTTGATGTTTTTTTAAATTTGCTGTATATTTTGTGAATATGTATTGCAGTCTCCATAGTAGCATCCTGAAAACAGATTTATTTCGTAACTATGTTTGTAATATTTCTTGCCAAGTTGTCTGGGAATTAGGAATTCAGATCTGGTCTGTCTACAGCACTATCTGATTTTGGGTAGGTCACATGATGTTAGGAGGTTCGGTTTTCCCTTTTTGGAACATACAGATAATTTCTATTGCATGCATATGTTGCTTCATGTTTGTAATTAAAGGCCTAATTAATGGCCCAAGACAGACACTGTATCTACCTGTGTTTTGTCTGTGCCTACATTTGAATCTTTTTAATGTACAATTTTAAATCATTGTATTATGATTTAATGTAATTTGCATAACAATTGAAAGCATACGTGATTAGTTTTTGAATTATTTTTCCTAGGACGCCTTAAATGTCACGTGGCTCAGCTTTAGCCTGAACACGCTGTTGGGATTCCCCGGGAATGCCCGGGTGGCCGATTGCCTGTGGACTCTGGCGTCGATTCTCAATCTGACACTGAAGGATGCGCTTGTCCCCAGAGCAGGTACCGGCGGTGCTGCGGCGGTACCGACACGCGGGTGCCGCCAGGGGGAGCAACTCACCTGGAATTCCTCGGGAATAGTTCGGCTCCAGGACACCTATTCCCTTCCTTATACAGGGGGTGACGAAGTGCCCTTAAAATGTAGTGGTTTAAGCGTATTTATATTCTGACAGTAGTCACAACACCGATTTATTTCCTACTTACTGATTTATCTGTGTCACACTGTGAGTCAATAATGTGCCTCTCCTTGCCATAGGTGTTCTGAAGAAGTTGTTGGCTCCTCTTGATGCAGTGCTTGAGGGATTTTATAATGCCATCCTGCTCCATCATTTTGACAGTCACCACTACACTTCACCTTATTCTGAAGCTACAAACAATCTGATCAGTTTTATAGATCTGCTTGAAGTACTTTTGGCTTCCAGAATTGAACTGGAATTACCGCTCAGGTGCCAGAGAATTTTGTTTTTGAAAGTTTCTTATGTCTTCAACCTCATTAGCTCATCAATTCCCTATGTAATCAAGAAGAAATTAATTTTGCTCCTTAAAAAATGTGTGCTTTACAAGTCTAGAGAAGATGCTAAAAGTGGATCACTGTTTTTACAAACCCCATCTTTATGTGAGGATATGCTTGCACTGAGTAATGCTGTTCTGCAGGTTGTGAATTTGACTTGGCTTAATCAGATCCCACTCAGTGGAAAGTCCAGCTACTTTGGAAGCAGTGAAGCTGCTCCTGGAGATGATTCTCAAGGTGGTTCTGACCAAACTGTTCTCAGAGCCTTAAGTTTGGTTGTGCTTAAAGCACTGGAATTCAAGATTCACCACTGTGCAACAGAAGCAGAAATCAAAGGTAACAATCCATTTAAATTTTGTTCATTAAGCAGCAAGAGTTTTAGAGCTTTCAGTGTTTGTAGTCACAGCTCATTAAGACTGTAAATAGATTTCAGCTGAATTAGTGGTGGTGGGAGGGAGGAAAGAGAAGACCCACCCAAGAAACTGCTGTTGCTGTATCTTGCCTAATTAGTTGTCTCCTTGCATTTTATCAAATCCTTACCCCTGCAACATGTTGGGTTTGAAACAGCTGCATTTGGGATTGAAACTTTTTCCTATTAAGAAAATTAGGCCAGCTTGGGAACACCAGGCTCTTCTCCAGCTGGAAAAGAAGAGAGCCCATAGCACAAGAATCTACTCTATTCAGGGTGGGGAACTGAAAGGAACTCCAGGTAACACCCTTGTCTTTTCTAAGGTGGAGGTAGAACTTTAGGCACCATTGTGCATTTATTTTATAGAAGGTACAAGGCATTACTGTCAGCCAAGTAATGTAATGAGGCAAAACCAGCTGTGGTATAGAAAGGTAAATAAAAATAAGGAACTTCCAAAGTAAGGCATAGGGTAATTGTGGTACTTAACACAGAATCACAGAATGGCTTGGATTGGAAGGGGCCTTAAAAATCATCCAGCTCCAACCCCCTGCCATGGTAGGGACACTTTCCATTAGACCAGCTTGCTCCAAGCCCCATCTGACCTGGCCTTGAGCGCTTTCCAGGGATGAGGCAGCCACAGCTTCTTTGGGCATCCTGTGCCAGGGCCTCACCACCCTCACAGAAAAGAATTTCTTCCTAGCATCCAATTGAACCGTGCCCTCTGGCAGTGGGAAGCCATTCCCCCTTATCCTGTTACTCCAGGCCCTTGTCTAAACTCCCTCTCCAGCTCTTCTGGAGCCCCTTTAGGCACTGGAAGGGGCACTAAGGTCACCCCAGAGCCTTCTCTTCTTCAGGTGAACACCCCCTGCTCTCCCAGCCTGGCTCCAGAGCATCTCCATGGCCTCCTCTGGACTCGCTCCAGCAGCTCCACATGCTCCTTATGTAAATGGTTGTGTTCTTCACACAACCATTTACATGGACAGACTGACAGGTCTGGTCCTTCCAATTACCAGGTACGAGCATTCCTCCCATAGCTGCTCCCTTGGGCTGGTTTGTTGTAGTGAGGAGCTGGATTGGGGAAGGAGAAAGGCAGAGCTGCTGCTGTGCCGGGGCTGTGCCGTGAGCAGCAGTGGGATGGCCGGGAATGCCGTGGAAGTGGTGTTCCTGACAGGAGAGGCCGTGGTGCTGTGTCACACTGGGAGCCAGTGAGTGCCTTCTCCCTCGCTGTAAGGAAGCACCAGGGTGAGGCTTTTTGCCCGAGAGACCTTCCTGGAACCCCATCTTCCCACCTGCCCTTTTCTCGCTGAGAGCACCTTGTGTGCACCTGATGCCGTGTGAATGTGGATGTGCAGGTTCTATGATCAAAGCAGTGTGCTGTTCCTGGATTACAGCCTTCATGGGAAAGAAATGGAAAAGCAGTTCAGAAGCAGCGTTTCCAGTCAGACACCAGTGAGAATGGGCATTTCTGTATTTACTGATTATGTGGCCAAAAATGATTTCTATTTCTTTTTAAACAAGGATGAAATTTTACAGCACTTCAAATACATTGAGGCATTTTAGTTCTAGATGTAAATATTATTTTACTTTTTATATTTCTATGCTATGTAGCAAGCCTAAAATCAATTTTTAATTCATCTGTGCAAAAGAGCTACAACTTCCATAAGACAGCTTCTGAAACTTTTTCCAGATTTTTGGAAGATGTTATATTTGTGATGTCAGTTGCATTCTTAAAGATTAAGTATTCCTAAAGAATATTTTACTTGTGATCCACCTTCTGAAAAATGTGTAGAGACTGAGACTGTGTAAGAACAAGTGAAAAGAAAAAATGTAGGCTATATCCATTTTAGATGTCTCTATGTAAATATGAAAACCATTCTCCCTTCTTTTCCAGATTCGTGACACAAAAATGAGTTCTTTAATTAGATTCAAACACCCCAACTGTCAAGAGGAATTTCAGTTTGAAAGAAATGGTACTTCCTTATTTTAGTGACATTACAGGAAGTGTTTAAAACAAGCACCTAAATGCTTTAATACGCTAACTTCCCTTCCAGGAAGCTGCTTGATCTTCTTGCTATTAACATGGATTAGAGTGGCTTAACTTTAATTTATTTCAGTTTTGAGAGTAATTTCCAGATTTATAGGGAAGAGTTTCAGTCTGAAGAGTAACTATTAATAACGAAGATAATTTGATGTTCCTATTATTTGCTAGGAGGAAAAGCAAATCTTTAAAGTCAAATATTAAGGAAAATCACATAGTGATGCAGTAAATAAAATTGATCTCAATGTTGCAGGAAAGTTTTCTGGTTTCTAAACATTGAATCTGTGCTATGTTATATCAAAATCTGCTCTGTAGTACCACACTGTCATGTAGTATCAGTATTGAAGATGTAAGTTTTTTGACTTAAGGGAAGAGTCTCTCTGTGTAATGAATACAAAGTGATTTTTATGAGTAAGCTACTGCACTAAAACGGCAAGAACCAATCTATAAAATTTGATGCTGTGATAAATCAGTTGAGCTAAGGAGAGAACTGCATTCATGAACTGTTACGCACTGTTAATTTAAAAAATAAAGAGTGTATGTCATTTGGCAACAAAAAATGTATAGCAAAAGTCATGGTTACTTCTTCTTTTCAGACTTTGAGAGTTCCATGTCCCAGCTGTTGATGTTCTGGAGGAGTCATGTAAAGCCTCCCCCACAGTCTCACCCAGTTGTGCATCACTGTGAATGGCTCTCCTTGGTTTTCATGGAGCAAGATGATGACATGTGGGAAGCTGCTAAAGCTTTATTACTCATCTATTTAAAATTTTATAGGTTAGTGTACTTTTTTTTTAACAGAACTATGAAGAATTATACATTAGTGAAGTTACTGTGACATATATGATGTTCCCATTGGTTGCTTTGTTTGAAGGAAAATTATTTTTTAATAATTTAAAACCCCTCAGACTTCAGGATGATGTAATAACGTGTGGTGTAAGAGCTGATAATTCAAGTCTTTTTTGGATGGAAACAGGGGAGTTGTGAAACAGTTTCCTGCTAAATACTTTATCATATCCTGTAATTCAGGATAATTGACTTCATGTCTGAAATAGTGGTTAGACAGATAAAAGGTAATATTGCTTTCTTACAGTACTGAAGGTTTGACAAGAATGGGATATCAGAATTAAACTTCAATAATTCAGGTACTTCTGGCAAAGTTTATGAGGATTGGCCCTATGGGAATTCCAGCTACTTGTTAAAAATGGTTATTGCTAACAACTGAAATGTGTTCTTCATGGATTTGTCCTGGACATACAATGCTTCATTTTTGTTTAAATTACCATACAAGATATTATCCTAATTCATACAAGGCCCTCAAGCTTCAAATGGGAAGATAGTGCAAGTAATATCTTAGACACACAATTCTTAGACACTTAACTACAAGTAGGCTGCTTTTCTGGTGTGTGTAACATTCTGAAAGTTAGTCTGAGTTCAGGTTTACAGAAATACTAAAATAAGATTGTTTCATATTTATATTAAAGAACAGTTCATGTGTTGTAAGTAACTTTGTTTATTCCAGAAGGTTTCCTAAGGAGCACCCTGTAAGGCCTGCTTTAAATGCTTTGGCTTCCTGAGCTGTCCAATCTCCTGGCCACACCTGCCTTCATTCTTTCTCACTGTGATATAAAAACTTCTGTTTTGGCTCTTACTTTTTCACAAAATTAAAAAAGACTAAGAATCCATCTTCTGGATATTGCTGCTTTAAAAAAATTTTGTAAACTTCCATTGAATTATTTCCTGGCTTACTTTTCAGGTTACGGTGTGATGCTGCTGCTAACCTAAGCCAAAAAGAGGAGGAATCCTGGAAGTTCATTGTGCATACGGGTGGATATAACCCACACTGTATCTTTTTATTCTTTCTGGAAAAGATTGCATTTGATTCCACAGTACTTCTAGATTTTTTGATTTCGTCAGAAACTTGCTTTCTAGAGTACTTGGTCAGGTACTTAAAGCTTCTTGGGAAGGAGTGGCGTCAGTTTGTAGATGTCTGTAACCATTTCGATACCAGGCACAGCACTTTCCACCCAATTTGTTCTGTCAAGCCACCCCACCAAGAAAAGCAAAGCTGCGTGACTGAGGAGAGTTTGCAAAATGCTGGTTGTGAACCAGAACCACAGACTCCAATGTCTTTGGCTTCTTGTCACAACTGCTCGGTGTTTACAGCACAGCAGGGCGATAATAAAGCTGCAGAGTGGAACCAGTCTGACTCACTGACAGCCACTGATAGCACGTCCCTGCTCGGTTCTCTTCAAAGCCTGGTTAATTATGACAGCTCAGAGGACTCGGAGGTGGAATCAGATGGCAAAGAGTGCTTGGTAAACACAAAACAGTTGCCTACAAACAACGAGGGCGAGGTGAGAAGGGAAACTGGTTGCAGCTGCAGAGATGATGCACGCATGTCTGAAGTGTCACCTCTGAAACCAAAGGGATCTTGTACCTCATCCTGTTGGACTTGTATGGCATCTTCAGATAACATTGCTCCCCTAAGAATAATGCTTCACAAATCAACAAAGTGTTTGGAAGAGCTGCAGGAAGCTATTTCTAGGTTGCAGAGAAGAAATCTTTTCCCATATAATCCATCTGCGTTGTTGAAACTACTGAGCCACATTGAGAAGATGAGTAAATCCATGAATCCACAATAATCCAAAGTGTTCTTGTGGTTTTCTTTGAACAAGTTCATTTAACCAGGGAATATTTCCATGAGATTAATGACTTTTGAAGCTCCTGCCTCTTGCACTAGTCAGTGCATTTAACCTCAGGCAGGGTAAATATGCATCCATGGGTTTGGTTGACACCTTATAAATCTGGCATTGCATCCAGTGGTGTGATCCATGAGGGTCCTAGGCTTATTCATGATGTGTATGTCGATGTACAGTATATAAGGATTAATTGTTGGGTATTCAACATCTTATAATAAATAACTCATGTGAAAGCATTTCAAAAATATATGATACTTAAAGTATTGTCAATTGTACTTAATGTCATTCTATTTATGAATTCGTTGCCACACTAGTAGAGGTTTATGGACTACAGAGAAAAGTTAATGCAACACTTGACTACTTAGAAGTCGGGCTAAATAAAATAATATAGTTGAGGACAGTTTACTGTTTATCCTGTGTGTTCTGCATTGGTGCATTGCTCAAAGTGGACATTCAGATGTCCATAATCCTTTAATTAAAAGAAAAGGTAGATGTGAAATTAAAGCATATATTGTCTATGGAAAGCTTTAGTCTAGAATTATATCTTAAATTAGGCTTAGGTAGTGCAGAAGTGAAATTCCAACACAATTTTTTGCATCCATCATGCATTTCATATAAATATAGGACGTGTACTTAATAAATCTGAATCAGAAAGAGAGTTAGAAAGTAAATGACTCCAGTGCAGTGAGATGGATATTGAAGATGTTAAATTATTCTACTTATATCTTTTATTAGATGTAATTTGAATAACCTGAAAAGTAAGTGTCTGAGAGTTTGCCTGGGGGAGTGAGTTCAGAGCAGGATCCAAGGCAGCATGTGCGCTTAGCAGCATCAGGTGCTTTCCTGCTACGTTTAACCTGCAGCTTGGAATGATCTGCCAAGGGTTAGGCACTGGGAAAGTACTCACAACAGGAATGCTGGAAAAACCTCAGACCTTTTCAGAACTGTGGGAAGCAGTTTTTCCTTTTAGGATCTTCTCTTAAACGTAAGTGCTCTGTTGAGACAGAGAGCGAGTAAGTGCTCTCTTCCTTTTGAATAGCTATTTAGTGTTAAATTGAAATAGATAGTGAGCTAAGATGAGCAGTCTCTGGAGCAGGTTTCTGACCCTCAAATCTCTGTGGCCATCTTCTAGATTAGTCTTTAGCTCTGAACTGGTGAATCGACACGATTGGGAGGGGAAGAAAACTGGGTGTAATTTATGGGATCCTTTAGCTGGCAATTCCAGTGCTCTCCAGTGACACTGGAATGGTATGAATTCTCAGACAGGAAGGTTTGAACCTCAGTCTTACTCCTTCACGATGACAGCTGTGTTTTAGGTGGGAAGGAGTGATCCCCTTCACTGGCATGAGGGAGAGTCAAACATTCTGGGTGTTTGCTGTACATTGGTTTCTTCCTGAGATCAAGACAGCTGTTGTGCAGAGGGGTGGTTGGGAATGTTGAGGAATGGAGACCTTTCCATTCATGCCTGCAGTTACTGTAGTTAAGAACTAACCTCGGAGTTGTCCAGGGCAGAAACGTGCCTGGCTTCTCTTTTGAGCTCAGTTATGCTGTAGCTGCTGAGATGCTCATTTCTGTCAGGGCTAAAATCCCTCTGGGCGTGTTCAGAGATGCAGCTCCAGACAACTTGGGAACTTTTCAGTTCAAACACAGGAAGTGCCATGGGCGAGGTGGTTGAGCAAGAGCTTCTCAAGTTCACAATTTTCAAAGTAGGTAGGTACTTACATTTCAGTGAAATCCTTTCCACTATCCTCACTCCTTTCTAATCTAGCCTTTGCTGACTAGTTTATTTTGAGTAATTCCATTGTTTTCACTGAACATAGTATTGGTCAGCATTTCTTGGTCTACACTTTGCCACTTGGAAGTTTCTAAATTGTAGCAATATCTCTGACATGGATATGATAAGCTGAGTGTGAAAGGTAGAATGGTGTGATAGTTTTGGGTGAGTCCTAGTCTTCTTGTTTGTCAGTGGTTGCTACAGCTATATAAGCTCTTTTGAACTGAAGAGTTCAGACATCTCAGAACAGTGTATAGAATGTAGCAAGAAATGTAGGAGCCATAACCTGAGTTTTTAAATTCAGCAAATCCAATTGCAGTCCAATTGTATTTAATTCTTACAGGCTTGAGGCTGACTGTGTGCCCACCTGGTTATTCGAAGTGATCATTCCCACATTTCCCTGCTTAGCCATTGTTTTAATTCTCAGAATGTTTTAGTTGTAGAAATGGGTAAATATAGTTTGTATCTGGCAACTTGATACCTTAATGTGTTGATATTTTACCATTTATGACCTGAGATGGATTTAACTTGATGAGTCGAGGTTTTTTTTTATTGCACACAAAATGAGGGTGAGCCATGAAAATGGATTATAGTTCTTTGGCTGTATTGAGAAAGCCAACCACAAAAAAAAGCACCTTAAATAACTTGTATTTTAATATTAATCCACTGGTGAGTATAGAAAGTGGTCTGGTTGGGGTTTGTTAGGTTTTGGTTGGGTTTTTTAATGATACAAAGTTTTTAGGCACAGCTGTTACTTCATTTGCTAGAGCAAATTAACTTAGCTGCAGAACCTGTTACCATTGTTAAGTTAGAACTCAGGAATTAGGTCAGTGATTACCAGGAGATCAATGTGCCTTACCTTTGGATAACGATAGCTGTCAACTTTTCTTGTATTATTTCAAAGCAAGACACAGAACAAATCAGGTGACCTGTGTGGTGACAGTTTTCTATCTGAGGACTCCTGAAATGTTCACAGTCTCCATTTATGCAGTTGTTTTGTGGAGTTTACCTTCAACATCAGTAAAACAAGTTAAACTTTAATGAGGTAAGCAGTTAGTACTAGAAGTTGCTTACAGGATGTGCTTTTTAAAAATAAGATTTTTTATCTTTTTAACTGAATGTTTGTAGAGCTTGACTGCAGCTGCAGCTGAATCCAGGTGGTTCCACAATTGTGGTTCTTCAAACTGGATTTTCTCCAATATTTTTATGGCTGCTTTCCATTCTGCTTTTAAGACTCGTAGTACAAGTTTTAATCCTGTAATACAAGAATAAAAACCAACCTAGGGAACCTCTATATTTACAGTACCCTTGTAAAGCTGGGAATAGGGAGCCTTGGTTGTTCCCTGGTTTATCACTGTAGTATAAGCTTTGTTAGTGCTTCTTCCAGAGTCAGTCTGGGATGGTGTCTGAAGTCAGTATCAGGGTTTATCACAGTGTCAGTAGGAGTGAAAATATTGTGGTCATTACAGTGTTACTTCTGTGTATTTTCCCTTAGAGTTGTCCTAAAGAGTTTGTAAATTTTTGCTGTGTTTTGTTCAACTCTTTTAGGCCACCTGGTTCGCTCTGAAATCTTGTTAGAAGCCAATAGTACGTGTCAGAGTGGATGGCAGGCAGTCTTTTACTGTCACTACCTCAACAGCAAGCGTGGACCTGGACTTGGTTGAGAAACGTCACAGGGATTTAAGCTTTTCTAAGTCATTATCTTCTTAAATGTTGTGTAAATGAGTTTATTGCTGATAACTGACAGAGACGCTCATTAATGGACTAGCTGGCTTGATGCTAGCTTACATCATGAATGGAAGGAATAAAATTTATTTTATAGTAAAAACCTTGCATGGAGAATTACAATATCCTTAGTTATTTCTGGTTCCTACTTTCCCTGTACTGTAAAACATGAGTTTTGCCAGTCAGCAGTGTCCTTTCAGGGGGAGATTTGAGGAAAAAAATGTGAATTGTTGGAAAAAATATCACTCACAACCTCAAAATTGTGCACTGCTGAATGCTGGCTTCCTAAAGTTTGTAGGGAAGGTTTGCATGTCCATATTCTGAAATTGTCTGGAATTGTAGCTGCTAATTGGAGT
The DNA here is from genome assembly GCA_013400235.1 of Oriolus oriolus. Classification (NCBI taxonomy): domain Eukaryota; kingdom Metazoa; phylum Chordata; class Aves; order Passeriformes; family Corvidae; genus Oriolus; species Oriolus oriolus. The sequence goes on along the minus strand of VXBT01005241.1, from coordinate 223,345 downwards.
TGTCCAAGCTTCTACCCATCTCATCCTAGTTCTTGATAGTTAAAAAATGAATGTTTTCTATGGAACTTCAAAGAAATTCTGAATGCCATAGCATTTGGAGGAAGTAATAGCCACATATTAAATCATGAATAATAATTTGAAGTCTATTTTGCAAAGCAATGTATACTGATTAAGTAAAAAAGACTTGTCAAATGACAAAATCCTATGTTCTTATTTCTTTCCTTGCTGGAAAGCAAAAAGCTTTATCTTCAAATGTCACCTGCCAGGGTTTGTCAGCTCTAGAGTAACTTTGTCACTACAGACCTTTCATGGCTCTTTCATGTAGGGATTTAACTGAAACAGAAATTACTGCTTTCTGGACATTTAGCTCCAGTACTTGGCTTCCTTGATAATATTTACATCCTTCAAGAAATTTGTGCCTAACTTCACAGTACCTGTAATGGCATCAGAAGAAAGACAAAGATCCATTAAGCAGCAAATACCAAACTCAACCAAATTTTTTAAAACGTTATTTATCTCCTCAAGGGAGAATCCAGTACTTGGTCACATTCAACAGAACATTGGTCCCTCTAAAGGAATATTTCTTCACCTCAGCTAAAATTACTGACCAGCATGATACCACTGTTTTCTGTAATTGTCAATTAGGAGCTGATGCAGAAGTGGGAATTGCTGGGTGTGAAGCATCAAAGGAATTGTCTTTCAGTTTCACCAAGCAAATGCTCATATTTGATGTTTTCTGTGGGTGGATAAAGATTGATGCTGCAAGAGTCTCCCAGTAATGTAATCAAACAATGTTTGCAGCATTGTCTTACGTGCAAGTGTTACAAATTGTTGAGGTTTATTTTCATACTGTCGTTAAACCAGTGCTTCCAGCTCCAAGGATCAACGAGGCATCTTTTTTTTTAATCCTATGTTATTTCTATGTTGTTGGAAATGGATTAAGAAACTCTGATTTGGTTGGATTAATTGTTAAATCTCTTAGTGTTGCAGCCAGAAAATTGTGTGAATTAGTCTCCTGCATTTTAAGATAGTGGCAGCACACAGGAGTGTTGATTGGGTGAACAGGCAGTGCTGTAGTTGGAGAGGAAAATGTGAATTTTGCCTTTTCAAATGTATTGGAACAAACTTAGTGAAAGTTCCTTATATAGATAAGCAGTTATATTTGACTTTTCTGGTGTTTCTGATTAACAGAAAAGGGGTTTTGACAAGTATGGACAAGTTGATGCTATATTGAGGGGAAAGCAGAAAAAAAACTTTCTCACCAAAGATAATTTAAAGAGAAAACAGATTAGGATTTTGCATAAAGAATGTGTCACAACCAAACTGTGAGCAGATGAACTCTTCAGCAAATCACATGTACATCTGTGTGCCCCTGGATATGAGAGGATTCTTAACTGCTGTCTGGGAGGCTTATTGATACATGGTGTGTTCAGTATTTAAATGGAATACAGCCAAGGGTTTGAAACTTGAAAGAGAGAGCATAATTGTGATGTTCCTGGCCCTCAGTGGTTGAGTGTGTGAGAGAAACTGGCTGGAAGGCAGTTGCCCAGGTAATGTCTTTTCCTGGAGCCTTTTTTCCTAAGGCATATCCAAAGCCTATGGCAGATGGGATCAGCAGTGGAGTGTGTTCCTTCCCTTCACTGTCTTTATCCTTCCAGTATTGCTTTTGACATCCTCTCTTCACCCACTTCATCCAAATCATCTTCCTTCTTATTATTAAAGCCCAGATTCTCAAAGTAATGAATTTTCTTTCTGGCTAAAATTAATGGGAATCAAGTTCTGAAACAATAATTTCAAAAGATTTAAGTGATTTGAAAATTTCACCCTGTGTGTTCAAATTTTCCTCATTTAGTCCTGCAGTGGCATTCATGGATGATGAATATTTATTGCCTTAATGGTTGCTGCGTTCAAAATCAGGTATCTAGTCTTTATTTATGACAGATGGCATTACTAATTAATTAGTAACGAGCCTCTCCTAAGTGAACCTCTCCCTGTAAGGATGTGGATGATGAATCAGGTCATGCATGGAAGAAACGTCTTGAGGAAAAAGCTTTTTGAGAGATTGTGAATAGACTTTTTCATCCCTTTTATCTAAGAGAAGGCTCATATTAGGGGAAGGTGTGAACTCCTGTGAAGAGGAGGATCTTAGCTTTTAAACTACAGATTGCAAGGTTTTGAGTTATAATATCATGACACATGACTTGGAACGATTCATTTTCAGGCTTTTGTTGATTCTTGAGGAGCAGAAAGTATAGAAATGTCAAGGTTTTTTACTTCAGTCTTGAAGGAATTCCTGATGGCAAGGAGATGGGTTTCACTGGTGGTGAAGAGAGAATTCAGAGTCCAATCATTATTAGATCAAATAGATTCCTGCTTTTCCTCCATGTGTACATATGACTGAAGTTTGATGAATGGTATGCTGTTGAGATAATCAGTTAGCAAAACTGGTTAGGTACTAACAGGCAGAATATTTAGAGCATTTATTTTTGGCTCCCCAGATAAAATCCAGGGCTTTTTTTGTTTTGTTTTGTTTTGTTTTTTTGTATGAAGGAAAAGAGAAGAAACCCTTAGGGGGTTTTGGGATGGTTTTGATGGGTCTTTTTTCTTTTCCCTCTGCAGGTGCCACCATACACAACAGCTCTGATTCTAGAAGTTTAAGGTTTAATATAGTCTCAAAGATTTGCCAGGAGGGTTTTCTCTACTGAGAAAGTTTACTGATACTATAAAGTCTCTTATGTAACTGCTTGGAAGCTCAGTTGAAAGCTCACACCCACTGTGTGGATTCACTGTAATTTATTATATGAATTCAGCTGGCTGGAAAAGAAAGAGGTACATTTTGTGACATTTTCTGAAAGAAGTGAATTTTTCTTACTTTGATGTAATACTTTTTTCCTGAGAACTTACACATAATTTCCAGTGATGCATAAAATAATCGAGTCAAATATATGTCTCCATTATCTAGTTATATTTACTTATATTACTATATTTAGCTATATTTAATTGTCCAATGAATGAATAAATATTATGCTGCAAGTAAGGAATAGTAACACTTAGATTTTTGAACTTTTATTTTCTCAGTGAGACGTACAGTCTCAAGTATTTTTTGGTTTGATTTTATTTTTTTTCAGCATTCAAATTTTAAACACCTGAAGGATAAGCACTATGGAGGTGCAGAGATAATTTTAAGGTTAGTGGGCGCTTCGATCAAGGGGGTATGATTAGCTTGTTATTTACCATGGGATATCTTTAATCTTGTAATAGTATCCTACGTAGGTGGTGCCAGCCTAACAAATGCTGCTCAAAAAGGATGTAAAAACGTGTTCATTTTTTTTTTTTTGGGTAGTAATTCCACGTTTGCTCCAGTCAAACAAATTTGGTTTTTATAATATACTGTAACAGTGAAGAAATTGTGATTTTAGGCATAAGAAAGGTGTTGCTGCCAATTACCCCTTCCATTCCTGGCCCACTATTGGCCAAGCGATGTATGAATCAACTTGCTCTAGGCTTTCCTAATTGGCAGAGTGTTCCTAAACCTTCTGCTTGGTTCACAGCAGTGGTTTGTTCAGATGTGGGAAAGTTTGGAGATCATTTAAAGCAGCAGCCAAGCCATAATTCCTTCTGAAATAACCTTTTATGTTTAATGTTTCTCTGGTGCATCAGGTTATTGAATACTGCTCCCAGCTTTATGGAAGGACTGAAGATGTGCAGTAGCTGCAATATATAATACCTAAAATAGAGCTGTGTGAAGAAACTCACACTTTTCTCTTGAGGGGAAATAAATGAAGAGGTTCCAAATATTGACTGGGTCACATCTTCTTTCATGGCAGGCTTATAGATTAAGATGGAAGTTTCAATATGCTCAAAAGGAGTTGTGAAAAGGAAGGCCTGCAGGAGGGAACCTCTCCAGTGTTATTCGCACAGACACGAAATGTGGTTTAGGAAGTCTTGGAGCCCCAAACTATTGATGGCTGGGGGCCTCATCAGTTACTCTTTTGTGTTTCTTCCATTCTTGTGCTCCTCCATAGCCATCTGTTCCTGGCTTCCTTCTGGCAGTGCTGGGTGAGATGGAGCTTGGCTCAACTCTGAGAAGTCTGTTCCCATTTCCTGGGTTGCTGTTTACTGACTGCAAGCAGGAAGAAAAGGCTAATAAAAGGTTCTCTGCTCCTGGCTCCTCTGTGAGGTTCTCTTCTCATTTTCCAACAACATTAATGTGTCCACCAGAATGCCAAGTAATGCCAACACTTCTGAAAGCTGTTATTTGAAACTGGGGAGAGCTGCTGAGGAATGACTTTCAGCTTGATTCCTTAGTCATGGAGTTAGAAAAGAAATTAAACAATCAGATAGGTTAAGTAAAACTAACATGTTTATATGGTATCTCTAATCAAACACACTCAAGTGTGTGCTTTCTTCTGCTTTAGGAATTTCAAAAATTCCATTTTAGATCTTCTGAGAAACTGGAACACTTGTTGTAAAACATTCAGTAGATTGAGGCTGGAAGTATTGCTGAGAGTGGTCAACAGGAGTAGAAACCTTTCTCTAACTTTATTTAAAACCTTACACTTAATCTAAAACCTGTCAGAGTGAAGTGATGTGTTTGGTGTTCCCTTTTCTGCACCCTCAGCAGGCTCAGCATCCTCCCGTGTGTGTGTGTGTGTAGCAATATACGGTGAGACAAATTCTCATTATGCAACGAAAATCACATGACTTCAAACATTTCTTCATCTGCTGTGTTGAAACGAGCAGGGAAGGCACTGGCATTACTGCTCCGGAGTTTCACGGAGTGATGTGGATGACATCAGGATTGCCTTCAGTCAGAAATCTTGAAGTGCAGCTTTGCTGGGTGGGTCTCGGAAGAATTTGAAAGGTTCTGGAGATAGGGCGTGTTTACCTCGGTCAGAGAAGTGAGTGTGATGCCTCTTCCCTGCTAGTGTGCTTATGGTCTCTTTGACTGCAACATCAGAAAGGTAAGAGTTCCTTTTTCTGTCCTTTTTCCCTGCCCTGGTATGTTTGGTTGGGTTTTTTCCCCTCTCCTTACGTCAGACTATGTTCTGAATTGTCAGCATGTGCTGGTCTCTAACATTGTTTTATGAGGGAAGAGTAGAGTAACTAGTCTTCAGATGAAGAATGGAATGGCATTAATGACATTTTATATGTTGCCCCTAAGTAGTCCAACCTATGAGAACTGCTTTTTATGAGGAAAAAAAAAAAAGAGGCAATATAGGTTACAGTAGTAGCTTTGCTTTTCTACTTCTTGTACCATTATCCTATTAAGTGCTTGTAAGAGCACTTCTTTCTGAACTGGAAGGGAGACAATTTTCTTAACAGGAATAAATGTTAACTAATGATATAGACATGATTATGTAAGAGAAAAACCCTTGAATTTAAGTTTCTTGAAAAAGCTAGTTCTAATTTTTTTTCTGTAAAATGCTGAAAGAAAAAACGTCCTTTAAGAAATTCAGTTTAACAGAGGTTTCTGTTGTTTTGGTTTTTTTAATAAGACTTATCTTTTGAAGCTCTGAAGAAGCTTGTGCTATAAATAACACACTTGAACAAGCTGCCAAAAAGGGTTATTTCATAGTAATGCTGCAACTTATAGATGGAGGAACCCCAATCATATTTTTGCAATGTCGATTTCTCACTACCTTCCTAGCTCAGCCCTTCAGCTGGGTGCCACTGCTGATGAAGAGGCTGTGCTGGCTCACATTTAGCTGAAAATTTCCCTTGCATTTGTTAGGACATGAAAAGGATGTCAAAGTGGCTGAAATAATGAAAGACCAGCTCTGTTCTGGCTCCTCCTCCAGTTGGCTTTGCGGGTGGGGAATGTCTGGGCAGGTTGAGCTGCGAAGCAGGGGATAACCAGGGATAACAGGGATGCACAGCAGACTTGGTTCCGCTGCTGGCTCAGGGTGGTGTGGAGAGGAGCGTCAAGAGACGGCCAAGTGTGAGCCCCTGGTGCACACTATGGCTGAAGATCCTGTTTCAGGAAGCTGCAGAGCTCTCCAGAGCACAATGGACCTGCCTGGTCCCTTTTGTGCCTTCCAAGGGCTAATTTAAAACGTTGAGTCATCCACTGAAGGTGGAAAAGCCAAGAGCCTCTCTACCCTCAGGTCTCCCCTCTGGTTCTCACCGTTCTGCTGCCTCCACATGTTCTGTGGTAGCTCTGTGCTGCCACTGATGTGCTTGTCCTGACCTCTGCTTGATTCTTCTCTGCCCTTAACTCTCACTTTAAATAAGTGACACAACTCTGGTAAAATCTCCATGATGTAGCTTAGCATTTAAAGTTAGACTACAAGTTTGTATTTCAAACAAAGTTTTGGTAAAAAAATTATCCTTTTTGCATCTTTCCCCAATAGGAAAAATTTGAAGAAAAATCTCGTAGTTTAAAAGATTTTTCTTTACATTCTGACAAGTGTTACTAAGTTCTCAAAGCAACAAGTGTTGTTCCTTTAGGTTTGTTCAAACTTTTTATGAATTAAGCATCTGTTAAGAACCTCTAGTTTGCATAGGGTTTGGGTTTTTTCCAACAACTACTTTTTATCTTAGAATTATTGCAGTTATTTGAGTTATTTCATGGGTCTTTATTCCATTATGTTCATGTTATGGATTTTCAAAGCTTAAAAGCGGACATAGTTTGCACTGTAACTGTAGAGTGAGAGAACTGTATTTCACTTTCCTCAGCAGCCTGCCACCACATAAAACCATTTTAGCTGCTCAAAAATGATTTACCTTTAAGTAGAGAGAGAGCTTGGTGACTTTCACCCAGAAAATGAATTATTTCAAAGAAGTCTGGTTCACTTTTTTGTGGGTTTTTTTTCCTTCCAGAGAACAGGGAAAAATAAAAACTCACTTGCCACCTTAACTGAGATTTATTCAAAGTGCTATTTTTGCCTGCTCAATATAGTACCCAAGTTACAAGGTAATGTGAAAGAACAGTAAAAGAAGTAAAATGCTGTAATTGCCCTGTAACGAGGCACTTAAAATGTTTACAATTGAGATTTGTACAAGCCAGGGAGTAAATGTGAAGTTAAAGGTCTCACGGCAACCTTAATTCAGCTGTTTTAATTCAGTATTTCGGGGTTTCATTGTAAGAAACTGAGTCCAGCTGCTCCTTTATTCCGTGCTGCCACTGCTGCTGTGTGTGGGCTGGGAGAGGTGTCAGTCGCCCTGTGCCTCAGGTTGTGCAGAATTCAGCTGGAATCATGTTTTCCCACTTGCACAAATAAGATGAGGAAAGACAAGATGCAAAGAGGTGGCAGCATCAATCCAGCATCCTTCCTCCACAAACCACAGTTCAATGTGCAGGACCTGTGTCTGTTCACCTGTTTCGTGGTGGTAGATGCAATTGGGGTTCTCCACACAATGTCAAAAAAAAAAGGTCTGTTTGCAGTAGAACACAAACCTGCAGCTGAAACTTGTGTGTTAACTCTTGGAAATATTGGTGACTTTTAAGCAGAACCAAAGCCTGTGAGATGGTGGATCCGATCTTTATTTACTCTACAAAACCACTTTTGTTTCATGTTGAAGATGAACAGCCTGAACAGCTTTGTGATCTGTTTTGATATCTGAGACTTGATTTTTCCCAACAGTTACTGCACCACCTTTACCAGTTCTGCCAAATTATGAGGGGAATAGGAGAATTACGTTCTTCTTTCTTTTTGCTGATTTCAGTAATTCCCTGTTACACCTCTGGAGCCACACTGAGTAGACTAAGGGGATGCTTAGGAGAATTAAGGTTACTTTCACTTGCATGTTTGTGTTGTTGATCCATTGGGTTTTGTAATTTATTCAGTAAATAAGGACAGGAAATCCTCCTAATACACCCTGCAAACCTGGATATTGCCTTCTCTTAGTCCTGGCTTTGGAAATGCAGTTTTTGCAAGCAAGAGCTTTTGTGCAGAGAATACAATCAAAGCTTTGGCTCAGTTTCTTTTTATTAATTCCTCAGACTGCAGCAGCCAGAAATTCTACTTCAAAGCAACTCCTGAATTTGTTTTGCAAAATGCAGCCACATAGCTTTTGTCAAACACAAATTTGCCCTTTTTTTTTCCTTTGCTTAATAGCATTAAAAATATGATGGCTTTTTTCATTGAATATATCCAGGATCCAATAAGCAGAGCTTTGAAAGAAACTTCACATTGGTACTTCCCAGCTGTGTGGGCTTTCCTTTAATTATAAAGGATGCAGTTCCTGAAGTAATCATTCCTGATTTTCCTGTTTTGCCCTAGCCCATTAAAACTAGATTAAGCTACAGAGGTGATCCTTCCATAGCAGGGAGGTGATTTGGTTTCTTTACTGGGAGTATTTAATCCCTGAGATGCCGAGGAACTTCAGTTTTCTGAAGTATCTTTATTGACTGACTTTTAGCCTCTTCCAGAGCAACGATTGGAGTTTCTTCAATGAAAATGCTCCTGGCAGCACTGGTGTATGGATGGGGATCTGGGAAGAGGCAGAGGTTTTTCACCCTTGGCTGGGCAGAGTGAGTCACTCACTGCTGGATTTCTCACTCCTGCTTGTTAGGTGCTGCCACAGGCTGTGAGGAGAGGCTCTGAGCTCGGCACTCAGCGATAGGAGGTTTAGGCTGGATAGGATTTAAAGTTTTAAGTTAGAGCTGGTCCCAAATGAGGCCAAGCTTGACCTTTGCATCCCCTGCCCATTGTTTGAAAGCAGCGTTTGCAGGGCAGAACAACAACTTGTGACAGTCTGTGCAAATGAAAAACCATCTGCTTCTGAATCCAGTATCTCAAGCCTGAGACTGGTGGCCACGGCTGCCCCCTTGCTCCTGCTCAGGTCAGTGTTTGTAAGGACTTCCTCACCTTCCAGGTGCTCCAGGAACCTCGTGATGAGAGCTGAAGGGAGGCAGGAAAGCAGCCCTACTATTTCACTGCTGCTATTATGAAGAGGAAAATCCTCAAGGTTTCCCAGGGAATGGCCTGATTTGATGCAGTGAAAGGATCCAATTTATGGGTAATGAAACTTAAGAATAGGCTGCAGACAGATTTGGAATCTCATCATTGGTTTTCTCAGAATCACTTGGGCAATGTTCATCAGGGATGGTCTAACCCCCATGTGCCAGGCCAGTCCTGGTACAAATACAGAGATTACAGAAGGCAGAGTTCCAGAGAACCCACCTTTTGATGAAGCTGTTTAGTGTTTGTGAGGAAAGACTTTCCCTGAAATATGTGAACTGTGGAGCAGACCTCAAATCCCAGAATTCCCTTATATTTTAAGATTAAGCATGTACTTATGATCTTAGTTTAATAGTGCTATATTAACTAGTTTAAGAGGTAATCATATGGTGAGGCATCCATGTGTGGAAGAAAACCATCAATTAATGAGATCCCAGGAATCCAATAAGAAAATGCACTACTGGGCTTTTCTAAGGCTTAAATGTTTCGAGTGCATGTTCAGTCCCAACCCATCTCACCACAAGCTAACTGTGAGAGCTCCTTCCACTGTGCTATAACAGACTGGCCTATTTTTATTACAGTATGTGATAGTTTGCAGTGCACAGTCTAGTTAAAAAATATAGATATATTAGGAAGCAGAACTGTGTAACGAGGCTCTCCCCTGGTCTTCTGTTGTCTGCAAGCCTTTCTGTCTGACCCAAAATGTCATGTTTCAAAGCCCTGCTTCATTAGGATGGCGCCTGCAAGCTGCTGTTTAGGGTCTGTTAGCAGCCCCTGTATAAATCCCCACTTCCAGGAGTTTATAATTCAGCAGTAAAACATTGCTCTAGGCTGAAACTTGGCATATAAAGTCTCAGTGCAGGAACAATTGTGTTTTCTCCCTCCTTTATTTTTGCATTTGCTTATACACACGATTCATTCAGGAGGTTTTTACTGTCCCCTTCTTGCATTTAAAAAGATTAAATGGCCAGGTTATTAATAGTTCAATTCTGACTACTGTGTTCGGCCAGTAAATGGATCTGCAGTGCTGTTAACCAGCTCTGTTTGATGGGTACAGGTCACTGTTTCACAAACCTGCTCCAAGCTTAGTGGAAACAGCCCAGTGTGGGCCAGCAATGGTTGTTTGGCCGTTAATTAACGTGGGCTCCAGCGTTAATTAAAGCCAGTCCAGGTCTGGAATGCTGTTGGGATGCTCTGGGCACGGTGTCCTGACCCAGCTGCAGGCGCAACTAAAATCATGTGTTCCCTGCTCAGACATGGAAGAACATGGCAAGGCCTGAAGTGCTGCCTGACCTCAGCATGATTTGATCTTATCTTGTGATCCTGCACAGAGTTATCGCTGGGAGATCTGATGAGATACAGATTTGGTAGAAATCATCATACCAGCTCAACTGTTTCCTCATCAAAAATATGTTTCAATGAAATCAGTTATTTCCTTATGTTTTTCCTGGTTTACAGAAAATTTTAGCATGGAAAAAGTAATTCAAATTTACTATTCCTATAAGTTATGGAAAAATTATGTGTTTCAGCTTTATGGAAAATGTTACAGTTACTTCTGTTTTTATTCAATGTTAGGGTATTTTTATAGAATATAGAACATGTTTATACTGTAAAGTCCTTACAAATAAATGAGTGAGACCGGCAATTTCTAAATGTATGATGTAGACTGCAAAGGTTAAAAAGGAGGATTTTACAAGAATGAAATACTTTAGTCAAAGTGAATTTTTTTTTTCCTTGCAGAACTGATTTTAGACACTTTTTTCCTGATCTAGGTTTTGGTGATAGTTAAATCATAATATTTCCTACTATTCCCAGAAAAAGCTTGCTATACACTGTACTTTTCTCCCCCACTTGTTCCTATGCACAGGTCTTTGCAAATTCAGGGTATATTTCCATTAGCATATTAAACAGCAGTAATTCATCAGTGAAATGTCCTCGTTACTATGGAATTGAGGCACTCCCTGGACTTCCTCATTTCTTTTCCGCTCGTCCTCCCACTTATATTTAATTTATAAAGGTAGCCTCAGGAAGACCAGTTCTCATTAGTATTAATATGATAGATAATACATGAGTATTGCAGAAGATTTGACCAGGTATGAAGCAGTGTAATGTGAGTGACTGAAAGGAGACAGCAGGTACCTCCCTGTGCAGATTTCAAAGGCCCTATATTGGTTTATACCAGATCAAAATTTGGCTCTACTATTTTATTTTCTGCTGGGTTATAATCTTACCTGCTTGTTTTAAACCAAGAGGGTTTTAATTTCCTGTATGATTTTTTCCCCCCTGAGAACACTGACTTTGCTGGCTTTACACAGCAAGGCTCAATATGGGTTTTTTCATGCATTTTCTTTTTAATATGTGAGGAATAAATTTAATTCTCTCTTTATTTGCTTAGCATGGCATACATCCTAAAGACACTCAACAGCTGGTTCTGGTGGGAGAATATCTGGATGCCCATCAATTGCACGTGGGCAGATTTTGTAGACCGTGATGGACTTGTCTTTCCCAAACCACATCAGTTATATGCCGCAATCCCATATGCTTTTGTACTGCTGATCATCCGATTCTTCAGTGAAAGGTAAGAAACAGAAATGCAATTTGATGCTAATGTTAATCTTCATTAATGCTGAAAATGAGCTATCTGTAGATCAATGCTGTGTTTTATAGAGGAGGATTAGTTGGTGGTTTACTAGGAAGATCTAGTACAGATAACATGGCAGGTGAAAAACTGGGAAACATTTTCATTATTAGGTACGTGTGGCTGTGGCCCAGTCCAGAAGGAAAATATTTCTATCCAGCTTTTCTAGAACAGCATTTGGATGCTTCTAATTATCTCCCTTCACTAGAGATACAGTTAATTCTAAACCATTTGGGTTTCCTTTTTCTCTGTCAGTGGAAGGATAGAGATATTTGTCCTCCCAACCAAACCTCTCATTTGGTCCTGCACCAGAACATTCGCGTGAGGCTGATACATCCCAGGTGTCTCTTTGTGGCCAAACTAAGCAGACTGAAGGGATCTCAAAGTTTTGTGTGAACATTTTATGCAGATCTAGTAAAGCTGATTCCTTTTTTCCCCCTCACTTTGGCACCAAAAAATGGATTGCTTCTGCAGCTGGAATCTTAGGGGACAGGCAGAGGTTGGCTCCACAGAAGAAAGCTACAATTATGTTAAGATTTGCAGTGTTTTGACTTATTTATTTATCTATCTTTTTTGCTTTACTTTCTTTCCTTTTTCCTCTAAAAAATGTGATTATTAGGTTTTTATAATTATTTCAGGGCAGAATGAGGAAATTTGGAATGTCGTAAATTGGACAGACTTAAAACAGAAGCAGATAAGATCATTCATGCTGGAAATCAAAAGTAATCTGGATCATGTGTTCATAACCATTCCCAGTGTCTCTTGAGCAAATGCTTGCCCAAGTGTGTCTCACTGCAGTGCTGTTGGAAAGGGCTGCTGAGGATAATTAGCCCCCACATCTGGCTGCAGGGAACCTGAGGAAAGCTGACCACTGCTATGAGTAATGAGGAATCAATGGCTGATAGCAGCAGGAGGGAGGGGGCTTTTCAGAACACCCTGCCCAAGCAGAAGGACGAAACCTTTGGCACACTCTGCAGTGATTTGGGTTGGAAAAGGGAAGGGAAATAGAATCCATCAGTCTCAGGGAATGGCTGTGTGCCACAGGCTGGATCCAGAGTGGGTGGTGGTGGCCCAGTGAAGAAGGTGCCAAGTGACTCTGCCACTGGCAGGAAGTAGCCCAGTAGCAATCCCTGAGCTCACATGGAGAGAACATCTGGTCTCTCTTCACTCAACTCCAACACACCTCTGATGGACACAAAAGTCAGGATGTTTCCTTTAGTTTTATAGCATTTCATGGCCACAAACTGCAGTCCTTGGGTCTTCTTAGCTGCATAACTGCTGATAAGCTGTGGTTCCCTCCTGGGGTTAGCTAGAGGGAGATCCCTTTTTCTCAGTGCCCTGGCACATTCTATGGCAGATTAAATTGCATCAGATTTGTTTTCTTCATATCCTGGCATGAGAATAGCCAAGGTCTTGTAACTGTGTTGTATTTGTAAAGCTTTTCATGGTGTGTCTTTTCAGATATGTTGCTATACCTCTAGCAAAAGCCTTGGGTATAAAGAATGTAAGACGTGTGAAGCCACAGCCTAATCCTGTGTTAGAGAGTTATTTCCGGGAGTGCTCGAGACATCCATCCCAAGTAAGGATTCTCATTCTTTTAAACTCGTTTTGCTTTTGGAAAATCCCACTCTTACTGTTTCAATCAGCTCTCAGCAATGACATCATGGGATGAGTTCCAGCTGATTGACAGATGACTTAATTTATTTGGGTTTTTGTTGCTGTGCTGCTGACAAGGGTATGTGGCATCCGAAACAGAAAATACATTTAAGATGTTTAATTTTCTGGCATACTGTTCTAGGTTAGACTGTTAATAATCTTTCCAGTGAAGATCAGTGTTCCATCTTTCACTTATTCTGCCTGGAGAAAGCTTCAGCTGATGTCTGTTGTTGGAAAGCAGGATCATATTTATTGCAGGCAATAATATTGGATTGCTGGCATGGAAGCCTTTTGATCCGTTATGTTGCTGCATACTTAATCCTGGCTTATGCGAGAAAGAAAAGCAATCCTTCTCTTACCTTGCTGTTTGTTTTTAAAATTGAACAAGGAAGAAAGACTAGCCAATGCTTGTCACCTCCAAAAATGAGTCAACTTGATTGTTGATGAGAGGCAGGTACTTTGCTGTGAGTGCAGCCTCAGGAAGTTCATTTACCTGACTGCAGTTCCCAAACGATTGCAGATTTACACTGGTTTTGAAAAGAAATATGTGCTTTCTAGTAATGAGGGATTTCGATAGTTATTGGTAGTGGAACTTGGCATTCTATCCCTAACTCTGCTATTCTTTTATTGTGTCTTTTGTCTGATAACATCATGAATAGATGTATGGGTGTTCACACATGAGCTCTTCTCTCCCTGGGCAAGCATCCTGCTCTCAGTTTCATTCCTTCCTTCTGCATGAGTACAGTTTGACATTTGATTTCTGAAAGGAAGCACAGCATTTTTAGATTCCTCAGAGCATGGGAAGGATTCAGGCTGCTTCCTTTACTGTCCAGCTTGGGGACCAGTGTGCCTGGGAAAGCCTGGCTGGCAGCTGAGGGCATATGGGCTCTGCTGTGTGGAGACAAAGTCGCTATTCCTGCGTGGCAAGCGGAGAGCTCAGAGCCAGCAGTGTGGGCTGGACACAGCAGCGGTTTTCACTCCTGCCCTCCCTGGCAGCTGAGGTGCCTTTTCTCACATTCCAGAGGTTTCCCTGGGGGTAGACTAACTGGACTGGCCTCACCTCGGTGGAGGCAGCGCTGCTGCCGCTCACTACTTGTGTACTGCCCTTGGGAGAAAAGAACTTCCCCAGGGATGAGCCAAAATCTCTCCCTGCTCCTGCAGCAGCCCCCGGGGAGGTCATCCCACGCCTTCTGCACTTGAGGATGGAGGAGAGGGAAGAGGCCCACAGGCTGCTGCATGTGGGGCACAGAGCACCCTGAAATGCAGGAGTCTCACTGGCATGTGCTGGTCTGGTCACCTTGGGAGCACAGAGCATGCAGAGACCCTGAGGTGTGGCACCCCACTGGCCACGTGCAGTTCTAGGCCATGCTCCACCCCCAGTTTAGTTCTGGTGTTGGAGGGGGGCAGTCTGGACTTTCCTCAGGACAATATATTGACTTGCATTGGATTTGAGAACAGAGATCAGTCACCTAAATTCCAGGCTATGTCTCATCTGTGAGACTCATTTAAATATAAACAAATTATTATTTATGATTAGGTAAGATATTAGGTGCAATGTCCACGTGTGTTCATACATGACACTTCCCCCTCCAGCCTAAGCTCTCATCTAACAGTAAAAGTTGCATCCCTGAAACTCTCAGGAGCCACCAGAAAGACAACAGAATGGTTTGTGGATCTGTTCACTTTGTGCCTGCTTAATTTATATAAATAAAAATCCAGGGTTTCTGTGAGCATTACTCAAAAATACCACCCATGCATATTTAATATTGGTAATATTTTTAAATGAAGATCTTACAACAGTGGGAAGCTGCTCTGTGAACTACAAAATAAATGAAAGTGACGGAGTGCACCTACTGCTAACACTGTTCCATTTCTTGCAGTCAGAGATCCAAGGCCTTGCCAAAAAGTGCAACTGCACCGTCCATTTGGTGGAGAAATGGTTCAGGAGACGGCGAAACCTTGAGATTCCAACAGTGCTCCGGAAATTCCAGGAAGCTTTGTAAGGAAAGACAATGCTTTTGGTTATCATGTGCTTTACTCTTTTGGAAAAAAATGAGTGAGGTGCCCCCTTTCCAGAAGGCTGGGTCTGCCTGATGAGGGTTTTGGTTTCTGAATGCACAAATGAGTTGAAAGGATCTAGTAGCATCCTCCAAATGATGGTTAAAATACTAGGTTAAGTGTTTCTCCTGGAAAAAAAATACCTTAAAAATATTTTACGGTTTTCTTCTTTGTGGAATAATGGATTTGTAGGCTCCTGGTACAAAGTGTAAGATGAAAACATGCAGAGAAGAGGAAAATATTTTCCTGTCTGCCAGTAATCATAGGGGAACAACAATGCTTACCCTGGTTTATGTTTGTACCCATGCTGTCATTTTGGGATGCTGTCATGTGTACCAAGTCAGTTCAAGAGCAGTAATTTTGGCATCCAGACTAAAGGACAGGTGCCACAGCTTGATCATGGGATACTGTGTGAAACAGGAACTCAAACTCACTGCTGAGAGTGGGCCAGTGAGCAGCTTTGAGTGATAGTAATGAATATGTAAAACGTTTCAAAACCTCCTGCATATGATTTTTCACTTATGTGTGAGAACTTCCTCATACCTAAACACTTAAAGTGTGATCTAAAATCTCATACAAATTGCAAATCCCCAAATGGGCATGGCTTTACATACATAGCTCATCCCTTTTGGGTACTGACATTAACTGTACCAGTGTAAAGCGCTTTCAAATGCTCTGTGTATTTTGCTTTTCATTAGCATAATTACATTGGCAGAAATTCACCTGATCATAATATTGAACCTCTGTTACTGTAGACTAGCTTAAGGAATGAGGGTTAAAAGTACAGCACAGAGCTCAAAGTTGAGTACTTTATCAAGGTTATTTTCAGCATGAATCAATGTGTTGATGATTTAGTGGTGTCCTCTGTTGGGCATAAATCCAGTTGATAGACAGAGGTGTGTCTCTTTGAAGTCTGACTTGAGTAAACTCTCCTGACATGGTTTATGTCTGCTGTTGTTTTGGGGATCAGCTAATTTTGTTTCACAAGTGACAATAAGATTTCCTGCTATTGCTAAAAGACCTGCCTGCCACTGATTCATGTCTCCAGTAACAAACAGCTACAGACTGAAATTCAAACTTGCTTGGCAGCTTGGGTGAGAATGAAGCAAACAGGTTTCTCTTGTGCAATTTTGCAAACCTTGCTCTGCTCTTTGTCAGTGAATTTAATTGAATATAATTCTCTAGGCAAAAAAAAATTGAGGAACAGAGTTATTCCACGCTAGTAGTCAGTGTGATGAGCGTTATGAAATTTTTTGAAAGCCTGCAATCTCCAGAATCTTTTTTCTGAATCACAAGGAAAATCTGATGAGCCAGATCTAAACCATACTTAAGCTATTAGTGCTCCCAGTTAAGCAACACTGGGGTTTGGAAAGCCCTTTGCATGAAACCTTCACTGCCTCGTAAGACTTAGCAGCCTTTAACTCCCCCGACTAAGTTCCTTTTTGTTACATTCAGTTCAAGAGAAAAGATTCCTGAAGTTAAACCAGAAAATCCTCTTGCATAGCTGTTGTTCAGTGCTCTCTCTGGTGGCCAGGATCAGAGTTTAAAAGGCGCTTGAGTAAAATTTGGTGAATTTGGATGAGTTTTACTTTAGGTTTTATTCACCAAATTCATAAAGAAACTTGGCTAAATGCAAAATGAGGTAGTGCTCTGGCAGTCTTGCACACATAATGAGTTCATCTGAAGTGCTGTTTATTGCCAAACGTATTCAATATATATTTGTAGGGCTGGGGACTAATGGCCCAGTCTCGTAGGTGCTCTGTACTTTGGATCTGATTCAGAAAACCACTTGCACTTTACAATCAACATGGAATCAGTCCTGCCATATCCACTGGACCACTCACACCTCCCTGTTTGGAACAGGAGGCATGAGGGCAGAACCAGCCCTTGTGTAAAGTCTGCCCCATGCCCACAGTGTTGTGATTTCCAGCATCTCTTGGTTAACTCTGAGCCAGGTATTACTTGTGGGTTCCACTCTCCCCTTCCATTTGCTCTCCTAATTTCCACCATGTACCTCTGGGTTTTTCCTGTCCATGCAGTGGTTGTTGTGTAGTGTTATTTTCAAATCATCTGAGAAAGATGGTTTAAAGTTGAGAAGAAAACCAGTTGTTTATCACATGTGTATCAAGTGGCAATTTTATAATTATTTTCCTGACTTTTCTCAGGTGAGGTACATTATCTTGTCTAGCCTCCAACATTCCAAGTCCTCATCTTTGTTTGTTGTTTTTCTCATAAAACACTGTCTCAGTCTTTGAACATCTCATTCTTTCTCCTGGGATATTAGCCTCCAGGGGATTTGGGGTTCAGAAAGGAGGGGCTGCTTTTACCACACAGGTTCTCCTCCCCTTCTCTCATTTGGTACTTCATTAACACTTGCCAAGGACCACAATCTCATTTTACACATCTCTCAATCCATTGGTACAGTGTTCTTGTAGTACTTTCTCCTTTCAGTGGGTTTTGGTTTCCTGGGAGCTGCTTGCTGCTCTCCTCTGGGATACCTCTTGTTCTAGAACAGGTTCTCACCAGGTCTGGGGCCACCTGTCTGTCCCTGTGGTCACAACCTTGCTTTGCGTTGGAAGTCCTGCAGTGTTTTCCTACTGACCTTGCAGAGCTGCTTAGGGGAAAGGTCAGGCTTGTTCCTGCTGAGGGGAAGAGTGGAAAGGAAGGAGTTTTCCATCACCTGTAGAGGTGGGAGTGGGAATGCTTGGGCTGAGGCTCCAGCCACACCCAGTCCCAGGGATAATACCTCCCACACAGGCTCCAGAGTCATTGCAGGCCAATTGCTGGCTCCAATCACAGCATCCTGCTCTGACACCTACAAACAACAACACAGTTCACTGAGATGCACAAGGGCTTTTCCCCTTTGCTGACTTAGCAGGCTGATGGTGCAAACCTGGAAGGTTTATCTGCCTTGCTGGATATCCATTTAATCCACAAAAAGCTTAGATCAGGCTAAATTCTGGCACACCTAGTCAAAGATGAGGTTTATAGTTAATTGAGACCTTGTAGTAAGATGTAAACTAACCCAGTTGATGTTAATAATTCATATTATGTTTGTCACAACTGGTGTTGAGAGAAATGAAGGGAATCAACCCAGGAAAAGGTTTGTGTTCTCAAACATTAATTTTTAGGGGATTTATTACACTTACTGTGGTCATTATCTTGATCCATTCAAGCCTGTCTGGAAAATTACTGCTGTCATGACAATTGAAATATCTGTATTCTGATAAAGTAAAAGCACTTCTTACTTTAGCAAATAGTCAAAGCTTAAATATTAATAATGCAGATACAGTTAATATGTGGCAATCCTTAATGTAGAGTGTGAGGCCACGTTTATGTGAAGATTATCTGTGATATACAATGATTTGCAGTAACTCTGGCTCAGGACAATATCTATATAAAATATAATGTTTTGTTCCTGTTTTTTCATTTCAATTTTGCAGCTGGCGATTTTCATTTTATCTGACATCCTCCATTGTGGGATTTATATTTCTTTATGATGTAAGTGAACTTTTTGAAAGAGTGATACTCTATTTTCAACAAAATAATTTCTAGATTTTCTTGAATCCCTTTGAAAGACTCAGTGGTTTCAGTGGCTCTGTGGGTTTAGGTCTTTGGTGTATGTAATCTAGATAATGGGCCACAATATGCACTGAGATTTAATTTTTAAGTTAACTTTTGACCTTCTATGATAAAGGAATTTATGAGTAATCAGTATTTTTAAGGCAAGCTTAAAGAAGTCACGCAGATGGTTTTACAATATGCCTTGTTAACACCTACAAATGCATCACATGGCCATGTTTTTCTCAGAGGAGGCCATAAACCCTTTTTTGGCAGCATTTTTGGGGGTCACAGCTATTTATTGAGGTGTTGCTGCTGAGTCAGAAGTTGGGAATAACAGAGAGAGTGGTGCTTGTAACTCCGTGAGCCCTGCCTGGGGTGTCATTAATGCTTTCCCGGAGAAACGGAACAGATCCCGGCGTGTCTCTGCTCATCTGGCCCTCCTCCCCGAGCACTGTTTATCATCCTGAGCCACTGGTGTGTGTGACTGGTAAACACAGCAAATTTAATCACTGTGGCAACATATATTGAGTAATTGCAGTAATAAAACACACACCCACTGCTTTGGATGATGAAATTACAAACTGGAACGTTTCAGGTGTCCTGAAAAGAAGCCAGAAAGCTGAGAACAATATAATAAGTCTGAGATGTAAGTTCCCTTTAGAAATTGGTGGAGAACAATTATCAAGATTACAGCTTCTTAGCCTACGCCACTTAGATTTTAACTAGTGAAGATTTTGAGTTAAGATGATTATTGTTGCTGAGCTGAGCAGTGTCTGACTGACGTGTCTTCCCCAGAAACCCTGGTTTTACGACATATGGCAGACGTGGGTTGGCTATCCGTTTCAGGTGAGCTCTTTGGCATCGGGCCAGTGGCCTCCAGGCATTCCAGGTACTTCCCCATTGGACGGAGTAATCCACAGCAGCCTCTTCCCCCACACCAGCACCACCTAAAGAGGTGCGGCACCAGAGCCTCCTGCCTTTTTTGGGAAGTGCTGCTGACTGTTGCAGGACTTCCCTGGGATCTGCTTGTGCTGCAGCTCCCCTCTCCAGCCTGGCCACTGTTATTTCCACCCACCCTGGGATACCAGTTACTCACTGCAGGTCTTATCAGTGTTCCCAGTTTCAGTGCAGAACCCCTGCACTGCTCCAGGCCCCATGGTGCTTCAAGGCACTCTTCTTTTAATAACCCTTCCCCTTCCACTGCCTTCTTAGTCCTGTCCTAGGCAGGGGCCAGGAATACAAATAATCCTGCCTCCCAGCTGAGCTTTCCCAGCACCTGGTACACACCTGCCACCTGGAAATGTATTGACCCAAGGGAGCACCCAAGCTCATCTCTCCTCTAGGCAGATCTATAGGATTTTAGCATAAATAACTGACATTTCAGTCACGGGATGTGAGAATGTTTATTATGTTAATTGTTCACCAGAATGGAGGGGGTTTATTTGCAGTTGTTTGTAATTAAATGCAGAAGGACTCTGCATGTAGTTCTCTGACAAAAACATGGAGAAAAGCATGTTAATATCCAGAGGTGGGGGAGGAACTGTGGGAATTGAGAGTTTGGGCTGAGCAAAGGTTAAAATACTTGGCTCTCAGAACATCCTTCTTAATGAAGCCCAGGACGAGAATTTGATTTATCCTAATTTTTTAAGCAAGACTCAGCAGAGGAGCAGAAGTCAGGAAAGGAAAAAAGAAGTAATCTCACTTGACATTTACTTTTTCCGTTTCTCAGAGTTAACTGTGTTTTTCTTCATCACAGACCCTGCTGCCATCCCAGTACTGGTACTACATGGCCGAGATCGGGTTTTACTGGTCTCTCTTATTTACCCTTGGGATTGACAACAAACGAAAGGCAAGTGGTTGTGCTTGTTTGTAGCTTGCACCTCTGTTGCCGTAAGCGGGGAAAAGGTGTTTGTAAGGAAAAGCACCGCCTGGATCCGGGATTTGGTGCAGCCACTTGAGGGCAGCATCAGTCTGCGCCTGGCATTCCGCACGCGTCCGTGAATCCCCGGCTGCCAGGGCAGCGCTGGGGGCTGACAAGTCAGACACCCTCAGGGGCTGTACGTGATCGGCTTTACCTTTATTTTCTTCTGTCCTTCGCAGGATTTTATGGCTCATGTCGTTCATCACCTGGCAGCTATCGGGTTGATGAGTGGCTCTTGGTGTGGCAATTATGTGAGGCTTGGAACTCTGGTGATCTTTGTGCACGACACTGCAGATTTCTGGCTCGAGGTAACCCTGCTATCCAGCTTGCCTTTTTTTTTTCTGTTCTGAGTTTTTTTGTTGTTGGGATTTTGGTTTTAGTGTCAGTGACATTTTAATCTTTTTGCCACGAGTTTTGTATGATCCCTTCCTATCCCCACAGGGACACAGCTTTGCTGCTTTGTTACTTGTGAGTTTAAAAAGGGCTTCTAGATAATTTAAGCTGATACTTTGTTACAGAATCCATTATGAGAAAGAGCAGAAGAGAACTTCTTCCGTATTTCCGGGACTGGAAATAAAGCTGCATCCCTGGGTTATTCTTGTTTCGCTGATAAAATTAGACCAGTTTGTCCACAGCAGCACAGAATCACTAAGGTTGGAAAAGACCTCTGACATTGAGTCCAACCTGTATCAGGTATCTTCCAGCAGAAGAAAAGTTTCTTCTCCTGGACTGAAGGGAAAGTCCCTTTCCTGCACTAAATATCAGTAGAATTGTTTAAGAAGTGTCCTGCTCTGCACAGAGCACTGTGGTCACAGAGCTGCTGCTGGGTTTCTTGGAAGACAAACACAGTGTTTCCTTCACTAGAATTATCCCAAGTTTATAACACCAGGTTTGAGCGCACAGTTTCATCACCTCTTCTGGTGGCAGTGCCAATGTAAGCAGCCCTTGTAGGCTGTTATCTATCACTGTCCATTTCTGTTCCTGAAACTCTATCTTATTGTATCAGAACTAATAATTGTGGGGTTGTGCACTTGGGATTGGTCCAGATTAAACAGGTTTTCTTGCTAGGTTACTTTTAATCCTGAACTGCTCCTAGGTCCAATTAACTGTGTGGCCTTACAAACAGTTTGGGTTGACAACTGGTAGGACAGCACTCAGATGGAAACTGGAGTTGAGTACCAGAATAACTGAATCCAGCCTTGCCACTCAAAAGAAGAAGAAGAAAAGAAGTTAATCAAGCTGCTGTTTAAAACTTAGGCTTGGCACCTTCAGCGTTGCTTACACCTGAAAACAGCTGCTATGCTCAACAGTGCCCGGGATGGTTCCTGATGGAGCACAGAGAGCTGGATGGTTCATTTAGGGCAGAAGCAGCAATTATAGCCTTTATTAGTGGCATAGAGACCAGCACTGAGATCTCCTGCTCTCAGAAAGGAGAAGACAGGAGCTGAATTAGGCCCAGAGGAGGGTCAGTAACAGGCATGTCCCAGAACACCTGCATTTAAGGGGTCACTGCCACTCCTGAGTGTGCAGGTGTAGCCAGAAGCTTCTCCTGGAATTCAACCTGTTTGGAATCTGCTAGAAAAATGAGGAATTTTCTCTGTTCTAAAGAGCACTTTGTGTTTCCATGACACTTTATATTCTGGTTGGAGAGCTGTTCTTTAGTCCTTTGATGCAGAGTCCTTTCCTTCCAGACGAAAGGAGAAATATAAACAAAGAATCTGGTCTGATGCTGCTTTATTAGGTATCAGTAAAATGATTGCTTTACATGTCAAACTGGGAGGAAATATTCTTCCTGCTTAGGTGGAAGATGAATCTTTATTTATGAAAATGCAGAATTTATTTCAGAGAATATTTATAATACATTTGGGGGTTTTTATCCACTGCAGGCAGCCAAAATGTTTAATTATGCTCGCTGGGAGAAAACCTGCAACGTGCTGTTTATCATCTTTTCTATCACATTCTTCATCACCAGGATCATCCTGTTCCCCTTCTGGTAAGCAATATTTAATCCAGTCCCAGGCTTTTACTTCATTCCCACTCCCCCTGAAAGTTTAGTGTTGGTTGTGATGGAAAAAGGAAAGGAATGGACCGGACATGAAAACTCTGCTAGCAAGAAAATTGACAAAAACTGTCATTTTCTTTAAAAATTTTTGAGTAAAAAAAGTTTTAAATGAGCCTCTTGAACATAAGTAAAGGCTTTTGTGTATTATTTAACTTGGTTTTGTAAATAGCAGTTAAATGCTATGACCTCTGCATTTTCGAGGGGATTGAGCTCCTTAACTGAGCGAAATCATTTTCCCTTTCATTCCACCCCTTCTGCAGCAGTTGCAGGGTCAGAGTACATGATTGTAGTTAATTTTTTGTAGAACCTTCTTTCTGCTACCCAGTCCTTGGGTAGTGCCTCACCTCGCTCACATGAGGAGCACTCAGAGAAGTTTAGGTGAACCAATTAATTTATGAAGTCAGCACAAATAAATCTTAACTTGCTAAATACTTGCATGCCTTTGGAGTGCTATGATTTAATCTGCTTTGGAGTATCCACATGGGTGCTTTACATGTTTATCTTTTAAAAAGTGTTTAATGTGTTTCACGTTCACAGCTCTAATTTGCCCCTCCCTGCACATGGACAAACCCTTAGAGACTCAAGCTGGTTAAATTAATAGCTCTGAACATTGATCAACATAAGGCTTTAATTTCCTGTAGTATTTTGTTTCAGAAATGCTGATGTCTTTTACTTTATTGTTGTTTTTTTAATTAACTGTACAAGTGATCTGCAATCATTTTGCTTCACTGAGTTTCTTGTTCTTCAGTTCATGAGCTTGGAAGCAAAACATGATGAGATTAAAGAGACTCAAAAAACCCCAAATAATATAGAAATAGTGATGTCTAAAGATGGACAAAACATATGTTAATTAACGAAAAGCCCTGTTGCAAAGCCTGTAGGATTTTCTCTGAAGTGTGGATTTCAGATTAGAGAGAATTTACACTAAAAAAAAAAGGCATAGACAAGCTCTGAGCTGCACAGTATCTAGACCACACAGAGATGAAGATCTGAAAAACAGGGACTTTTTCTAACCTCACTTAGAATGCTTTAATGCCAGACTCGAATTTCTCATCTTCCGAAGTCTATATTTCAACGGAGATGCATAATCTAGTTAAGGCAGGGCTTGTTAATTAATCTACCATCTTTCCAGTGCTTTTTAATATTAATCAGTCTGGAATATGAAATTAGAAATGAGTGTAAACAGCATAAAGAAGAGCTCTTGCACCATAACAATGATCTTTATTTTTTAGGATTCTTCGTGCTACACTGTACCAGCCTACCTACTACTCCACGACTCCTGTCATAGCATATTTTTTATTCAATGGGATGCTATTGATCCTCCAAGGCTTGCATTTATATTGGGGTTACTTAATTTTCAAGATTTTGAAAAGGTTCGTTTTCCTAAAGGTAAGAAATTTTGTTTCTTCAGGAAGATGTGTGAAGTACCAAACAGATGTCAATACTTCCAAATAGATTTACTTGGAATTTTATTGTTTTCTTGACCTTTCAAGTCAGCATTTCTGATAGGGATCTACAAAGCAGAGAGATGTTCAAATGTGCTTTGTACCTCTCGTTGGCACACCCAAGGTCTTGGTTGGAATATAAAAACTTCAGCTAGAACGGGGATTTTTTTGCCTGTATTTTATGTTTTGTACCAATAGTAAATGAGGAATGAGCTCTCCCAGAAACTGGTGCCCTAAGATGGCCCAGAACTCCTCAGGAATTCCTCTTTTTGGAGTGAAAGCAATCTTTTGTCACTGGGCTTTGTAGCAACCTACCAAAAAAGAAGATAAGTGAGTGATGAGAGTTTTGGCTACAATTTTTCTGCAGTATTTAAGTTTCTTCAGATTTGCCTAAATCTGAGGTCAAGTAAACTTGAACACTGGTTTTGGATCACAAAAACCATATGAAGCATATCTGGTATTGTATTAGGACTCCATGAAATACTGTCATGTTCAGCTGGAGTAGAGAAACACTGCAAGTCTGGTGCTGCCTAATCTGCTTTTACCTTGTAGAGAACTCACACAGGAAAAACCTCTGAAGAAAACTGCCATTTATGTCTCATTTGATTGCCTGAAGTAGTGGCGTTTTCACAAGGTCTCGTGCCATGAAGCGTGCAGTGGGGTGCAGGGTAGATAAAATATTTAACAAAAAGCATTAAGAGAAGGACTTTGGAGAATGTCTCTAAGATTTGGCACAAGTATTGACAGGTATATTTTTCTAGTTAAGATGAAATTTAAGTTGTGCTGTTGAAAAATGGTATTTCTTCTGAGGCTTAAGAAGCTAAAACTTAATTGAATTGACTGTCCTTTTATCTGAAGCAGTTAATGCTGTGAAGTGTCTTAAGGAAACAGAAATATTCCTTTCTCTCTGTATTTAATTGTTGTTTGAGTGCTAACAGGAACCATCCTGTAATTATTGGATTTTTGGATTCCATCAAATATTATGCAAATAGACAGCTGGGTATCATAGGGAGACTCAACATCTGCCCTAGAAGTTACAAATTCAGACCTTGTTAGACAGCAAGCAGCAGCACAGAAGGCACAAATCTGTGGAGGAAATGGTTCATGTTGCTCTGCCTCTAAAACAAGCTTCTATGTTCCCTTCGACACTGAGAATCTTGTATTTCTTGTGTGTCATTTACCTCTGTTTGACCAGTTACTACATTATTTCTGGCCTGACTTATTGAGTGGTAAAGTGCTTCTTGTTTTCTTTTGTGATCTGGGCCTTGTCTCTGTGCTGTTCTTGTTCTCTGTGCACAGCCTCTCTGATGAATGGAGAGACATCCCTGTGCCTCCCAGCTGAGGAAGAGGAAAGCTCTGGCAGAGCTTTCTATCCACACTGGTTGAGGTTCTGAGAGCACAGTGCAAGAAGGTGCTCAGATGCAGTGGTGAAGAGGACATTGCCAGGCCAGCTATATAAGGCCACTTGGCCCTGCCTGCTTATGTGCCTTTGTAAGGGGCAGAAATGTTTTATTTTGAGATAAGAGCTTTGTTGTGTTCATCACTGCTAAAAAATGGGAAAGCACCAAGCCTGCATCCCTGCCATGGATTTTTGATTCCTTATACAGCTCTCTGAGAAGACGGTTTCCAAATAACATTTTTACAGTGGTAGCAGCAGCAGCCTGGGCCCTTTTCAGTCTGGATGACTTCAGCTGGCTTGCATGTGCAGCCTGTTTTCCATAGCAGTGGCAATGTTGGCTGTGAAAGCAGCCAGTGCCTCCAGAGCTGGAAAGGCAACGTTGAAAAGAATGGTGTTGGCAAGGCAGTGTTTTTATACCAACATCTTTGTTATAGACATGCTGCACACAAATAGCTGCTGCTATTTTAGGGAAATACCAGTAGACCATCATCCTGGTGTTAGAAGGGGTTTGTTTCTCTGCCCAAGACTGCCTGTTTTCTGAATGAAAACTTAGCAATTTTTGATATTTTTCTTGAAGCAACAGTTAGCTACTTCAGATGGAAAAATGAAGTCATGGTGTAACTGGGAATAGAGACTTCTGTTGTTGTTTAACTGAAGGAAGCTCTGAGCATAGAAGGGTGTAAGGAATTTTTTCAGTGCCTTGAGCCATCCTGGAGTTTTGGGGTCACTGCAGCCTTGAGACCTGAGGGCTTCTTCCACACTTTACTCTTCCCCCTGAGGAAGAGATGGCTTTTGACTGAGAGTGGCTGGTCAGAAGCTCTTCATCTCAGATGTCACCTCCCCCCTGCACCAATAGAGGGGACAGTTATCCTCAGTCCTCTGGGATAACTGCTCAGCCAACTGACTTGCTTCAGTAAAAAAGAACTTGGACTAAAAATCTTGCATTTTTCCTCCTCTCAAATACTGCAGCAAGAGGTGAATGAAAAGGAAAGAAGGGAGATGATCTTCTGCCATCCCTGTGTCCTGTTTTCTCAGCCATGGGAGTCTCTGGCACAGGGACAGGTGGCACAGGGCAGCACTGGTGGTCTCCAGGGTCATGAGACTTGTGCCACCTTTCCCTTGGTGCTCTGGGAGTGCCCTAACAAGGGGAAGTTCTACATCCACAAGCTCAGCTGTACTCAGCTACTTCACATTAAAAAGCTTTTTATTTTCCATGGGGGTAAACTTGAGACTACAGAATTAAATTTTTCAAATCCATTATTCTTACCTCTGGAAAATATAAATGTTCCCTAAATGTCCTTTCTCATATGGCATTTGTGACCTTGTGTGAGAGTAAGGCCTGTAGGAAAAGCTCTTCGAGGTCAGACCTGTAGCCATGTACCAGTTCTGTTTCAAGAGGAAGGAGGACATTCTTCAGTGTAATTTCTTTTCAAGTTAGGTCAGGCAATTGCAATGTTAGCTGCTGGCTGCCATCTTGATGTCCAAGGCCTTTTGTTGCTAGGAAACTCCGTGTGTTTCTGTAATATTGTTCAATTACATGGTTAAATTACCCACTTGTATCAAGTTTCAAGCACCACTGAAACATGTCTAGTCATCATGTCTGCACATATGAGAATATTTTAGGAAAATTGAAAAAGCATATAGAGAAGTATGTACATATGCACTGATTTAAAACATCTCGCCAGGAAAATCCCATGGAGATTAAACATTTTATTTCCAAGGTCAGAAAAAGGGAGTGAATGACAGCAGCTTATAGCCACATTATTATGGCAAATTAAGATGTAAAATACATGTTAAACCCATTACACACTGAGTTAAGGTTTTGAGACTACAGTGCCTTAAATCGTGAAAAATATGTGTAAGTTGTAGGAAATGGGCATGATGTCCACATGTCTCAGATACTTCAAAGCTGATGCAAAGTCCATCAGTGGAAGGTAATGGCAGGTTTCTAACAGACTGTAATGTGTCCAGGAATAGGTTTTCCTGCTCTTGTAATTGTTTTGCCACCATCAGACCACCTTCAAGGAAAGCAATGAGCTTCTTACTAATAGCTGCTGTTATTTAGGAGTCGTCAGCAGCAATTTTCTTGGATTCACTGTGATTCTTTCCTCTTCCTGAAGCGGAAAAGACCCTGCACTGCTGTAGATCAGGATTTCGGACTTGTCACTCTTTAAAAACCTGTCTATGTTCAATATTCCTTTGGCATTTTGTAGTTGGTAAGCTTTCTAAAGACTGGTTGGGCGTATCTTCATCCATGGTTTGTTCATTCCTTATTTGGCCCAAATTCCCAAGGCAACAGTGACAGTTAGTGTTCAAAGAATGACTAAAAACAGAGTAGGGGAAACTGAAAATGATAAGAAAGTACTATTTTGGGTTGAAATGAGAGCTGTGAAGTGTTTGTTATGATACTTCTGCTGTTCCCAGCCATCATTTTTCTACTGCAGCATTTTTCCTCTTACTTTTTTTGATGCTTGATCTGCTTGCATCAAACAAATTGAAATTTAATGAGAATCAGCACATTCAGTGAGAAGTCATTCCCAGAAAAATGCCATACTACAGGAGTTAAACAGAGGACAGGGTATATTTCCTAACCTAGAGGCACAAAAGATTTTTGTTTTCTTTTATTTATGTGTTTTGTTAGGCCTGTGCTGCCCAGTGGCTGTTGGGGTGCTGGTAAAACAGACCTACGGGTGCACTTGCCTTAATTCCAAGTGGCTGCTTTAAAAGCAGCAGTACATTTTAGAGGACAATGGTAATCTAGTGAGTTACATTTTCATGACTGGAACTGGGAAGTTGTGGAAAAGCTTTTCCTGGATATTTTGTTGTTCACTTCTAGACTGGGAAGGGCCAGTACACATTGATGTTCTGCTTCAGCGTCTGAGTTCTCTCAGCGGAGGGTTAGCACAAACACAAGGCAGGTTGAACTAGATTAGTAGGGATTGCTTTTTCTCCATTTTAAAGGAAAACAGGTTGTGGAGAAGTTGAATTTGTTGGTTCTCAACAGATGAGTATTTATAGCAGATTTTCTCATGAGGGTAGCTTAATAGGGGAACAAAATAGGCCAAATGAAAGCTTTCCCTCTTAGACATGAAAACCAGTCAATCTGGGAGCCTTCCCAGTTGATTAATATGATTGCCCTTGGGACATGAGCTGTTTAATAGCCTGGAGATGGGAGTTAGCCAGCCAGGTCAGCAGCGTGGAGGCTCGTGCCCTAGTAAAGGGAAATTACTTCCTGTTATGACTTTCTTTCATCTGCATATTTCCCAGTCTGCTCCAGCAATCCAGTTAAACCCAAAGCCTGGCTACATGTCTCACTTGATGCTGCCAAATTCATCTGAGTGAGGAGGGTGGGAGGCAGGCAGAAGGAGCATAGAAGAGTTCAAGGTTTGCTGGCTGGTATTTACAGTGATAGGCAAGGAGCAGAGAAGCTGGGGAGTCCTGGAGTCCTGCCCTTCCAGGGATTTGGGGTCAAGGCAGCCCCCAGCCACGGATATTCTCAAAGTGTGCAGCCCAGCAGAGCCTGTTAAAGAGGAAAAACCACCTTCTTCTCCACTGTGCCAATCCAAGAGCACTCCTTGGTCTCTGGAGCCTCAACCAGTTTTCCTGGCACTGGGAGTTAAATGGCAGGTTTCTATTTAAATTTTTACATTTACTCCAGATTCTGAAAGGGGTCAGCAGCTGAGCAGTGACTTCCAGGGAGGTGTGTTATATATGCTTAGTGTATTGTATGTTATACCACACACTAAAATAGACTTCTCAGGTTCAATACAGCAACAGTGTTCTTTGCTGGATTTAAAAAAAAAAAAAATTATAAACTCTGCTTGGAATGCCCATCATTCCACAATATTTTTCACCTGAACATTATATAAAATCAGGTAAAGCTTTGAAAACCTGGGTTAAAGGCTGTTGTGACCATTGTGGAGGAATGAACTAATGAGAAACTGCAGAAAATAAATTGTGAGCATTTGATTGTAGTAGATGAGTGGTGAAGGTATGCTGGGGTGGGAGCACTGGGCAAAGTACCCTTCCACAGCCCTGTTGTGCACACACAGGACTGTGCAGGAGCAGCCTCAGTCCTCTGGCAAGAGTCCAACAAATCGGGGGTGTGGGTGCTCCCTTTGCCTGTCTCACGCTGGCCGTGCCATGAACAGCTCTGATGAGCTGCAATAAAAGTCTGCTCTTTCCAAAGTCTGAGTTTGACTTCAGTAGGAGCTGCAGATGACCACTGCCTCTAAGAATAGAATCCCAAGCCTCCATGCAATCCTGCAGCTTCCTGGCCTGGCCATTCCCGCAGCGTTGATGCGGGGCCAGGCTCTCAGCTGGTAGGAATGAGTGCGGCTCAATGGGATTGTGTCAGTTTTCACCAGCAATGGATCTGGCCAAATAAGCACCCCTGCCCCTCTCTGCGAGTTCCCTGGCACAAGGCAACTCCACTTCTAGTAAATCCCTGATCCAAATGATTCTTTTGATGTGCAAGTTCCTAATTCAGAGAAAAGACAAATGTTGGTAGTTTTTGTTCTAAAGTTAATTGCTTTACCTTGCTGTTCACAGAAGGGTATTTGCTGACAGATTTTCTGGCTTCTCATTTTAACTGCTTGTATCTTTTAATTTTCTAGCAGGATCTTTATGAAATGTTCCATTTCTTGCTAGTTTTATATATACAGCTATATAAAAATGATATATATGTAATAGTGTGCATATGTATTTATTTTTTTAATTGCCAAAAATCAATTCACAGAGCAAACTCTAAGCCTTTAGAGAACTTTTGATGCCTTCATTTACTATTTTTAATATATTCTGCAGAGGTTTGAATTGTGACTTTGTTATGAGGTGAATAATTCTTATACTTTCAGAGGGAGTTACTGAACTGCAATCTGGTGAATCGATTTTAAAAAAGATTGAAATAAAGCTAGTTAATGATAGGTTAATATCAATTGAGAAAGAAAGTTGTTCTGTCTTGTATTTAAAGAAAATGTTTCCCTAGGAGGACCTAGGAGTGCTCCATAATCATAATTGCGTGGCAAGAAGGGAGGAAATCCTTTAAAGGAGCAGTTTGTCCTCTGTAACACAATTGTAACGACTTTTGATCAGGCACAGGACACTGCAGGTTCCCCACAGCAGGAAGCACAGAAGGCAGCCTGAGCAGGCAGTGAAGCAGCTCCAGGGTGGGATTAGTTTTGTGTAACTCAGGCTGTGCCTACCACAATTTCCAGGGTCCCTCTGTCATCAGTGGGGGAACAGTGGTGTCTCCATCTCTGTCTCATTTGGCTCAGTAAAGAAACTGCATAAAACTTTATTCACTGGGTGCTACTTAAAGTATTCCATATCCAGCCTTCATATCAGAGTGTTTACAAGGACAGTATGGAAATTATTTTAGGTATTGTGATATGAATATAAGAAAAAACCATTCATTGTTAGGTATGCAGCTGAAAATTAGGTGGATGTTTAAGTGTGGATATAAAGTTTAGATGCATCACAACAGGAATGGAATCATGTCTAAGGATGAAGAGAAATGTCCCTGTTGGACAGAAGTGCCTGTCACATACCTGTGCTTTGTGGTCTCAGTCCACAGTGCTGCAAGGCTTCTGTAGGAATACTCTTTAGCAGCTGTGTTGTTTCCAAACATTAATTAAGTGCAGTATCATACCTCACTGAGAACAGCATGAGTGTCTGATCAGCTGTTCTGTAGCCAAAACAGCATTTCTAAGGAGTAAAAGTGCATGTTCTGATAAAAGTTCATACCACTGAACTCCTTGGCTTAACGTGAGTTCTGTCCTAGGGTAAAAAAAAAGTTCACTATAGAGAACAGCACCAAATGCCTATTATATTGTTCTTTGTTTCTTTGCCAACTGTGGATTTAAAATTGGAATAATTCAAAAAGCAGTGGGACATTATGACTCACTCAGTACCTCCTGGGCTTTTGACATTATCGTAAAGCCCCGTACGCCGCAGTGCGAGGTTTAGTCAGTGGATTTCAATAACTCAGCCAGCAGACTCGGCTGAAACCACAGAGAACATGATTAGCTGTAAACAATGACTTAGTTCTTCAGAACACTCAGGGCATTAGAGCCCCAGTTCCAGGTGTGCTGTGCTGAGTGACACCACCAGTGAGGTTTTCTTGGGGTTAAATTTATCCCGTCAGTCAAAATCAGGGACATGTTCTAGTAGCCACATCTAGTTTTATAAAGCTATTCTTTTAAATAATTGTGGAATTAGTGTAACTTTTAATTTGTTTTTTACAAGTCTTCTTTGAGTTCCCTCTGAACACTGTCAGTGGAAAGCTTGGGCAATAGGTATTACATAGAAGAGATAGACTAAATAAGAGGACTTTTTGCCACAAGATGTCCAATACAATTAACTTAGAAAGTCTGCATCTTTATTTAAAAACTGCAGAAAGCAGAGTCCAACTGTGCATCTTCCATGGAAGATAAACATTATTTATGTTGCCTAGTGTGTATGAGCTGAAAAGGGAAATATATTTTCCAATAAAATCTTCCAGGCTGGAAATACAGAGGAGTTTGCTTGAATCCAAATGTATATTGCTTAGTCTCAATAGGAAAGTAAAGACTTATTAAGTCGTATGTCAGCTGAGTTGAATTATTGATGTTGAATTCAACATGTTGAACTCGGAGATTCATCAACTTTATAGTATTATTTGTTAGAAAAGTACCCCTTCTATCTATTTGGACTGACTTTTTATTATCTCTCTTGTTTATTATCTCTTTTATTTGAGGCAGTGGTTGCTGACCTGGCTAATAGCTTTCATCTTTGTACTTCAAGCTGTTTCCATATGTGCAGGTGCTGTGGAATTTACATTGAAAAATCAAGATCTAGTCAATGTGTTTGTGGATGTTTAAATGAAAATATTTTAAGGTAGAATTAAGGTATAAGGTTCTGATTTTAATAGCAGATACATTTAAGAGTCAGGAAATCCCAACTAAATGTTAAGAATAAGTATTTGAAAGTCCTTAAATTTCACCAGATTAGAAAACAAAATTCTGAAATCAGCTCTGAATTGTTTTGATACATCAGTACTTGGTAGGAGAAATCCAGTTAACTGTGTGGGTGTAAACTATGCTTAACCCAAAAAATTAATTGGTTCTAGCCTTGTCGAGTCAGAGGCCAAATTGAAATCTTCTTATGCTGCTGAGAAGTCTGAAGTCAGTGTTGATCCCACCAGGTGAGCTAGGCCTGGAACATCTCCCACCACTCACACGGACACAGTAAGAATCATGGAACCACAGGACTGGTTTGGGTTGGAAGGGACCTTAAAGCCCATCCCATCCCACCCCCTGCCATGGGCAGTGACACCTTCCACTAGACCAGGTTGCTCCAAGCCCTGTCCAGTCTGACTTTGGACTCTTCCAGAGATCCATCCACAGCTTCTCTGGGCAGTCTGTGCCAGGTTCCCCAGCCCCACAGGGAACTGACAGTGCATTTGCTAGCAAGGGCCCTTCCCCTTCTGAGAAACCAGAAGCGTGTTGCTAAGGCTTCCTCTCTGTTTGTAGGATCAGCCCACGTTGCTACAATATATTTTTGCCTTTTTAATACTGCTTGGCACTGTCTTTCCCTCTGCTCTTACACTTTCCACTTGAACTACCCTGCTGTGGCAGATACGGAGCTGTGGCTGCAGTGTGACCTCAGCATGCACTGGACAAAGGTGCCACATTCCCAGTAAAGCAGGGCAGGAGGGAAGGGTTGTGTTTGCTCAGCCCCACTTCAGCAGTGATGTTCCCGTGGTGTCACCAGCCCAGGGCACAGGAAACCAACACTTCCATCAGTTGTCAGCACAGCCGTGTCCTTCTGCTGCTCTCCTCAGCTGTAGCAGAGTGCAGGGCCAAGGGCTTGTCAAGAGGGAAGTGATTTCTGAGTGCTTTATTGAGAGACAAACTTGTACAATTACGAGTAAATTCTCTGTTAGTTTAGATGGAGATTTGACCAGTATTTTTCTGCTTACAAGAGGCTGGGAGGTGGCATATGAATTTTGTTCATCTCTTAACTTCAAGAAGTCTTTTTCCATGGTGAAGTCGCTTAGAAGGTCCTTTACTGTTCATGTAGTGCTAATGACTTCAATGATACATGTTCTAACAGCAGTGAAATGCAAGAAGCCAAAACTACCTTAACAAATACGGTTCATTTAACTAAAAGAGGCAGACTGAGCAGCAGGTGGAAGGGTTAAACAAAAGGAAAAAAGATTATAAAAGTTTGCGGCTTTGGCTTCACTACAAATGGCTCTCTTGCAGACTTTATAGCATTAGTGTTGCTTCTCATAAACCTT
This sequence comes from Oriolus oriolus, assembly GCA_013400235.1. Lineage (NCBI taxonomy): Eukaryota > Metazoa > Chordata > Aves > Passeriformes > Corvidae > Oriolus > Oriolus oriolus. Next base: position 189,418 of record VXBT01005241.1, on the reverse strand, counting down.
GAAACCATTCATCCATTTAGAAAGATTAAATTGGTTAGTCATCCAGAACAGAAAACCTACACATCCATTTTGTCTGTTACTCTAAACCAGCTGAAGTATAATAAATGCAGTTGATGCCATTAGACTAAAGCATTGAGTATTAATGATGGCCTCAGCTGTGGTATTTACAGTTTGCCAGCTCTTGTGTTCCTGATAGTATATTCATCTGCTGCTGCTCAGGGACAGTCAGAGCACAGTCTTTGAGTTGGAAAACATGAGTATAATATATGATGTGAGGGGTGCAGAGAAAACATCTTGGTATTAAGGCAGGGAAAATCCTAGAAATGTTACAATTTTTGTTAGTATTAGAAGGTCAAAGTTAAGAGGCACAAACTTCACTTAAGATATCTTAATATATTTGTAATGGTCTGTTAAACAGTTTGCAAAGATAGGTTTGTTTGGATTTCCAGTTACAGATGAAGCTATTGCTATTTCAAGTTCTGTCACTTAAATAAGCCAGACAAAAATGGCCAGACTCTCCTAAAGCAGGAATTTGTAAAGGCACTTGGTCGGGAAGCAAGTTTATTAGTACAAAATATAGTAAAAATTAGATTTCATTTAGCACCATTTTTTCTTGATTAATATCAGGATTTCAGAAATAACACTCTTTCCCAAAATTAAGAAATTTGGAGTGATTACTTCAGAATACAAAAAAATTTAATTCTGCTGCTGTAAGATGTTCTCTCAAAGGCAGGGATTTACAGTGGGCTGGAAAAAACATGACATGCTTTTTAATTACTACATATAGTGCCTTTAATCAGAGCATCCAGCTTGACAGGATTAAAACTGGGAAGCAAACACTGAGTTTCCAGTTCCATGCTGGAAATGCCAGCTCATTCCTATAGGAAACAGGAATCAATATCGCATACTGGCCATCATTCAAAGCAGAGCAGCTTGCCAGCTGTTCTTAAGCACATGCTTGAGCACCAGCAACTTGTGTGCAGCACAAGGAGGGACTCCAAATGAAATACACAAACTCCCCTGACTCTATTCCCAGTGAGCCCCAAAGTGCTGCTCCCTGTCACTGCCCACAGTGCAGCTTCAGGGAGACGAGAGCACTTCCAGGGAGTGCAGCAGATTTGGCATCGGACACGACTTAGAATTAGTTTGCTTTTCTTTCTGAAACATTTCTGGTGGCAGAAAAGCAACAATCTTTTCCTCCACCCCTTCACCATTTGTCTTTTACTGCAAATACAAATGGCAAAAATACCAGGAAGGGAGCGAGGTGATCTGAAAGAGCCAGAACCTCATAAATTGTGTGGGAAAGGCTGTCTTGCCTTTTCTCTAACTGATGGCATGCCAAGTTTATTTTACAGTATTTACAGTAAGATTTGTTTGTTTTGATACCCTTTGTAAGTTGTTAAGGAAAAGGCAAAAGAAAATCTCCAGGAAGTTTATAGTTTGTGATGAGCCAGAGATCAGGCTTTAATTTGCTTTCTAGCCCTATACCTTTTACTAGGAGTGTAATATATAAAGGGATATGAGATTGCAATTGGATGAGTTATTACTGGGCTGTTATTTATTTTCTCTGTATGAATTTGGTGCTTAAGAAAGACCTCAGAGCAGCACGCTAAGGAAGTGGAATTGTTAGTTCATTATGAGAGCAGATACAGGAGGGGCAGGAACAACCCTGGTTTCTCCTCCCTGTGTCACCGCTCTGACCTTGGCACATCATGGGGAGAACAAACAGCCTTCGCCTGTGTAGCTGAGATCCAGATGGATGACATGAGAACAGAGTTATCCATGATAGAGTGGTCCCAGTGTGACTGTGCAGGCAGGGGATTTCTGTGCTGGCATTCCTGCCAGCTCCAGCACACGGCTCAAGGAGGCAGCACTCCCTCTGTGGTGAGGAGAAGCCCCAGGTTTCCCTCAGGCCAAGCATCCTGCAGTACAAAAAGACAAACAAAGTGGTGCCTGTTCTTAGGCACCACTTAGGAATCAGGAAGAAGGAAGTGTTTTCTGGATGTACAACAACTCTAACTAGAGCATTCGTGCCCAAAGTCTGTGGAGCAGGTCACCCATTGGTACGGAAAGTCTTCCAGGCAGGTGCTGCTCTTGTGAGCTTCTGCACTGAGGGAAAATAGGGGTGTTTGGGTTTAATGCTGAAGCCTTGATTGTTTGAAGCAAACTTCTGAGCACGTTGTAGGGCCTTGGGTTATGGGAGGAGTTGAGAAATAGGAAACTAATGGTGTATTTTATGTGCCATGACAAACAGCACAGCGTGGTCTCACCTGTCTCTGAAACACAGGGTAGACAAGATAACTTTTCTCTGTGTGGTGGAAACATTCACTGTTTCCATTTTTGACTGTCTGGGATGAAGCATGATTGCCAAATTTCAGGAGCTGTCCCTATGGAGCTGGGGAGGGATTTTCCTAAGGCCAGACTGCCTCTCTGACCCCTTCAATCCCTGCTCATGGAGCAGCCGCTCTCCTCCTGGGCAGTTTCCTTAGCAGGGTGATAAACCCAAGACATACAATAGCTGTACAGACACAGCCTCCCCTGTGCCAGTGTTGACACACTATGTACACCACTGAGCAGGAAAGAGCATTTTAGGGTCAGCAAGTGTCTTTGAGCAAAGCTGGTGCCAGGAGATGCTGGCACAACTCATCACTGTTTAGTTTACACCTGTCAGAAGCAGGCAGCCTCTCAGCTCCTGTGTTTGGGTGAGTGTATTCATCATATTTAGGTTTTAAACAGTATTCTTTTCATCTTCCCTGCACTTCACAGCTGTTAATTAATCCCACAGCACCCAGGGATTAATAGTAACACTTTACAGGGAAAAGCAGAAATGAGCAAGAAGGGGTCAAGTGGCTGGGCTGAGGTCATGGAAGCAGTTTTGACTAAAGAACATTTGGTTCTGCAAGATTAAAGTGTTGTTAGGTGATCTCTCCTTGGATGTCAGCCTCCATTTTGGGGGCAGGGTGTCTTTCTGGGGGCCAGTAGAATATGTTCACAGTGTTTTCTTCTCCCTAGGACTTGAAAGATGATCGGAGTGATGAAGAGGAGGAAGATTCTCTTACAGATACTGAAGAGGAGTCCACAAAGAATGGCAACAAGAACAGCAGTGGGTCAAGCAAACACCTCCTAAGCAGCAGTCACCACTAGCCCTGTCCTGCCCCACCTCCTGCACTGATTCCTGCTCTGGTTTTAGCCCAACCTACAGGATAGGATTTAAGTCAAAAGGCTTGTGAGAGACTGTGATTGATTTATTGTTGGCTACTGGACCTGGAAAAAAGCCCAGTTTAGAGGGGAGGGAGAAACTGCATAACATGACAAAAAGTGTTAATGACCCACTTTCGGAATCGTTTCGGAGTGTGTGGAAAGATGTTTGGACATGCTGACTGACAGTGCTCCACAAGGGCAAAGCTCAAGAGAGTCAAGTAATTTAGTGTCTCATTGATTCTAGCCTTGTTTTTTTCAATCTGATATAAGATATATTTCATCAAACAGTTTAAATCACAGACGTTTTGTGGTAGGTAGGTCGTGTGAACTCCATTAGGAACCAGAATTACTCAATGGGGGAAAAATTTGACAGTGCTGTATAGTGACTGGCATTTTAGTCTTTACTTTTCAGTTTAAACCCTCATCAAATGGGTATTTTTCTGAGTTATATTTCATTTCCTGGAGGCCAGAGGAAGCGAACGTGGAGGAATTCAAATTACTTGTCTGTGAAGGGCTGGCTTTAGTGCAGAAATACAGTCTTTCTCTGAAGTGATAGATAGCTGAAATATTGTGTCAAGGAAGTCACTGTTAAAAGAGCAAAACTCAGCCCCAATTCTCCATTGAGCTCCAGGTTTCTCAAATGTCTTTCAGTCATTTTGGCCCAGTGTTAGAACAGAAGGTGCAGAGGGGAGAGAAGAGGGCAAATGGAAATTGGGTCTTTTCACAGGTTCTTGTGCGTTTATTTGTCTTAAAAACTGCCGAACACCCCCTGCTCCGGGCACATCTTCAGACCAGAAAGTTAAAACAAAATCTCATCCATTCCCTTCTTGTGAGCTTGTCTCACAGCTTTGGATACTCTCTTTTCTGAAGCGAGACCACCAAGCTCTGATCTGTGGTTCTGGAGCATTTGCTGCAGGTACCCAAGCACTGGGGAGCACAGGACTGGCACAGGATGTCACACTGTCACTGCTGTGTGTTCATTTGATACCAGGATCTGTATTTCCATCTCTGCTCTTTTATAAAATCCAGGAGTCACATCAGCTAGACCCAAACTTGGACGTGACTTCAGCCACATGCCGTTGTTTATGCCGTAGCCAGTGAGCAACAGCTCCTCTTACCCAAAGTGCCTCTATCCTAAATTTGCACTTCTGTTCTGACACCAGTGAGGCTGCAGCAGCATTTTCAGTCCCGCGGCTCTCCATGGAGAGCCCAGGCCTTGTAAATAGGGTGGTGCCAGTCCCATTTCCCTCTGCATTAGCTCACAGGGTCATAAAGGATTTGTGTCATAAGTTTGGGAGGCGAGAGGCTCTGCATGTGGTTCTACAGTAGCTGAGATCATCTTGGGGGCTAAATCCAGTAGCTTGATAGAGGCCAGGGGACTGCTCCTAGAGCAGCCTCAGTGCAGAGTGTTCACTTCAGAACGACTCCGTTCCCCTCCGGCTGCTCCAGCAAGAATTGGTGACCTACAGGAAGCATTCCATGACTGACTTGTTTTCCCAATATTTCCTTGGCAAGTGGGATGTAATTCAGTGACTGAAGCATTGAAAGAATGGGAAATGTTTGAGATCTCAAATACAAAGAAAGAAGTAGGTTTCATGCAGTTATAAGAAGCTGTAGGATGGCTTTGTTACAGAGGCTTAATTGTTTTACAGTGTCTAATGTTTTACTTATATTTTGGACCATTTTGGACCCAAATGTGCATGTTTTACCACAAAGGGAATTAAACTGAGGAAGGAGCATGGCCTACAGCTTCTGAGAAGGAAGGGAGATGTGTGGTGGTGGAATGGGACCCCTGTGTCAGTGCTTGCAGTTCAGTGGTGCCGCTTGGGCTGAGTGGGCAGAACCCCCTCAGCAGCCTTTGGCCACCAGTCCCCTTCCTGCACAGAGGAAGAGAACACCTTAAATACTGCAGGGGGGGAATATGGGAAGTGTAAGCATTGGTGGCATCATGTAAAGCAACTGGAGAGTTTGGCAGGGGCACAGTTCCCATTTATTGGCTGCGTGAAAAACACTTTCCTAACAAAACATGGAAACCTGGCGTCTCGGAGGCTTTATGCTCCCTTGGAGAGACAACGGTGCTTTCTTCGAGATGTAACAGAGTTTTGGGAGGAGGCCAAGGTATTATCATTTGATTTTGGTGCCAGAAGCTTTCCTCCTATGACTAGGAAAGGAATTCAGGAAAGGAAACACAAAGGATGATGTTGTCACAGGAATGAGCCTCTGAACAACTACTGATTTTTAAACTGGAATTTATAGTCTCCTGGAGGCCAAAACTTGCCTTTCCTACTCAGGACAAGTCTCCCACTGAAGCCAATTAACTCTGTTGGAGTCTTGCCTAGGAAAAATTTTGGATTGCAGTTATCCAACCTAATTGCAAGAACTGTTGTTCTAAGCTGATGTGAAACTGAGATCCTAAAGGAAGAACAAAAGGTAGATAAAGACACTCAGATACAAAATTTTGAGGCAAATTTTGGGTGAGTACAGAAGAATATGGACAAAAATAACATCCTGAAGGTGAAGATTAAGTCTGGGTACAGTAAACAACCAAATAACATTGCACTGGGAGGGGGTGGAAGGCAGGCAGGCCATGGAGGCCCCTTTACAGGGATTACTGTCATGGGCAACCAAGGGGATAGACCTAAAAATTCTGAATGTGAACCATTAGGTCCTGGTAATAAATACCCACAGCACAGAAAGAAGTGGGAATGGGCTGTCACAATGTCCCCTGTTAGCATCAGATTGGTCATTCCTGGAGTTATGTGCGTTTAATTTCCCCTTTTTACTGATGGAAACTCAGAAACAAGAAGTTGATGTCATGGGGGCACAATTTCTGCTAAAGAAATTCATGTCATGGTGCTTCAAGATTTTCAGTCTATTCAATGCAATGAAGATTCAACATTTTTATAATCTTGTTGTGAAGAGTCTCAAAGTGTGGGTGCAGAACAACTGCAGGCCTGTATGGGAGCACAGATAGACTCTAACACTTTATTTTTACCATTTCACAAAGTGTGTCCTGATTCAGTGAGTGACACTGTGCATCTGGCTTTGCTGTGTCACTTTGACCATGCCAAAGATAGAACTATAGACTGAAAATTAAAATCTGTAAGACTCAGGGGAAACTCTTCTGTTCCATTTAATTTCTCTGGATTTAGTTCAGGTATTTCTGTCCGTGTGTACTCTGCTTCCTCCGTACTTGTGTCATACTTAGATTTACCAGCCTGCTCTTGATTGGGTTTACAGATCTCCTTTACTCCACAGAACTCATTTTGTCAATTCATATTATTTGGTATAGTTATCTTTTTTTTGTTCTTAATGCCACTGACTTTGGTCAGTTGAAATACACACTACAAATAAATATTTTTTAAAAACAGGTGTCTACATAAGGATTTCCCTGTTTTCTCTGCTTTACAGTGTCCTCCTCTCTGCTTTCCATTCCCTCCAAGCTTTCCAATGAAAGCCTCATTACTTCAGGAACGAATTCCTTTCTCTTCTGAGTTTTTTCATTGCCTGGAAAAAGCTGGATAATCCACAACCTTCACAAGACCTAACAGCAATGTCTGTAAAGGAAGTTGTGTTTTTCTGAACAATTAATGAAGGGAGAGGAAACAAAATTAATGGAGGCCTCATCCATCCTTTATACTATTCAAGATTTATGCTTTGATTAAAGTACTTGCAAGTGCTCCTTTGTACAGCAGGAGTGTTAACACCTGTTTGTATCTCTACCCAGCTGGGTTTTGTGGTGCATATTAGGGCTGCTTATGAAGTTTTGTGTGTTAGGACTGAGGTGCTACTGCCCAGCAGGTTGTTGTGGGGTTATCAGTGGCTCATCACAAGCACCTGTGAGAAAGCTCAGATGTGGATCTTCAGCTGGCAGAAGCAGGAAAGCTCTATGGAAGACAAGGGGGATGTGCTGATTTGTATTAACTGAAACGCTGCTCCATATTTCTTCTTTCCATTTCTGCCTCCCTGGTTGGGAAGATCGCAGAGACTCTGACTTACCATCTCTTCCCATGGGCAAACAAACACAAGGGAAGGTGTTTCAGCTGAAATAATGAACTGTAGCAGAATACTTTGGTTTTATTAGCTGAATTTTTTTTAAGCTTATGCATAAGAATAAAGTAGATGGAAAACAATCCGAGCAGGGCTGTGTGAGTTTTGGCTACAACCAACTTGCAAACTGTGAAGAATTAAAAAAAAGTTGCTGGATTTGGAAGAAAAAACACCATCTCCACAGGCACTTCCCCCAGCTGTGGGCTGGAAGAGCAGCAGATCACCAGGAATGACAGTCCATGCTGAGCACGCAGACACAGCCCAGGTGTGAGGGGTCCAGGGCTGTCGGCTGCCCCGGAGCTGGGAGCTTGGTGCGGAGCAGCACATGAGCCACGAATGTACCTGGGAGCTGATTTCACTCAGAATCACTGGAAATTATTGTTCCTGGTTCCCTGGCAGTTTGATGGGCTCCCTCCAAGGAACAGAAGGTGATCAAAGCAGTGTGATCTCCACCCAGGCTGGCTACAGAGAGCTTCAAGTGGGGCTCTGAGAGTTTATTGGACTGGAGAACCCTCTCTGGGGCTACCTGAAGTTTCTACCTTAATAGAAGACAAGGCTGAAAGCACAAGCCTGAGTTCCAACACATGACTCTGCCAACACAAAGTCATAACAACTCATGCAGGATAATGTTGTTGATGTTCCAATAGTCTGAAGATTTATGAAAATAGCTTCTATTTACTCAACTGGAGTGAACCCTATTCTTCTGAGTGTTGGTACCCCATAAAGCATTCAGAGGAGACCCCATAATCATTTCAAAGTCAGAAACATTAAGTGGAGTAACAAGTATAAACCCTCTCCACAGTGACTTTGAAGTGCAAGAAGCATGGCCTTGTAGCCATGGAATATTATTCTGCTCTGAACCGGGTTGGAAGAAACAGCTCCCAGGCAGTTGTTTCAGGTGGTGAAAAGTCCATATTTTTCCTACCACAAAAGAAGCTGGTCTAAAAGAAGTTAAAGTTGAGCAGGAAAATAAGTGATTACATTCCCACTGAAACTCACAGGAGCTTTTCCCGTGATACTGGTGAGAATTAGACCCAGATCTCATGTGACCAGTTACAACAAGGACAACATGGCACTGCGTTCTCCAGCCATCAGGAGCAGGGCACAACGCCAGTGTTTCCTCCTCCTATAGCCCAGGGCAAAATCCTCCCTGGAAAATGAGTCCTTCTGTCCACAGGACACTCACCTGAACACAGCTCTGCTTTTGCCTCTTCCCAAGCTGGGCATGTACCCTGTGAAAGACATTCCTGGGAAAGCAATCTTTCCCTTTCCAAGGCAGAAACCTCACTTGCAGTGAGCACTCTGCCTCCTGTCCCCTGCATGCTCAGGATCTTAGCAACACCTGAGCTGCTGATGCTAAAGCCCACAATCCAAGGCCAAATTTACCAGGAAGAGGCAAATGAGGAGCTGTGGTTGTCACAACCGCCTCAGCACGTGGGTGCAGCAGGAGAGGGCTGCTGAGCCAGCAGAGAGAAGGGAGCAGAGGGAAAAGCGGGAGCAAAATGGCTGGGACAACACAGCAACGGCTTGAACACAGAACTGACATCACCAAGAATCACAAAGCAGAGCAGTAACAAGGTTAGGAGGAAACAAGCCCCAAGAGAAGGAGGAGGAAAAAGACAGTAGTTCTGTATCCGGGGATCAGCGTTCCGAGCAGCAGCAGCCAACGTTGCCTGGACTCGGAGATGAACTTTGCAGCCAGGACAACTCCTTTTCCCCGAGCACCAGCGGCTTCGGACTGAGCCCAGCCAAAGAGTTTCCAGGGCAGGAGTGAAGCAGGAGGATCTAGGAAAAGCTCCTTTACAAAGTTCCCACTATGTAAGTGAGGGGACAGGGAGGGACTGGGCTGGGGCTGGGCCAGGGCAGCCATGAGTGAAGCCGAGCAGACCTGCAGCTGTGGCAATGACCCCACACTTCCCCCTTGGACCTCAGAGTTGGTTTTGTGATTTTCCTGGCTGACTGGAAATCCCAGGAGTCCTAGAAGAGCTCCTGGAAGATTTGTGTGTTTGCTTTCTACAACAAAGAGCAGAAGAAAGCTGCTAAAAGGCCTTCCTAGTGCACTTATGGGTAAGTGTCTTGGTTGTGTCATGGGCTCTAGACAGAGCAGGAGAAGTCCTAGGATTTCCTAAGAATCTGTTGGAAGCAGGAGCTAAATCTTACCACGTTGTGCTACATCTTATCAGGCCGTGCAAATCCTACCTAGTACCTTTGCCGATTTAAAGGAGGAATTATTCAGCAACCAAAGAATGTCTCATACATTTCCCCATTGCAAGGGCAGTGAGGTCAGGTAGCGGTTGTGTGTTTGCAGCTTTTTTTATCCCTTTGGGTCTTGCAAGGATGGCACTTGAGCAGAGAACAGTACTCTGTAGCAGTGCTCCCTTTGGCCTGAGGTGAGGAGTGTTCTGTAACCCTGACTATTCTGCAGGGCATGCACAGCATTTAGTGAACTGGGGAATTGCTTCCCTCTGGTTCTGGCTGCAGCTGCCTTTGGAGAGCCCAGCGCTGCCGGACCTGCTGTGATGAGAACGCTCCGGGCTCCTCCCGTGCCACCACCCCGTTGGTGACCTGGTCATTGCTGCGAGGCCCCACGAGGTGGCAATAGCAGGACACGGCTCCCGTCGGGACACGGCTCCGTGAGCGTTGCTGTCCATCTTTTTTGCCCCTGAAAACAGCGATTCCGTTGAGTATTGCGATGCGAAATTCTCGCAGCTGGATTTCCACTTGATCAGTCTCTCATTGTGAAACAAGTGTTTCGTATGTCACTGGTAAAAAAGCACTTAAATTTTACTGAGATTGAGTGTTTGGTGCCGGTCCTAGTGTTTGGTGCCAGTCCAAAGGCCCAGTGTGCTGGTGTCCCAAGGGCTGGCATCTGCCCGGGTGTCACCACTGGCCCTTGGTGCAGCACTGTCCTGCTTTCTACCCTGGTACCAGAGCTGTACATGGCATATCTGGGGTAGGGCTGGGGAAGAAAGGATGTTAAATCTGCTCTGACACTGCTTTACTGCCTGTACTTTTTCATATTGTCTCTTTAAACTACTTTTTTTTTTCTTAGATAGGTGCTCCAAGTGACCCACATGCCAGACGATTAACACAGACAGACAACATCAGTTGACCAAAGCCAGGTTTGATGGGCCCCTGAGCTACCTGATTTTGTGGGGGGCATCACTGCCTATGGCAGGTCATTGGAATAAGATGATGCTCAAGGTCTCTTCCAACCCAAACCATTCTATGATTTTATGATCCTACAACCAAACATCCCAGTTTGCATCTCCAGGCTGTGGAGCTCATAGTAAAGGCTCCTGGGACAGCCATGGGGAATTTACTGATTCAGCTGGGGATGATGGGGAGGGAATGTACAGACTGACTGACTCAGAAAGGGGGAACTGCATAGTAGCCCCAAGAGAAGGAGGAAAAAGAGAAGGCTGACAAAACTGTGTTGTGAATTTTTAAAAGCAGTCAGAGATTTTGTGCTGTGAACTCCCCACAGCTTCTGTCAGTGACATTATGGTAATGCTTCTGCACAGCTCTGCATCCAGAATGGGAGCAACCAAGAAAATAAGCATAAGTAAAGTAAAGGATTGGTCCTGTGGGGAAAATAGCTCTGAATGCTGTTGGTCCTATTACTACTCATGGACAAAAGATAGAGGCTTTTGATTGATGAATTTCTGTAAAAGTTGAAATGGTTTGGCAAAGCTTTGCGGGCAGCTTGGAAGCAGCTTGAATATGACATAAAAGAAGGGTTAGACAGCAGAAGTCCAGAGCCATGATCACCTGAGCACACGGACTTGGGGCTGTTTCACTTCCACGAGAGAAAAGGGATGTTTTACAGACCCAGGCTGGGGGTCCAGAGGGGCTTGGCTTTGGGGCACAGCCCTTCCCCAGCTCTGTGCCACCATCCAGCCGTGCCTGGAGAACAGCCCTTCCCACATTGGCTTGTCCCCCCACTCAGTGCCTGGCTGGGGGCCCCCCTCTCCAGTGATGGGAAAGGGCCTTGCTGGCTGCAGGAGAGCTGATCCTGTTGTGTGACCCACCTTGGAGCCCCCACTGCACCTGATGGGGCCCCTGACCCTACAATCCCTGCTCCTGGGGATATTGAGTTTTCTGTTTATTTTGCAAGTGTAATTGGCCAAGACGCTGTGAAGGGAGGAGAGAATGCCCAAGGGAGAGGTGTTAAAGAAATAGGAAAACATTATTAAGAGTGTTTTAAGTTGGCAGTTTCCCTTATTAGTATTTCATGGTGGAAAGGAGCCACTTTAGGTCTGTGCAGTTGGATTGGACCACCCGGTCCAGGCTCCAGTAGCCATCCATGCAGATGGATGAAGTGCCTTGTGCATCCCCTTGGCATCACCTCTTCCAAGCCATGCACCAACTTCTTGGCTTACAAATTTTCCCCTCTGGCTTCTTGTGTCCTGCTGCAAGGAATACACAGAGAAGGAGGAGCCTTATATGAAATATTCGGTTTGGGGGGATGATCCTCGTCCAAGGCAGGTATTGGATACAAAGGCAGGTAATTGAGAGGAGATGGGGAACACCTGATGTGGGATATTGCCAGTGCCAGGGAGGTGGCACCTGCATGAAGGGCTTTGCCATTGTCAGCTCCAAGCATTCAGAACTTCTGCCTCCACACAGAATCAACAACATCATTTCTGAGAAAGGATTATTTTAAACAATCCCATGGTTGGGAACTTCTTCATTTGCTCCTGGGCAAAACCCTCTAGGCTTCTCCTGCCTCACTTTCCCAGCCCATCAGGGGGTCAGACATGGAGTTAAATGAGAAATCAATCTCATGATTGCAGGAGCCAAGGTCCGGAGAGGAAAAACCCAAACAAACCATAAATCATAACAAAAGAAAATGCCAGCTATTCCCAGGTTCCTGATAACATCATCAGAGGTGGCAACGCTGGACTTCATAAAAAGCCTGGCTGAACTTTAGGGTCAAACAACAGCAGCTCTTTGCTTTGTCCATTTGTCCCCGCATGCCTGGGAAGTGACGCGTGGCTGACCATTATGGCCCGGCCGATGGCTATCTGTGCACGGCCTCCCGATCCCAAACTGACCCTGGACTAGCCCTGTCTGTGTCTGAAAATCCCAGCATGGCCTGGCTGGAGGTGCTGGTGCACTTACATTTCTGATTTCTCTACACCAAGTGCTGCCCACCCTGCACTTGTGCTGCTCAGGTGGGAGTATGTTCTTTTATATTCCTGATTTTTCTCACCCACTGTGGCCTGTGTGCAATGTTGTTTTCTGGTCCTGACAGTATTGCAGACTGATCCCTCCCAATCTGCACCAAAGTTACCCTGGGAGGTTTTGCACAGACAGCAGTGGCACCAGGGTGGGAATGCAGCCAGATATGAAGCAACCTGGAATTTCAGGAGTCCATTCCTCAGCCCCTATCCCACAGGAATATTTTTCTTCTCGTTTCTCAGTATTCTGTGGAAAGAGGGTGTTTTTCCCCATTGCAGCTGGGTGAAACTGGGAGCCCCCTGGAGACAGGCAGGGGGGAAGTGTTTGGAGGGAAGTTCTTAATGGAAAACCTCATGTGATGCACTCACTGTGAGACAGACCCAACTCAGCCAAAGTGAGCTCCCTGTGACAAAAGGGACCCTCTGTCGGCCTGTGAATAAAGTTCCCTGCCAGGAGGAGGACAGGGACAGCTCTCCTGCCATGGGCTTGCCTGAACTGGAGCAGGCTGTGTGCTGGTGGCTCAGCTCTGTCTCTTGGACACCTCCAGGGTCACTGTCACTTTTCTTTCTGCTCTTTTATTCCCAGGAGCTCATGAATAGACTGTCCATTTTGAGCCAGACTTGACAAGCGATGTCCCAGAGGGAGTTTTTCTCTCATAGGCCTGGGGGAATTCAGGCTGCTGGAAGGAGAAACCTCCTAAGTGCCTCTGCTGAGGGCTGCATGAACAGTACTAGATGCTGGTGACTCCACTTAGAATCATTCAGGCTGAAAAAGACCTTAAAGATCGTTGAGACCACCTGTAAGAAGTGATTCCAACATGAAGCAGCACAGCCTGAAACACCCTCTACCCAGGAAAGAGCTTTAATTGAATCTCTGTCTCAGTGTGTAAAGCCAGTCTGTAGGAAAACCACTGTTGGCACCTCTGAAACTACTTGTATTTATTTGGTTGATGGTTTTAAGTTACAAAAGAGCTTTTGTTGGTCCCTACTTGTCATTAAACTGTCTCTGGCTTCTTGGGGGGGTCATTTGCACAGGTAACAACCTGCCAGGTCTGTGCCCGAGCAGCCTGGCCAAGCTCTGCAGCCTCCGGAGGGGAGGAAATTCCCGATGCCCAAAGGCTGCAGAGAGGAGAGGAGCTGCGGGGAGAGCAGGAAAAGCATCGGAGCGTACCGGCAGGAGAGCAGCACCTGTGAGGTCGGGGAAAGGACCAGGACAGGAAGGGTTTGGAGAAGGGTGGCTGGAGAGAAGGGAGAAGGCTGAGCAGTGGCCAAGTTAACCCTTCCCATGCTGGCATTTTCCAGGCAGTGAGCCCAGTGACTGCTCGAGAAGATGGATATAACACATGTCTGCAGTCTCCAAAGGGTTATTAACTCTGCAATAATGGCCGTGAAACTTGGCTTCCTTGACATACATTTAAAATTGAAAAAAAAACCTCACCCCAACACCAGTTTCAGAGTGGGAGAGGGCTTGTTTCCTAGGAACTGCAGGGCCAAATCCACCTCTGTGATGGTGAGAGAAGAACCACCCCCCCTTCCCACGGGCTGGGAGCAGGGGAGCAATGCAACCACCACAACAGGACCACAGCCCCCTCCTGCCACACACAAGTTATCCTTATCAGTAACAATTTCAAGGCGTTTCTGAAAAGCCCACATTGTTCAATTAATAGAGTCTGTGTCTCACTGGAACTTTGGGATTTGGATTCAAGAAAACCACCAGTGCTGCTGCTAAGACAGATTCCTCTTTTGTTGTGTGGGTACCACTGTGGGGCTTGTCCCTCACTCCTGGCTCCAGCCCTTGGCAACACCGAGGTCTGCCTGGGATGTTTCCCCTGTCCTGGGGTGTTGCAGCCACTTGGGCTCCTGTCCAAATGCTCTGGAAGTCTGGGATGCTCCATAGGGATTATCCCTACCCCAGGGTAGTCTGTGTCAGCCAGCCCAGCCACTGAGCAAGTCCTTCCATGCAGTAAGTTACAGACTTCTCTTTATTAGTGCCTCTCTTCCCCCACACTATTAAATTTATTCTTTCTCTGTATTGTTATTATTTTTTTGGCAGAGGACTTTGGAAGGTGGGAGAAAAGATCTACTAAAAAGTTAAACAAATCTAAGCTCCCTCGTCAAACCCTTTCAAGGCACCAGATCCAGTCCCTTAGCAAATGAAGTCAGCTGGTGGTCTGGGTTTAAACGTGGCTGTTGAGGGCTCAGGCCAGGTTTGACAGCTCACAAATCAAATTGCCTCGTGGTTCTCGGGAGAGGAGGATTGCCACGGGTGGAGGAGCTGTGGGGGAGCTCTGGCCCACTCTGTGCCAGCCGGGGCCCGGGCCTTGGAGGGAGGCACTGAAATCGTTGGTTCACAAGAGGTCAGGAGGGAAATCCAGGCTCTGAGGTTTTGTTTTCTGTGTTTTGTTACACTATTGACACAGAGCAAGGCAGCCCCAAACTGAGATTTTGTCTCACTTGAATGGGTCTGGGCCAGTCTCTTTGCTTTGGGAAATTCTTATTAGAGAGCAGAGTGAGCCTTGAAAGAGAGAGTGGGAAACACAGAGCTATTAAATCTCACCTGATCTCATGTTAATAAAGAGTTTGAGCCATGGATCTTGGCTTACTCTGATTTTGCCTGCTGGGAGCTGCTTGCAGGTCCTCAGTTTTGCTCTTGCTGCTGACCACAGGTAACATCCTCCAAGTGCCACCACACTGGAGGGACGAGGGGCTTTCCTGAGGCCCCAGCCTTGTGTCCATAAGGTGCTGCAGAAGCCCTGTGCAGGACAGGGCTTTCTGAGGTGCTACACCAGCCCATGGTATGCCATGGCATGTCCCTTGATGCCTGGGAAAAGCACAGCCAGCAGGGTGAAGAGCTGGAGGCAGCTCCAAGATTCTGGCTCTCAAACAGCCTCTCTCCTTGTACAGGAGCAGCTCGCTTAGAAAACATGGCTCTTGCTGCCTGCTCAATGCCTGGAAGAAAGAAAATGGTGTTAACGTGCTCATGTCTCTCACCAGTCCTTCTCCCAGCTTCAAACAGCCCTTTTCTCTGCACTCCCCCAGTGCCTGCCCTCCCTGGGATGAACATCCAAACCTAATTCCGCTTGCTTGCAACTCAGAGCCATTCCTGCTGTCAGTATGGCTCTGGACAATTCTGGTGGAAGTGCTGCAGGGAGATCTGCCAGAGTCATTCACACTCTTTTATGGGCCTTCCTTTGAATTCTTCTACAATTTCAGGAACAAAGTCGCAGATTTTTGCAGAAGTTTAAACTCTAGGACACTGCTCTGCCGGGCCACCACAGTTTAAAGCTGCTAACAGGTTGGGTCTTGACTGCGTTCCATGACTCAGCCACGCCAGGAACACAGGATTCCATCCAAAGCCCACCAAATGCAGCAGAAACCTTTCTGCTCTTGGAAATCACCCTACTGCTTTCAACAGCCCCTGTCCAAACTGAGTTCTGATCCCTGCACAGCTGAGGACACGCAGGACATGGCCCAGCCAGGTGGGAAGGAACTCCAGTGGCTGCAGGACCTCAGTGAAAATGGGAATTGATAGGAAAAAAAAAAAATCTCTTAAGCTTTATGCACTTGTTTCTTATCTTCATCCATGTGATGAGTGCTACAGGAGTATGCAGGATCACTGCCCAAAATCTGTGTGTGTCCGAACACTGTGCTCTGGGATAACCCTGCTTGAGCAGGAAGGTTGGACCAGATGCCCCTCTGTGGTGCCTTCCAACGTGACCCATTCTGTGATATCGCCAACCTAATTTTTTTCCTGGTCTTCCAAGCCCTGGCACCGATCCTGCGGATGGTGCTGGGAAAGGAACGGGTGACTTTCTCAAGCGAGCTGCCGTAGCAGAGTCTAAATTCACTTAGTGATGAGGAAAGTGAGACACAGGAAACACGACGGGGCTGCCCAGCGGGGGGATGCCGCCTGTCGGACCCCCTGACCCCGCCGGGATGTCCCCGGTGCCTCCGCGGGGCCCTCAGGGGCCGGGGCCGGGGCAGGAGGGGGCGCCCCCTGCCGGCCGCCCGCGTGCACGTGCGCCCTCCCCGCGCGGCGCCGNGGCGGGGGGCGTGGCCGGGCGCGCGCCGCGGCGATCCCCGGTGCCGAGGGCGGGCAGGGCGCACTCGGGCCGCGCTCCTGTCGCCGAGCTGCGCGCTCGGCCCCGCCGCCGCATTACCATGTTTGACGGCTGCCTCCTGCCCCTCGTCGTGCCCTGCCTGCTGCTCTGCGGACTGGACGCCGGCACAGGTAGCGCTCCCCGCCGCCCCAGCTCCCCTTCCCCGGCAGCGCTGACAGGGTCCGGCCCCGGGCTGCAGCGTGCGGGCGCGGAGCGCAGGGCACGCACCGCATCCCCTGCGTGGCCGCGGTTCCAGCCCGCGGGATTAATTGCTCCAGGCTTTTGTATTTTCTTTTCCTGTCCTCCCGTTCCTGCTGTAGCGTTCCATGTGGAAAGCTGCTGACTGTCCTTGGCTGCGGCTGCGGCTCGCTCTGCTTTTCCCCTTCTCCCTGCAGATTTTTATTGGGGTTGGTGAAATGCGATGCTTGTGTCTGAGCTATATATTTTTTTTTAATGATACAAGTAGCTTTAGCGTTTGCTCTATTTCTCTCTTCCCTGCACGTTTCTGTCTCTAATATATGTGTGTATAGAGAGAAATAAATCGCTGTGCTCCGCTGGCTCCATTGTCTGCACAGCCCGTTCACAGTTTCCAGCGCGGGGCTGTCTGCGCTGAAACCCGAGCGCGGGGCTGTCCCGGGGAGCGGGGGGTGCCGCAGCCCCCGGCCGCCCCGTCGGGCCGCGGCTCCGGGGTGCGAGCGCCTGAGCCTCTCTCCTTCTCGCCTGCAGCTGGCGGAGCAGAGCTGGAAGTGGTGATCCCGGAGCGAGTGCCGCTGGAGAAGATCCACCTGCTGCCGCCCGGAGGGGATCGCGGTGGCCCCCGGCGCCGGCGGGCAGCGGCGGAGCACGAGGAGGAGGAGGAGGAGGTTGTGCTGCTCCGCCTGCCCGCCACCGGCGCCGAGCTGTACCTGCACCTCCGCCGCGACCTGCGCTTCCTGGCCCGGGGCTTCGCGGTGGAGCGGCGGCGCGGGGAGGCGCGGCGGCCCCCGCGGGAGCGGCTCTGCTTCTACTCGGGACACGCGCTGAACCGCAGCGACTCCTTCGCCTCCCTCAGCACCTGCGCCGGGCTGGTACTGCCATCCCACCCCGCTCCCCTGCGCCGGGCTGGTACTGCCATCCCACCCCGCTCCCCTGCGCCGGGCTGGTACTGCCATCCCGCCCCGCTCCTCTCCTCAGGGCTGGAACTGCCATCCCGCCCGTCTCCCCTCCTCAGGGCTGGAACTGCCATCCCGCCCGTCTCCCCTCCTCAGGGCCGGTATTGCCATCCCATCCTGCTCCCCTTCGTGGGCTGGTACTATCAGCCCGACGAGGCGGGATGCCTGCGCTTCACCTCCCCTCAGTGAGGTGACCCTCCTGTCCCTTCACCTCGCTGTCCCCTCACCTGTCTCTCGCCTCCTGGGCGCTGCCGAGCTCCACTGCTGTCCCATGGTGGGTATTTGGCCCACCCTGGCTCTCCACTGTGGAGCTTCCTCAGCCATCCCTGAGGGGCCTCAGGCCCTGTGGTTCTGCTGAGGGTGGGCAGCAGAACCCGAGGGTGCTGCAGAGGAGCATCCTGGTGGAGGGAACATCTTGTGTCACTGTCCCCCAGCCATGGGGCAGGTAGCTGTGTCCTGCTGGGGCTGATTTGGTGCCATCCTGGGTCGATCCTGTGGCAGCTTTGCAGCTGGCTCTTCCCACCAGGCTCCTGCCGTTGGTGGGGTGTTCACTGGGAGCTGTGGTCAGGGAACAGCCAGTGCTCCAGCATGGGCAGAGGAACATCCCACTCAGGGGTGCTTCTCCCACCACAAGTGTCAGGATTTCTTTGCCCGAGGCTGTAGTTTCAGGTGGCTCTGCAGGGTCTGACTGTCCTCTGAGCATCCTGACAGGAGCAGGTGATCTTGTGTGGGACAAAAAGTTTCTCAGTGATGGAGACTGAGACGATTAAGACATTGAATAGTTTGCAATTATTGTTGATAGCGTGAAAGTACTTCAGGAAGTCAGTGGAGCATTAGGCAGTGATTCCCAGCACACGGTCCTGGGAAGTGTGCCTGTCAGAACAGACCTGATGATGGAGATTTATCCTTAAACTGTAGAGAGAAGCAGTTCACGCTCTGCCCTCGGGACTCCGGCCTTCGTTCCGGAGCCATTTGAGGGCGCTGTGCCTCAGGATTAAAAAAACCCCGACAAACAGAGATGCTGAGGTCTGAGTGGCACTGGAAGTTGAGCTGAGTTCCACCGAGGGAAGCTTAAAACTGATATCTCTAGTTCAAGCCTTAAATCACTAACAGCTATACACTTTTGTCACCAGGTGTGTTTTGTTAATCTTGCTGGGCTTCCAAAGCTGGAAAGCACAAACAAGCAGAGGAGGAACCTTTAAAAAAAAGAGGAATGTAATTGTAGGCACAGTATTAACTGCCTGAGATCAGGGAATGGAGGAGGGGGTGAAAAAGGTTGGCAAAATTCCCAGTAGAAAAGCTGAAAAAGAGACAAGACTAGTTAGTCTTTGCTCACTACTCTGCAAAAGTGAACAGCAGTTTTGCAGTACCTGTTTGGATCATGGGAATTCTAAGCAGTGGCTAAATTGACATGACTGAGCTGGATCAACCTGGGATCAGTGTCAAAGCTACTGGTTTGTGCCACCTCTTGGGGACCAAAGCCCATGTGTTAGTGACAGTGTTGATAAAGCTCTGCTTGCCTTTGCCTGTGCCTCTGGTCCTGGGAGTGCTGAGTGTGGTGTGGGCAGATGTGTTGGGAGAGAGGTGTTTCTGCATGTTGGGATACTCCTTTCCTATTAGAGGAATCCATTCATCCTCTTCATTCAGATAATCACCAGGAATGGGAAAGGGCTAAAGGCATGGTACATTTGAGTGAGTTAAGGTTTATAACACCCTTGTGAGCTCAAAACTAGAGAACAGAAAACTCCAGTGTCTGGAGGATGAGCCTGAATTTAAGATGGATGAAACTAAACTTAAGATGAACCTCATTAATTATTGAAATGGTTTCACTGAAACAATCCACACCACTGTGTAGATAAACCTTCTTATTCTAGCTGGACCATTTTGGTTTCTTAAGTCTGTCTTTAAACATGAAACATCTCACATTTTAGGCTGTTTTCAGTGTTTACACAGTGTTTCACAGTGGCCACACTAAACAAGCATGCCTTGTAGTGAAAGCTGTGCAATTTAGTGGTAAGATGTTTTCTGGGATCAGAGGAATCAGAATTTGCCCCTGATTATCTAGGAAGTCTTTAATCTGCCATGAGAACTGAGAGCAGGTGACTCTGGAGCCCAAAATTTTTTGCCTTCTAGTCTGGCAATTTAAAATACGAAGACCATCACTTTCTAAAATTTTTTATTTTTATTTTCCTATTGCTTCCTTGAGCCCTGTTTGCTGCAGAAAGAATAAGGCTTTGCCCTCAGCAGCAGCTTTACAGGTGGGACATGGGCCAAGCCTGCTGGGCTAGAAGAAAGACCTTGGTAGTGGAAACCTTGCAGCCTGGTTGTCCTGGCATTTGTTTTCTGAGCAGTTCTAGTGCTGCAGTGGGGGGTTTCCTGAAAATTCCAGCATGGGAGTGCTCGCTGAACTCTAACTGGGTGATCAGGACACCTCCTTCAGAAAAGCTGGTTGCTAAGAAGTAGAGTGGACAGTAATACTGTGTCCTGATCTCCAGCTGGCTCAGGCTTTGCTGTAATCATATTCTCAGCCATGCCATAAATCATACCAAAAGTGATATAAAATGATCAGGGCAAGTGGAGTTCTAGTGAAAACAAAATCCCTGACACAGTGGCATGAAAACCGAGCTGCAGCCAGACTGAGCAATTGCTTCCTGGTGATGATATCAGATTCCCAGTGTGGCATCTGAAGGCTGGGGTCTGGTTTTAAGCTCTGCTCGCAGATGCTGCTGTTAACCAGTGTGTGGCTGCTGTAGCTTCCTGCTTTGGGAAGGGTGGCCGTGCTCTTGGAGCTGTGTGAGGTCATAGTGAGGTAAGGACTGCTGTACCCAAGGTCTCCTCATTTAAATACAGCTAAAGTACCTCATGTGAGGGTGCTCCAACCCTCCTGTTCTCCTGACAGCCTGGGAATTCAGCACCGGCAGGAGGCACCGTGTTCCTGGAAGGTGCTGCTGCCTTCCCCTTGGCAGCACTGTCCTCTGGGGAGTGCGGTTGTGCCCACACTTGAATTCTGGCCACAGCTCAGGGCTGCACTGTCCTTCTCTGGTGCTGGGCACTCACAGGCAGTTCTGCAGCCCCTGGGACCAACACTGGAAGACAGCAGCCAGTACTGGAACTTTATTTTTTTGAAAGTTCCAGCTTTGTAAGGCCACAGTAGAATCACTGCCACATGCTGAAGTGCTGGACTGCAGCATCAGCCCCTTAAAGCAGGTGTAGGCTTTTCATAGTTCTTGTACCTGCATTTTGGAAACAGTTACAATTTTAAAAGTGTCATGAGTCCATGTCAAAATAAGCATTAGACTTAGAAATGAACTTGAAAACTCTGTTCAGGAACCATATCTGAAAGATGAAAATCACTGGGATGCATTTAGAGGCAGAGGTTTGATGCTAAGTAACTTCTCTTCCATTTTAAAATCCAGAATCTTTGATTTTGGGTTCAGGATTGCTCTTTGGCTTGTCTGTAAATAAAGTGGATTGTCCTTCTCAGTTGAGATAAGAGAAGAGTTTGTGCCTCCCTCCTGTTCAGGCTAGTTCATGTAAGATTTTCACATCCCGGTTTTGTCTCCTTTGAACTTCCTTGTGCAGACTGGATTGGTGGAAGTGGATGATGCACATTGCAAAGGTTCATGGAGTGAGAACAGTGATTTTTCTCTTCGTAGGGTGGAATAGACTAATTGAAACTACACCTTAAGAAATGCACACTGGAAGTTGGGAAACTCTAAATATTTTTCAATAATGTCTTGTACAATCTACTCAGAGAGGAAGAGGGCTTCTTTTCTTCCCAGCTTTGTGTACATTTGCCTTTGTTAAACTTCCTGCATCTCCTGGTGGACAAATCTTCCAGCTTGTTAAAATATTTCTGAATGGTGGCTCTTCATTCTGGTGTGTCTTGTTCACTTGGGACCATCCATAAACTTTGTGAGGATGTAGATGTAGACAAGATGTAGACAATAAGAGCACGTATCTGGACTTCTTTTTCTAAGGTCTCTGAAGTCCCACTGATTTCCAGGTAGGTGTAAGTGCCTTGCAGGACCTGGATGTCCTGGTGTGGGTTTGGATCCTATCTGGAAGGCCAGTGAGGGCAAAGAGAGCTGAGTAGGTTGGACTGCAGCCTGCAGGGAATGAGAACTAACTCCGAGAACTCCTGGTGAAACAGTAAATCTGCCCTGTCCTTGGGAGAAAGAGGAACAAGGATGCAGAAGAGGCTGCAGTCTGTCAGGTTGAGGCCAGTCTGTTTGTCCAGGGGCGAGTGAGTGATAAAGATGAGCACTTCCCTGATGGTTCATCCTGTGCCACAGGTACCTTAGATCAGTGAATTGTCCCTCTGGAGGAGTTTGCCTTCCTTCCTTCACTGCAGAGGGAGGTGAAGCCTGGTTCAGAGCAGATGCTGCAGCTTGGCGAGCTCCATCCCTGGCCAGTGAAGTGTTTTCTGGGTGCACCAGGGCGGTGCTGCCCTTCAGGTGACTCAGGAGCCTCTGCTGCTGTGGGAAGCAGGGCAGAGCAGGCGTGTGGGGATTATAAGAAGATACAGTTTCCCCTAGGAAGCCTTCAGCTCTGCTGACCTCTCCTGTGTGGGAGAGGAGCTATCTGGCATTCATCCATAGCTGGGCCATGAGCTGAAAAGTTAAACCTCTTAAAATTACTGTGCTGGGTTTCCTTGTGCTGGGATTTTCTTTCCTCTTCCACAGTGGACAAGAGGGAGAACATGTTGAGGTTCCCTTGTTTAGCAGAGTTGGAGGCCAGGGCAGATATTCCTGGGTGTGGTCTGCTCTCTGAACTGAGTGTAAACCTGAAATGACTCTGAAACAAGATTTAACTTAAAGCTCTTCTTTTCAATTTGCTTGAATTGCACTTTTAAAAAATAACCAACCAAAGCTGAAAAATGGTTAATAAGGACAGGACTAAAACCCACATGAAGTTTATTAAACTGTATTTGTGGCTTGTTTTGTTCTTCACTTTAAACATTAACTTCCTTTTGACTTTGAGGAAATGGTTAAACAACGATTTGCAGTGTAACAGTTGAGAAATTGAGAAGGGGATGGAATTTGTCAGATGTTTAAATCTGTTCTCTTTTCCGCGTGCTCGTCTGTATGTAACTAATGAACACTTAGGAGCAAGAGAAAAATCTGTTAAAGATTCAGCATTTCACAGATCTCCTTCAAAGATGTTGTGAAAATAAAAAGGGCTGGAAAAACACTGTAACTGTTGGAGAGTATTAACATGTGGGAAGGTCGAGAACCATGTGCAGAGAACACTGAGGATTTGGATCCCTGTTCTGAGGAAGCCCTGGAGCTGCTGTAGCTCCACCAGCACTACCACGGCACAGGGACAGAGCAGTGAAGCCAGGGAGGCAGGATGGGGTCGTACAAAGGCTGTGTTACCACTGTAATTTCAGTGACATTGTGTAAGGACCTTTCTCCTTTCCCTGCTGTCATTTAGCCCAAGAAAAGCTCCAGTGGAAGATGATGTGTAGCAGAGGAGTGAACTAACTGCTGGTAGTACAAGAGTAGATCAGAGAGTGAGCTGGTTACTGGAATGACCACTGTGTGTGTGAAACTCTGGATAAGAGCACGTGAGAATGTTTTGGTGGTGAGCAATGTTGAGCTGACTTCTAAAATAAGGATATGAAATATCCTTAATGTGAAAGATCTTGCCACTGTTAAGCACAGTGGTGAGTGGGGCTGTAGTGGGAAGTGTGGATTATTGTTTGTTTTAATCAGCTTGTCAGTTTGCCTGCCTTTGGAGGCTGAAATTGTTCCAGCCTTTCCCATTAGTGGAGCTGCAGAGTTCTGTCAGCTACGTGGTCTGGCCATACCAACTGTAACATTAATGCAAATGATGGTGAACTCCTCCACTCCTCTGAATTTTTGGGCTCCTGATGACTCCTGTGTCTCCAGGATGGTGGGGTTGGGCAGCAGCTGCTTTTCCCAACATTCAGCAATCCCAGGTCCTGGGCTCCCACAGAGAAAGAAGGGTGGGAGGGAGTATCCCAGCTCTTCATATGCATCTCCCCAAGCAAATGTGAATTGGCGGATCCAAAGCATTTCACTTAATTGGAATGATTTCCAGAGATGTAGGAAAAGTAGCTCCGAGAGTTACGGGGTCTTCTGTTTTACTTCCTTATCTTCAGAATCCAAAGCCTTCCCCGGTCCCTGAACTCGTACAGACAAGAGAAGAAAAGCACAGAGGCTTTGTCCAGTGCTGATGTCTGATATCTCATGCTGGGATTAGCACAGGGCAGGATCTGGAGGATTTCAGGGATGCAAGTGAGGAATACATTTCTTATGGAGAAAGCAAAATAATGACCAGACTATTCAAGTTACGGGGTCCGAAAGATCTCCTCTGGGCCGACAGGTATGGGGACTCTTCAGAACCCAAATACCAAGTCTGGGGAAATTTTTAACTCCCTAGGAATACTTTACAGGCCCAATCCTGTGAATGGTTCCTGCTTGAAACTCTGTTTGCCTTGTCAGATTGATCTTGAGATGCTTCCCAACATATTCCAGGGTGAACACTCATGGCTCTTTCCCTCCATAGGTTTCACAATTCCGCAGCAAATGTGAAACATAAGTCTTTTCCAATGGTTTAAATTATTTTCACTCTTGATGCCAGAAAGTTGGGATAATGTCGGGTGGTGATGAGACTGACTTCTTCTTACATATTTTTGGCAATAGCTGAAATGGTTGGCAGTCTGTCAGGAGCTCTGGTGTGGCTTTTAGTACCATGGCACCAGCTTTATAACCCTTCTAAATAATTAAAACCTATATTAAAAAAGGGAGCTGGGGCTACCTCCCAGCTGGAAGATTGGAACAAGGAGGGGAAGTAGTAGAGAACATTGTAAAGGAGGCTGGAAGAACAAGTCACCAGAGCTTTTGCTGTCTCTGAAGCAATTCTGACAAAGCCCAACTTGTGATTTAAATGAAAAGGCAGCCCTTTGGACACTCCAGGGTAGAGTGGGTCTTGTAAACTGGTGAGCATTCCACGGGGCCAAGGAATAATGTTGGGTTTTCTCTGTAAGTGGGAGGTGCCAAGGCATTTTATCCTTAAACAGTTCCCCTGCCCCAAGAGCAAGGTCTCTTTTGGAAGGCCCCCAAAGAGGTGTCTCTTGTCTCTTTAGAGACAGGGGACTGATTGTCTCTGCTGTGCTTTGCAGCCATGGCCAGTGGAGACACTAACTTTTACAGTTTTATTTTTGTCCAAGCACTCTTCGGAAGTCAGTGACCCTTTCTGAGACACCCTGGTTTCCCCTGAATGCTGTTCAGTTCATGTGGCTGTCAAAGGAGGAGAGCTCTCATTTCTGCTAGCAGAAATTCCTCTTGCTGGAAATACTGGGCCAAAGGGATTTCCTGGGTGTACGTGAGGACTGACTTTGGCAGGGAGGTGTGGAAATGTACAATATACAGTATGTATGTAATGTATATTATAAATCATATTAGTACAGTCAGCTGTTGAACACACAGCGTTTGCATGTACGTGCAGAGCATTTCTTTGGAGAGTTGCCTGGCTGGCACAGAATGTGAGGAGGGGGGGACCAGAAAAGTCTGGTCTCTCTTTTTACATATAGGATGGGTGTTGGACCTCTCTGGAAGCGCCTTTACCTCTCAGGTGCACAATCCTGGCAGGCCAGGTGAGCCCTTCTGTTGTTGACAGGAGTTAAATCAGAACTAGAGACTTCTCTCAAGGGGGCGTACATGGCAGAGCTGTGTTTCGGGACTTTTAATTACAATATAAATAATCACTGGATTAGTACAATGAAAAGTAAGAACCCCTCATTGTAAATACTCACTTTGTGCAAAGTGTTACAACCTCAGTGTTGATGACTAAACCTGGAGGCTTTGTTAAGTTTTAAGGTGATAACTTTGCATTCACTCTGTTCTTTTTGTGCCAGAAAAGGAGTGGAAAAAGCATAAAAGAACCTTAAAAGCTCTGGGTTGTGAGCAGAGGAGGGCTCTCCTGGGGCAGAAGCTGGCTTCCAAAGGTGTTCTTGCCAGCCCTGGTGTAAGGTCTGGACTTAGTGCAAGGAAGGCAGGGATTTAGTGCTCTGTCCTGGACCCTATGGAGTTATTTAGGCAGGGTCTTTGCCTTCCTTGTGTCACTTATTCCAGGGATGGTGGAAAATCCTGTAACTGGGACAGTGCAACAGTCCATTTCTGACTTCACCTCTGAAATCCAACCCATGGTTTGCAGGGAGAGCAGTGCTGACTATGTGGCCCTTAATGTAGTTGGGAAGAGATATTTGGTCCCAAAAAACGCCTGTAGCTCTTCAAGTCACACTTGCATCAGTTCACTCAGTGTTCCTTGTGAGGATGTTACGCACAGGGGCCTCCTGTGTGCAGGCAGTGTCACCTCCATGCTCTCTGAGACAGTAAATGCCATTTAATGGCAGTGCAATCCTGGCAGTTGGAAAGGTGATTTTGAGGGGATTTCTGTTAACAGGATTTATTTGTCCTCGTGTGAGCTGAGCATTTCATAAAACACATATTTATGGGGCTGTGTCTGGAGGGAGAGGAAGAAGGGAAACCAAAGGTGTTGTCAGGAATCTCCACCTTTTCTTTGTACATCACAGTGCATTGTTTCTAAATAGTTCTCAGTGATATAAAAATAAATATGAGAAGCAGCTGAAGGTGTTTAGTCTGTATTACACAGGCCTAGCACAACCATAGTCACATAATTTTCTCACAATAAATAAGAATTGCAGTGAAATGACCTGGGTTCAGATTGGGCTGATAGACGAGGTTTGGGTACCAAACTGATGGGGTTTTTTGTTCTGTTTTGCGGACAGGTTGGCTACATCCAGCTTGGATCAGAGCAGCTGCTGATCCAACCTGTGAATGCATCTGAGACCTCATTCAGTGGGAAGGAACATTTTGTCAGGCGGAGACGATCCACCAAAGCCAGCCATCCCACCAAGGCTCACGGTCCTGAGGAGCACTGCAAGGTTGTAGCAGGTGAGCTTGGAGTGGCTCCAGAGAGAAGCCATGGGAATTATGTTTGTATTTTGTAATTCTGGTGGTTGGGCAGCTGGAGCTGGTGAAGGATGGCGAGTGTGAGTGAATCCTGCTGCAGGCAGGGGTCACATTGCAGACATGAAGTTGTCAGGGCATGTGCTGTAGCATGGAACTTGTGAGATGATAAAGTCTGCTTTAACCTTGCAGTGTGACCGCTGCGCAGGGAGGGATTCACTGGGTTTTTAGCAAAGGTCCAGGTTTGTTTAAGTGAAGTCAGTGGTTAGGGGGGCTCTTCCATCTCACCTTTCTGCTGGAGTTGTGCCAAACAGGCAGGGATAGAATGGTGATCCTCGCATTTCAGAATGTGGAAAACATCACTTCAGCTACTTTGATATATTTTAATCAGAAGTATCATCTATGGAGTCCAACTCCAGGGATCCATCTCATAATAGGATAAAGAGATATCTGGAGATGGAAGAGATGTGCAGTTTGTCTTTCAAAACAGGCTATTTTCTTTTCAGCTTCTCATGCCATCATTCTTACTTCTGTTTAGCAGAGCACATGATCCATCTCAGGGTCAAGCGAGCAGACTTTGTATTATTTTATGTTTTTTAATTGTTTTTATATGGGCTTGTGTACATTTGGAACTACCAGATGCAGTTCAGGAGCTTGATTTTGCTTTTTCTATCTGATGTTTAACTCATCAAACTTAAGCTCTATTTGATAAAACAGCTGTTATATAATATATTATAATTTGCTGTCTTTTTTCAAGAGAAAATGGCTAAATCTGTTCTTTTATCATATCCTGTCTTCTCCCACTTTCAAAGCCACACAAACTGCCAGCTGGTATAAACTGGTCTAGTTTTTGGCTTCTCTGGAGCAACTGAATTTTATTCTTTCTGGAATTCTCTCTGAGTGGGTTGCATAGGGGGTATTTTTTATGAACTTTGTGAAATCTCTTCATTAGGTTGCAGTGTCCCTGTATTTTCTGTTCCTTTCATCCCTTTCCTGCCCAACTACACAATATTCCACCTTCTGCCTTCTCCTGGATGGACTGCATAAATGGAGCAGCAGGTTCTGCTGCTGGGCTGGCAAGAGGCAAAATGGGGAGCAGGACTGGGAGGTTTTCTGGGTACAGGAGCGAGACTCACTGGCATGGGGACAGCAGAGCGCTCAGGGACAGCACTGTTGGACATGGAAGGACATGGCAGCAACAGGAAGCACAAAAAGCTTCCTTGTTGGAACAGCAGTGAAAGAAGCCTGAAGGAACTCACTGGAATAGGCAGCCAGGAACCTGAAGAGTTTTCCTGTAGGGCTTGGTATCTCAGTTTTTGTGTTTAACCAGACCTGTGCACCGGCAGGGGTGACCTGTGCCTTCTCCTAAGCTGTGTCCTCCCTGACACTGCTGCTGGTGAGTCCTGCAGCCAAGGCCTTTGTTCACTCCTGTGTGGAGCTGAGCTCTTAACAGTTCAGCAGGTTTATCATTCTCAGGGGTTCAGACTAAGCCAATCTTCTTTCTGATTCTCTGAGAATGAAATCTTGGATCTGGTTACAGTTACAGATCCCTTATGTCTCTTTTCAGGGAAAACATGAGAATTCAGCACTGCTCTGATTTCCCAGCCAAGTTCTGTAGGTGCTGCAGCCCTGTGGTCACAGAAAATGCATTTCAGAATTCTTACACTGTAAAATAAGGCAGCCATTAGTTAAAAGCTGAACTCAACCAAAATCAGTCCAGGAAATCAGCCTCATCCTTTTGCCACTGAACCTTCTGACCTTTTTTCTAAGGGCAGGATGCTCCCTGTCCTTGGCAGAACTGAAATTCCCTCCTTCAGAAGAGGGACTAAAGGAAGGAAATTGGAGAGACACTGGGTAATAATTACATGGGATCACAAAGGGAAAGAGGAGCTGAGTGAGCATGAAGATACTTAAAGAAGACAGTGAAAAAAGAGTATTTCCAGTGGCACCTCCTGCTTCCTGAAGACTTCTGGGGACCCACTGCTATGTTGAGAACAGAATTCTCATCCCTTGGGTGCTGGTTCCTTCTGCTGTGCTAAGAAGGGAGCCAAGCCCCTGCAGTGCTGCTCCTGCAAACAGCCACTGCTCCAAGTAGCCCTGTCCTAAAATAAGGCAATTGTTCATGGACTTTCCCACTTAAAGGCAGACCCCTGAATGTTTGTCGTTGTTGAGGGAGAGAAATGTAAGTCATGGCTGTTAATAGGCTTAGTGTGTTAACGACCTAATTGACTCCTGTCTGCTTTGGATTAATTTTCATGCACAAGGAGTTTAGAGACAAAGAAGTTAATCCTGTCTGACACACAAACAGTCCATTTCTAATGAAACTGTGTGGAAGTGACCATCTAGGGATGAGTTTTCTCCTGGGAAAAGGTCTCTTCACTGTGGTACTCACCAGCATGGACTGGTCAGATTAGAGGTTGTTTCCATTGGCTTAAAATTTGGCTCATCCAGGCTAAAACCTGGCAGGAAAGATTGGAGGTTGTAAATACATGGGAATATTCCTATGCCAGACATTTTAGATACAAACCCTGTATTGTGGAATGACATAGACAGAAAAGTAGAGGTCTGTGTAAATACAGCACAAAATGAGTATGTTTCAAGGGCACAGAAGTGCCATGCTTGGGCATTTTCCAGTCTTTTACTGCTGTTCTTGTATTTTCTGAATACACAAGAACCACCTCTATATGTATTTTTGTCTTAAAATTTTGTAATTCAGAGGTAGCTGGCATAATCTGGGGTTATTTGGGAAGCAAAATACAAAACAACAGCTGAATTTTTAGTGTTAATTATTGATCATGTCATGAAAATTTAAACAGGGCTAAATTGCCCAGTGACAAATTTCCTATGATATATGAACTTAATTACTTGTAAAACAAAGGTGCTTGGGGATGTAATGACTTGTGTGAGTATTTGGAGGAGGAGCAGGAAAGCGCTTTAAGAAAGCAAAATGAACTTAATTAGGAAGTGCTACTGAGGGGACAGAGAGCACAGCTTTCCAAGGGCATTGCCCTTGTGTTCTACCCAGAAATGTGGTGCTTTCCCTGCAGACCCCAGCCTTGGGAGAGGGAAAGTGGCTTGGGGCCAGGTAATGCCATCAGACTGGTTTGATAAGGAGTGGTTAAAATCTCTAAAACAACTCCTTTAGTCTAAGTGGTGTAACATGTCTTGCAGCACTCAAAATTATTTTTAGGTCTGCAGGAGAGCTTTGTGGGAGCCAAATTTCTCCTGGAATAATCTGTATAAGAGGATTAATCTGGCTGTAGTCAAGAATGGGAAAGTACTTAAGGTTTTGCATGACTGGATCCTTGAGATTTGAACCTGAAAGTGTCTACTAATGGGTTAAAAAAAATCCCAGGGCTGATGTTTTAATTCCTTTGTTTAAATTCCAAAGTGCTCCAGCAGCAAAGGAGGGATCCCATCACCATGGGCCAGGTGCTATTGTTAGACATATGATATGTGAATATGTTTTATTTTTATCACCTGTCATCCAGCAAGAGAAAGAGTTCAAGTCACAATGCACATTTCTGCTCAGGCATGAACCTGAGCCCCTGTGAGGCAAACAGAAAACCTATTAAAAGGTTTCCAGGTGCACATGCAGTGAGGGGGAAGGAAAGGAAGGTTGGGTTTCACTTGCTCTGGAGCATGGAGTCGTGAGGAACATGGGAAATAGCTTCACACCAGTGATGTGAAACACTTCTCATCTTTGGACACTGGGCAGCATCTGTACAAACCTCCTGTCACACCCTGCTCTCATTTTAAAGACCAGCTCTGACGACTTTCTTGTCAAAGGTCCTGGAGAATGTTTTTACTGTGGAGAGAGTGGAGTCAAAGGGAGTTTTGCAGGTTTTAATACATACAAGTAACAATTTCCCTGCAGAAGAGCCAGACAGGAGAGAAAGATCTCTTTTAATGCATCATACTGCAATGATTTTTGCAGTGCCCAGCCCCTGAGATAGAACCTCTTTCACTGCCCTGTCTCTGTGACCTTGTGACATACAATAAAGCTGTTTCCATGTGACAACGTCCACCACGACCTCAGCTGCAGTAAATGGATTATTTATGTTGACTATCATGGAACAACACTAGTTTAACTGTTTACTGAGATTTGAACACATATTTTGCGTGTTTTCTTTGCCATCAGAATCTGTGGATGGGAAAACTTTTCAGTTTTTCTTGATTTTGAGAAAATATCAATGTTCAAGACAGAATCAAACCATGTTGTGAAAGCATAGGGATCTCCTCTAACCGTGTCATAAAACTTTCTGTTTCTTTGGGAAAAGTAGATTCTGTTATAACTTTTCCAAAAGTCTCCAGTGATGCATTAAAGTCTCCTTACATAGAAGGGATTTGATATAAAATACAGTCCAGGAGCATGAGAGAGAGCAGCTTGTCTTTGGAGGGAAGGTTGTTATTTCATGTTTATGATATAGACCTCATAAATTACTCTTAAATGTGGGTTTCCTTTAAACCCTTTTGTCAGTTTAAATGAAGCAGTTTTCCTTTAATGCAAATGTGCTGCACACACAGTGAAATAACAGGAAGATCAGTATTTTAATTCACAAAATAACAATGTGTTGCTTCTCTGCATAGTTACTTTGCAACCTGTTTTAACAATTTATCAAAGCTGGTAATAATTTAAGTAAGTGCTGGTGTGCAGGTATCAAATGTAGGGAAGGCTTTCCCCGAACAGGTATAAATCTTAAACACATGTTACTGCTACATTGCATTTCCCCATC
Source organism: Oriolus oriolus (assembly GCA_013400235.1). Classification (NCBI taxonomy): domain Eukaryota; kingdom Metazoa; phylum Chordata; class Aves; order Passeriformes; family Corvidae; genus Oriolus; species Oriolus oriolus. The sequence continues at coordinate 158,037 of VXBT01005241.1, read as the reverse complement.
TTTAATCATTGTCTCTTAGCTGTGTTTTCTCTGCAGGTTTGACTTGGCCTGAAAGAGCCGTTGTTATGGCCAAAAACATGTGCACTAAAAATAGAGAGATGTAATGCAACCTGTATTAGTCCATATTAGGAAGCTGCTGTTGGAGAATTAAAGCAGGATTTCAGCAATGGGCTCCACAGAAGATGTAATGTGTAAGATGTGTTTGCAAGCCCAGAAGGATTCGCTGTGTCAGGAACTCAGCGCTTTACCCATGGGAGTGTGTCTCACTTCTGTGGATAAATCCCTTGGTTTTTCCAAGTCCCTGGTCTTCCAAATGGGGAGTCTGGGTTTTCCCTGCAAGCCTGTGATTGTTTCCTCATGGCTGATAAACAGCAGCCTCCTGGAGCAGTCTGACATTCAGAAGTTTCCTTTTCCATCACATGTGGCAAGTGAGGTTTTACTGCAGGTCTGTTCTGGATGATTCCCTCAGTAGGGATCATGAGGAGTGTGAGGGACTCCAGGTTCTTCTTCCTCTGCCGTCAAGGTGAAAAAGAGACACAGAAAGGAAGTGTAAATACATGTAATGGATGGATTTCTTCCCCTTCCAGAGCAGTTGTGCTGCTTCTTTGCTTGGTTTCTGATAAAGCTGAGTGCTGGTTTCCATTGGAACCCAGTGAAATCCAGCCTGGTAGGTGGCAATAAGCTCAATTGTCAGTGTCCACGGTCCTCGTCTCAGGATGTTCATGGATATTCCATGGTCATTCTGGCTAGAAAAGCAGAAAGGTGGTTCCTGGACTAAGGTCTATTGCTCATCTTTTAGGAGTCTTTGCTTGTTCCATGTTTTCACTGTTCATAGCTCAAGCCATGCTCGCTGTGCCTGCTCCTGTACCACTAAATTGTCTTATTTATCTGCCATGAGTCCTTGTTTGTGCCACCAGGAAAGCGTCCTTTTCATGGGAGATGAGTGCACATAGTCCAGGAGGTGGGAATCCTTGAAATCCTGGTGACAAACTGAACCATTGAGCAGAGATCACAGTGCTTATCCTGTCCTGTCTCACAGACCTGCCATTAAAACAAAGTCCTGATGTGTTGTGTTGATGACTGAGTTTGTTTTGCAGAAGAATAAGGTTTTAAGTGATGTGTCCAAGCCACAGACTAACTTGGATAACAATCCTTGCAGTAAAATCTCAGTGGTGTTTTGAGATGCGGCACAGAGTTCATGACTTCTGTCTCAAGTTCTTGTTTGCTGCTGTGCCAGAGAAATAGTCATGAATTGTGATTCGGTATGAAAGTGGCTGTTTGGGGAAAAAAAAATAAACCAAAAAACCCCAAAGCAAAACAAAACCATTTTTGGAAGGTGAATTAGGGAATAATGGATCATTCTGCTGTGCAGTAATTTTTCCTAGCCAGTTGATGCCTGATTTTGTCTGCCATTCCAGTCAGAGAGAAATTGGAGATGCAGTTTTGTAGGACAGGGCATTAAAAATGAGAGGACAGCTCTCAGTCTGTAATCAGCTGTTCTTTCAGTGAGCCACCATTTGTAATTCCTGAACTTCAGGCAACCTGCTGGCATCAGCTGGCTGTGGTAAATCTGAAATTCCAAGGTTTTGGTGGAGGTATAACAGGCCAGGGCACGGAGATGTGCTGCATCCTGGCAGAGGTGAAGGGGGCTCCATGTCTGGGATTAGTCATCTTTTGAGAGGTGTTTCTATCCTGCTGCTGGTACCAGAGAAATTCTGTGGCATCCTGTCCCTCTGATAATTCAGCACTGACATGTGGTTTTAGGTTAAGTAGTATGAATATACCTCAAGGACTTCCTTTCTTTAATTTCTAGGCTTGGTTTGTGTGCAGGATCTCCCTGTTTTTTCTGTTTTGCTTTGGAGAAGTGATGATTTTTACTTTCAGGTGAAGCTAATAAAACCTGCCTAATGTGAGCACCAGTCAGAGGTTCTCTGGAAACTCCTGGGACTTAGGGAGAGTTAATTTTAGCTGTTTGCCTCACTTGGATACCCTCTCTCCCTTTTTATGCTGCTGAAGTAACAGGACATGGTAAAACAGAGCTTGCCCTCCATTAAGGGTATATGGAGATGTTAAAGGGGTCATGGGAGGAGGAAAGGGAGAAAAGGGCTCCTGAGGAAGAGCTGGAGAGGGTTCTTAAGGCAGCAATAGAAAAGAGCTTCTAAGGAGAAATCTGGCTTTGCAGAAAAGACTCTGCAGTTTAACTTTTATTTGTGGCTTTTGTTGAACAGCATCCAGAAACTGTCAGTAGGTTTAACAAGAATGAGGTAGCTAAAATTACAAAGGGAAAGATTAGGCAGGAAAAAATAGTGGAAGGCTGTAGGAGAAGAGGTTGCTTTTAGATGAGTCTGGGAAATACAGTTGGAAGGGAGGTAGGAGGAACAGGAAAGGACTCTGCACTTACAGCAACAATCTGCCAAAAGCCAGACAGTGCTAGACAGTGCTTTTGGTGTGTAATAGGAAAAGGTCATTTGGGGCGGTTGCTCTGGAATTGCACATCTGTTGAGTTGCCATAAAAAGCACTGAACATAAGGAGTTTTCTACAGAGGCCTCAGAAGAGCCTTGTTGTGCTTCTGATCACAGTGGGGACTCTGGTTCTTCCCATTCTGAGGGAGATTTCAAAGACTGTAGGATGTGGTATGATCATGTGGCTTTGCAGGTGATGAGCCAGGGAAGGGTAAATGAAAGCCACCTAAGGAGCTTGTGCAGTGTCACAGCCATTTTATCCTGGGGATCGGGGGGTGTTTCTTCTCCCTTCACCTCACAGTCCTGACTTTGGTGGAATTTTTGGCCCAATAGACTGTGTAACACGCTGTCAGAGTAACTGGCCAAAGAGTAATGTCCCTTGTGCCCAGTCACCTGCAGCATGTACGTGCTGTGCTGTAGATTGACTGTTTCAGCTCATATTTCATATGAAATTTTCTGACCTCTTAAGCAGGGAACACCTGACTCCTAAAATCATGTGCTGTGTGCTCCCTGCAATGTAAACTCCTCTGACAGCTCTTGCCCATGGTTTATGGCCTCTTATTCCTTCACACTAACACTTAACATCTGCACCACAAAATTTGTAACATCAGTTTGTTCAAATAAAGAATCCACCAAGCATTTAATCCTTGTTTTAATGGCTGATGTTTATTTTAGTTTGGGGTTTCATGTACTCATGGAGGGATTCTCTGCCCATGGTCCATAAATCTTGCAGGGCAGGAGTGAGACTTCTCTGTGCTGGCTTCTTTCTGAAGTGAGGCTCTAGAGATGGGGTATTTTTATTTTTTGGATACCTCCATAAAATTGACTCACTTTCAGGTGTGAGCTGCAAATGCACTTCATGAGGATTTTTCCTGTTGGTTTTGGTTCTTTCTCTTCATCAAACATCTGTGATGTGGGGTATGTGCATTTATTTTCTCTTTGTGATGGTTCATCCATGCAAATGCCTTGTTTTCTCCTTGTGCTTGATTGTTCTGGTAAATTGTTTGCCTTTGTGGTAGGCAGGAGGATGCAGAGAGAGATCACTGTGAAAGTGGACAGGATAAAGTAATTTACTCTAAGGAGGAGCTACAAACTTGAAAAACCTCTCCTTTTTTAAGTAGCTGGTGTTGCTCTGCATGTTCTGGAGGGTTCAGCAGTGACCTCCTGAGCTCTGTGTGGGCTCCCTTGAGTCCTGCTGCATGTTTTAAGTGTAGGTAAATTTACACTTGGACAATGTGAGGGTGAGGGTAACAGCAGGAGCCCAGATTCTCCCCATCAGGTCACTCTGGCTGTGCTTCCAGGCAGCCTGTGAGGTGATGGTTTTCCACACACATCCTCTAATCCCAACCCCTCGGTGGAAAGCAGCCAGTCCCCACAGGAGGAATGGGGGCCAGAGGCTGTGTGTGAACCAAGACTGCCCAGCCCTTTGCCAGGAGTCCCTTTAGGCTGCTGCTCTCCAAAAGTCGCACCTTGCAGAGTTTTGTTCAGCTGCAGAGGTGCCAATTCCTTCATCTGCCTCTGGAGGAGGGACCACACTGGCAAATGACCATGGCATGACCTCTTCTCCCTGCAGTGCAAGCTGCAGTCTAGCAGAGTGGGTTGCTCCTCTGACACAAGTGTCTTCTTTTCCACGAAAAAAAGGATTTTTAAGTGAAAACCCAGAGAACTCTGATTTTTTCCTTCCACTTAAACCCTTTTACACAGCTCATTCAATGCCAGGCCTAGATTTAGTTGAATCTAGGCTTAGCCCCCCATAAGAACAACTTCTCCTTAGGTAAGAGATTTATACTGCCTGAAAACATTTATTAGGGGATTGCCAAAATAGGAATGTGATGGGGAAGTGCTGCTCTTTTCAGGAAGGTTCTGATTGATAGCAGCAAGACCAAAATGTCAGTGTTTTTTCTGAAATAATTCACCTTCTTTTCTTTTTTCTTTGATTTCTCTTTGGTATTTAAATGATAATGTTGAGGACCTATAGCTAAAGACGTGCTAGTGTGCAGAAGGAGGGATGGGAAATGAATGGAATGAAAGGAATAAAATAACACACAAACATGTGAGCTTTCCACAGGAGTTTGGGGAAGTCATCTCCATCTCATAGTTGGCAAGTCAAAGGTACATTCAGCTCTCCTTCTTTTTTGTATAGTCAATCTTTTTAATTTTATTTATTTTATTTTTATTATAGAGATCCTCTGCTCTGGGGCAGCTTTGCCATGATTGTGCATTTTTCTGTAGCCATCCTGCAGCACATGTGAAAACAGGCCTTGAAACTTGGTTATTTTCATCTTTGCTGCTGGCATGTAGCTTCCATTTTTTTATGATCACCCCACATTTTCATTTTTTTTCTTGTCCATAGACTCCTGTCTGTCTCTTTAGACCCAGGGGGATATTTCCAAACTCTCTTAAAAAAAAAATCAAATCAAATTTCATGGTTGTTTTCTCAGTTTAAAATATGTACCAAGTGTTGACAGTTGATGCCTTGGGCAGAAAAGCACGTGCAGAGCTGTACTGGATGACTGCAAGAAAACGGGGAATGAGGAGATGGGATGGATGTGTGGAAATGTGCATATTGACAAGGCAGAAAATGCATGAATGGGTGAAGGCAGGGAGTCCATTTCAGGTGGGCTTTGAGGGGCTTGCAGCTGATGGAGTTTGTCACCCTGAATGCAGGAGAGTCAGGGAAAACTGATGATCTGGGAAAGAAGGGAAATTCAAGCTGAATTATGTAAGGGAGCTGGTAAACAGGCTGTGGAAAATCAGGATCAGTGAACACCAGCTCAGCTTTGGCTGCTGCTTTGCTCAGAGAGGGTCTCAGGTTAAATCTAGGGCAAATTAAAAAGTGATTCTCTGCTCTGGGGAATGAGCAGCATGTGTTGTGTGACATAAGAGAGATCTGTCTGATCATCCATTAGGGTCTGTCCCCTGTCAGTTTTGCACTGAATGTTGTGTTTGTGCTGTTTCAGGACTTGTGTGTTTTGTTCCCTTTTCCACAGGGAAAGATCAGCATTGATAGAAGTTTCAGTGTCTTATCCATAATATATCACAGTAAGCTGAGAGAATTTCAGTGAATCTTGGAAGTTGGTTTCTTATTGCAAGAATAAATTTGTTTTAGTGATTTCATTTGCTTCTCTTTCATTTTGCAGTTGAAAGCATGAACACATTTTTTTGTGGCTGCAGTGAAGTGAGCAGGTTCAATTTCATATCTGAACTTAATTTGTCCTTCGGTCATGTCTCAGCTGCTTTGAACATCTGCCTGTGAAACACAGTTCACCTTTCAACTTAGAAGAAGACAACTTATTAATACACAGACATTTTGTTGGGAGGAGGGGAGGTTTAACTTCTGTGGTTTAATTTTTTGGATCTGTGGTAACTTGACTGCTGTTTCACTTTCTAGTCCTTAAAATGGGTCCTTGCCATGGGTTCTTGCCACAGGTCCTTGTAACTGAAGTTCATAAATCAGCTGGTGCAGGGAGTCCCCTGGGTTTGGGTCACAGCCCCAAGAAAGAGGCTCATGAGCTCTGCTCATAGGTGGCCACCAGCTGCTGATGCTGCTGCTCAGGCCAACAGCAATAAATAAGCAGAGAAAGCCTGAGAAGGTCTTATCTGGCCTGACCTTCTGCTCTTCTGGTTTTCAGCCAGGGACTTCTGCGGTTGGCCAGTAATGAGTGTTCCAAAACAATCCTATTTAATTTGAAAATTTTGAGAGTTTCTTATGCTCTGTTGCATTGCTCCAGTAATGCTGGTAGTAAGGCAAAATGCAGCTGATGAGAATGTTGGCTCCAGGAATATCTGATTACTCCCCTGGAGAACCTTCAGTCTATTGTGTACATTGCATCCCAAAGCATGGTTTCCCTATCCTAAATTTTATTTCAACAAACTTTTCCTTAATTAGCTCTTGTTCCATTATAGTGGAATGTTATTCCTTTCACAAGCAGTATTTCCAATTTCTGACATTTTTTGCAAGAGCATGACTTCTTGATTTGAATTACAGTTAATCTTTTGCTTTTTTTGAACCTTCCCCATCCTCTTCCCTCTTTGCCCATCATCTGTGGTCTCTGCACCCAGAGGCACAGACGTACCTGCAATGGAACCTCTTGGTGGCTTCTTTAACCAGCCAAGAACACTTTAATTTAAAGGTTGTTACAACCTGAAGATGCACGAGAATGTTTGTTGAAAAGGGTGGGAGTATTTTATTATGATCTGCCAGCCTTAAAAGGTATTTTGACTTTTCAGAAAAGAAGAGACAAAAGAAACTGAAGTCCACGAGTGACTGGCGGGAGAGGAGGAACGCGATTCGCCTCACCAACGAGTACACGGTGGAGACCCTGGTGGTGGCAGATGCTGACATGGTCCAGTACCACGGAGCAGAGGCTGCCCAAAGGTTCATCCTCACGGTTATGAATATGGTAAGTAGGCACTTTACTCTCAAAAGAAGAAACAAGAGTAAATAGGTCATATCCAGGGTAGGAGAAAGCTGACTTGACAGCGGAAATCAAGAACTGTTTTGACTTTCAGGTACAAGAAAAGGTTTTGGTTTTCTTGTGTTTCTTGTGTTGTGTGCCGCTTCTCCATTTGTGTGATGCCAGGGCATTTGCCACAACAAAAACCCATTTTTAAAAACTGAAAATGCAAGTTTTCACTTAGGGGAAATAATTGTTCAGGAGTGGTGTTTTCTGCAAGGTTTTTGGTGCTGCTGTGTTTTACCTTGGAGGAGGGTAATCCACAGTGGATAGATGGTCTTGTCTGACATGTTTCTTAGGTTCCTAAAGGTTCCTATGGCACACCTGTTTCACAAGAGATATGGGTCATTGTTGTAGGCAGTTGAAGTCAGCAGTCCTTTGATTTCCAGCAGAAAACCTGGTTTTAAGTCCAAAATTATTTTTATCTCTGATTTTGACACAATGAAAATGGCTGTTTCCCTTGATGTGGAAAATGTGGCAAACTTATTGTTAAACTGCTGGCTGATCCCACTCTTTTCACCCCAGCACCTCTGCGGCTGCATGAAGTGGTGCTGATCATACCTGTGAGTAGTTGATGGAGTTGGGCTTGAAAATCATTCTAGAAATCCTAAGGATATCTTTTGGGAATGAGGAGAACCTTTGGAAACTGCAGGCTCATGTGATCTGTGGGTGTTCATTTGTGAGCTGTCCTTGCAGTGGAGCCTTCTATCTCAGCGGATAAGGGAACACAAAGCCTCCCACAGGGAATGCTCACTGAGTTGTTGGCAGTGCCAGTAAGGAGGTAATGGCTAAATTGGATGTGGACATGGAAAGCTCTGCTCAGAGGCTGCGGGGGTCTTTCCAGAGGTATTTGAAAGTCTTGGAGGAAGCTCATATTCCTTTGCCCATGCTATTGTAATATCCAGGAACAGCTCATTCTCCTCACTGTGCCTCTATTGGTGTTTATGAGCAGCAAATTGGCTTGGGAAAAAATAACAGTTCAGAACAGTAATTGCCTGGTTATGCTTTCCAGTGAAGCGATGGATGCTCAGCATAAACCAGCTATGGAACAACAGCTTTTTAAGAGGTCTTGTGTTCCTTCATCAAGCACTGGTGTGAGGGAGCCCTCCTGGAGGGAGATGCTTTGCTGATTGAGTAGGGAGTTTGATTAGTGTTTTCCATTAACGAGCTGCTTTTGTGTATCCCTTCCTCTACCTTTTATTTTGCATTCCAGTGTGCTCTGACAGTTGTCACTTGATGAGGCTCCACTGCGGCTCTGCAGTTACTTTTGATGATCCTCATGCCAATGGGTCAGTGAATTCATTGTGGCCATTGGGGATCTCTGTGTTGTGCAGCTTTTTTAGCCTGTGAAGGTTGTTAGGGACGAACACACTGATGGACCAAGTCTTAAACAAAAGATGGCTGTGGGTCTTTGAATCCTGTTGTCTGTCTGGGCTGAGGTACTGCAGAACAGCTCAGCATCATCAGCTTGCCAGGTGTGAATATATCTGCCTGGGGAGGTGCTGATAGATGGGTTGGGTTCTCTAAACCCATTTATTAAACAAATATTGAAGCTTAGTTTCCAATGGATTAGGCTGATGGGCTTTTAAGCTTGGTTCTGATGCCGTAGTGTGAGCTCACCCCTTTACTAGACACTGGAGAGAGCACATGGAAGAGGACTCTTGGATGAGGAATACATTCATGTGACATCTCCTCAGGTGCAAGGTCCAGCTGAAATGCTTCCCACTGTTAAGTCATTGCTCCTGGGGGCTCGCTCGTGTGATTTTTTTCTGATATCTGATAGGATTTGAAGTCATGTTTCAGCTTTTCAGGCTTCAGAGGGGCGATGGAAGAGTCTCTCCCTCGGCCACCTACATTCCCATGCTCTTAGGAACATTTTTCAGGCCTCTGAAGGAAACTGCTTGTGAGTGACTGGCAAGACCAAAAGATAGTGAGGAATAATAATAGGCAAACACATAGATGACATCATTGCATAAATCCTTTATTCTGCGGCGATAAAACCAGGTGAAATTCAGGGAAATCAAAGGGGATTTCAATCTTACATTTGCATAATGAAAGCTGCCCCTCACCCCGGGAAAAGAAGCTGAAGAGTAACTCAGAAAAATGTATTTCAGAGAGGTAGTCCTGTGGTTTGGGTAGGCCTGAGCCAAGCTCTTGACTGCTTGGGATCTTTGTTTCCTGCCTCCCTCTCAGCCCTGGGTGATTGTTAGCTGGGGGACAGGATTTGCCCCATGATATTAGGCAGTGCTTATTCAGCTATACTGCAGGATGGCAGTCTGCCTCTAAAAGAAACCAGAATGTTAATTTTGGCTTGGATGCTTGCATTTAAGCAAATAGAACATTACTGGTCAGGGGTATATTAACTTAACTCCTCTCTGTAAGCCATTACGTTTACTGTCAAACCACAAAACAAGCATTAAGAGGTCTTATTAATGCATTTTATATTTATAGACATTTTAAATAAAGTGATCTGCCTTAAAGTATTTAATATCTATTTATGTTACAAGAATTTCTGAAGGGGAAAAAAGTCAGCATTGCAAAATGCAGGTTTATTGCTCCCTTGGTGAATGAGAATCTTGGAGGAAAAAACCCCACCACCCTCCTCTAGAATAACAGCTAAAAAGCAGAGCAAACCCATTTTGGAACCCAGAAATAACAGGTAGTACTTCATGTAGCAAATGCTGTGTTTTTAATGATATTCTATAGTTCCATCCCCCTGAACAGAGAATAGACTCACATTAGATGTACTTGTTTTTTGTGAATGTCACCGTAGACGTCCAGGCTCTTCCATTTACTAAACTAATATTTGAAATTATAAGACAGATTTTTCCAAGATCATGGAAGGATTTTCCTCTGAGGTACTCTGTAATGTATGAGTAGGAACAAGCACGGCTCCAGGGATTTGAGTTGGCTTTTTTAAAGTCACCACTGCTAAAAAGAAATCTTTCCTTGTTTTCTGGCAAGGTGTTTGATTCCACACGGTTTTCTAAACAGGTGATAAAGTTGTTGTCAAATGCCAGCACACCCAGCTGCAGCCTTAGCAAGGCAGTGGCACTGTGGGCATGAGGCATGGAAGAACATGGACAGGGAGAGATACCAGCAGAGCTGTGGAAATGCAAAACCAGCTACTTAAATATAGGTGCTGATCTCTAAGTTAAACTCCCTTGTTATTGAACTTTGTTGCAGTGTTTGCATTCCAGTTCTTGTCTCACCTTTGGCTTGAGAGCATCTCCTGTTCATGCCCTTCTTCTGTAGTCACCAGTGTTTAGAATTTCCTCTGAATTCTAAACCCAAGTGCCTTTATGGTAGAACAAGCTTTAAAACATGCTCATTTTGCTCACCCATTCTGTTAGTCTGCATCTGGCAACTATGATTTCTCATTGCATTTCATCCATGTGGAGCTGTTTGGATGGATGTTCTGTTCTTGCAGGAGTTTTATGCTTTTGTTTGCTCTTGTGTTTGCTTTTCATCTGAAAGAAGTGACCAGTAAAGGAAAAAGGAGATGCTAGGAACTGCCCTGGCCTCTGCTGTGGCTGGTCTTCATGGTTTGGGATTTCAGCTTTCTGGAGAGAACTGATTCAAGTGGATCTGGAGATAACTAGTTCACATGGTGATAAATGAGGATGAGGCACTTTGGAAAGCCCTGTCCATGGCTGTTGTGTTGTTGAGGGTGAGGAGTGACTGTTTTCAGCCAGTCCCTGAGCAGTGAGTTGTGGATGTTGGCTCCTTGAAGTTGTGCAGAGCTGACTTTGCAAACCGAGTCCCACCCAGACTGACCCTTTGAGCACTTACGGACAGAGACGTCTGAATTTCTGCATTTCCAAGACCACAACATGGTAATTTAACAGCTGCTGTCTATGGGTTTGAAAACCTTAAAAAAAGGAGTTGGGTTGGTTTGGGGTTTTTTTAGTCCCCTAAGTGCATTTTTTGGGGTTTTGGAATAAATTACCACTGTGGATTGGTTTGGAGCTTGCCTTTTTCTCAGAGAAGGCAGCATGGAGAGTGAGTTTCTGCAGTGTCAGTTCTGCAGCTGTTGCTAAGCCATGCGATTACTGCAGAAGCTCTTCGCAGCAGCAGGCAGGAACTTGAAGTCACTGATCCTTTGGATGTCATTAAGAGGGAAAATTCTTATGTTGTTCTTTAGGAATGATACTGTTTTACTCTCTGAAGCCTGATTTTATGCTCCACAGATTCTTTTTCATTTTGGATTTCCCCTGTGAGGTTTTTTTTATGTTAAAAAAGCAGATAAAATCATTTTTATCATGCTTGCATTGATGGATTTATATGTCTGTGCTCTTGGGGGCTGGCACATAAAGGCTCCAGAGCTGCCACTGATAATCAGCTCCCTTACCCTGGTCTGGAATTTTCATGAAGGGAGCAGGGACGTAAGGGAAAAGGATCTGACTGTTTGATCACTGTCTACAGATTTCTCTTTTTGCTCCAGCAGCCCCAGGAGAAAGAGTTATGTCAACTGTATCTTATAAAGAGCTATGAATATGCTCTTTTTCATGTTTAAAGGAGTAATTTGAAAGCTTGGCTTTAGGTGGGTGTTAGAAATCCTATAGCACTTTTCAAAACAAGAGAAAGACAACCTCAGTAACCTGACTAAGGCTTCTGCTGTCCAAACCTCATCCAGCAGCCAAGGCAATGGGAAGGCTCCTGCTTGCTTAGGGAAGAAAAAAGAAAAAAAAAAGGCAATTTACCCTCAGGGTTGCTGTTCCAAACTCCAAAACATCTGAAACACACACGTCTCCCTCCCACCGTCCACCTGCAGAGGAAGCTCTTGAGAATTAAAAAAAAATTAAAATGATGTAGTTTAGTTCCTCTCTGAGCCCAGTTCCTTATGTCTGCGTCTGCTTTGTGCGTGCTGGGGCAGGCCTGGACGGCTTATGCCAAAATTGCATTTGTTCTGCCCCTTCCATGTCAGAGCTGTAAGGAGAAAGGCAGGAGGAATGCAAACAGAGGAGGATGGTCCAGCCTTCAAGCTTTCCTGTTTTCTTTAGGGCATTCTGTACAGTAAAGCTCTGTCAGAGAAATGCAGATGAAGGGGGGAGATGCCAGACAGGCTTTATTCTTCTTGTTGTTCTACTACACTTCCCCTTCCATTTTTTTCTGTCTGTTTTGTGTGGTTCTTTACCCTATCTCCTGTTTCCAGATCTCACTCTCTACTCTTGATGACTCCTCTCAGAGAAGTCAATACAGTGTAGAAGTTTACCTGCAGCAGGCATGCACAACACTTCAGTCGCACTGACCACTTTTCCCATCCCTTCTTTTCAGCTCAGTGATCCAGAACCTCCATTTCACTTCTAGCCAAGCTGCTTTCTGTCACTTGTGGTGGTGTCCTACACCAGTAACCTTTGCATTTGGTTCCATGGCAGGGTCTGACACTTCTGTTCCCAGCTGCCTTATTTTATTAAAAGGTTCTAAACTACCCCAAATATTTTTACTTTTCCCCTGTTGGAAGTAGTCACAGCAGCCTGAAGGGTTTGATGCAATTGCAGGCTTGAGGAAGGGTGGCCCACGGTGTTGGGAGTGGGCAGGGAGGTGTCTGTGAGTAAGTCTCTCTGTCTGTGCAGCAGGAAATCTTGAGAACATCTGCAGTGGGAAATCCCATTCCTCATCCCCTGGTCCCAGTTATCCCAGCCACCTCACTTGGCATGTGCTGGTGATGGACACTTGGATGTGGTGTTGAACAGCTTGGACACGCCGAGTCTGTGGGGTTTGGTTTCCTTGCTGGCTGGGTGAGAAAAGCAGAACGTTGTTGCTGGATGGAATGGAATTCCATTATGAAATTCCATTCTTAGCAGGAAAGGCCTATGTATTTGAATTCTTTTATTTTAAATTCAGCTGGATTCTGTGATGATGCTTCCTTTGGGCACAGCCTACCTGGCACAGCCTGGTTTAACTTGGCCTGTGAACAACCTGAGCTGTATCAGACCCATGTTTTTTTAATCAAATCATTTAAAAGTCTGTTTGCCTTCTCCTTGGGATTCCTTCTGGCCTTAAAGCCCATGATCCCAGAGAAGTTGCCCTCTGAAAGGACAGCTGGCAGTGGGGCTGAGACCTGGAGCTGTCCCATGCCGGACGCAGATGGTCCCATCCCTCACCACAGAGCACAGCAGAGCCTGTCAGGAGAGCTGGGGGTGCCTCTGTGAAAACGTCTTCAAAAGAGGGGAAAAAAGCTTCATAGTGGAAAAAAGTGGGGGAAAAAATCCATGTGAGCACCCAGGTCAGAGCAGGAGGATGAGGAGCTCCAACTGCTGGAGCAGAGGTTGCCCTCCAGCCTGTGGGGAGACCATGGTGGGGCAGGTGGCTGTTCCCTGAAGAACATTGTAACCTGAGGAGAGGAGCCTGTGCTGGAGCAGGTTCTCCTGATGGGAACTGCAGCCCGTGGAGGGGATCCATACTGCAACAGGGAAGAGTGTGAGGAGGAACGAGCAGCAGAGAGAGCTGTTACAGGCCGAGGACAGTCCCCATTCCCCATCCACCTGCATGGCTCTGGGTGAGGGGGAAGGAGTCAGGAATGCAGGAGTAAATATGAGGTGAGAGGAAGGTGTTACTTTGATTTATCTTTTTTTTTCCTCTGTATACAAATTATTTTAATTGGCAAATTAAATTTTCTCCGAGTGAAGTGTGTTGTCTGTAACTGTTAAGTGATCTCCCTCTTTGAGGGAAAGGTTAATGTTCCTGCTAGGCAACACAAACTGCCATCAGTCTGGGGCTCCTTTGGGCTTCATTTAAGAAAATAAGCAAACAAAGCTTGAATAAACAAGGAAAGTGGAGCCTCTTGCACTCCCAGTGGCTTTTTTTTTGTTTAGTATCCAATTGCCGCTGCTTGAGCTCTTCTGAGATCGCTGGTGGATGGAAATAAAAGTGCAGTCAGAGTTATCCTTAGGACTGAGAGCGCAAGAGAAAAGGAGGAAGGGCTGACAGCTTTCAAGATGACATCCTGAACTCTCCAGCAGCTGGTGCTTGGTGTGCGGGTTTTGCCAGGGAAAACACCCTTTGGAAGTCGGTGGTGTTTGGATGCATCCGTGCCGGGTCTGGAGGCAGCTTGTCTGCTCTGATGGGAAGCCAAGCATCAGCACCACCAGGCTCAGTGATAAGGATCTGTTTGCTGGACTTACCCTCTTTTCATGAATGGGAACTTCATGGGATGGCCAGAGCTAGTGGAGAGCTGGGAAAGCAAAGACATCCATCCATCCCATCCATCCCATCCATCCCATCCATCCCATCCATCCCATCCATCCCATCCATCCCATCCATCCCATCCATCCATCCATCCCAGGGAAGTGTTTGTCAGCCTCTGCAGTGGTGCAGCAGGGGTTGACTCCCTCAGCCTGGTGCCCCAGTGACCCTCCCAACTGAACGTCCAGGTCTCCACTTAAACAGGGGTCATCGGTCAGAGCCCTTCTCTGCAAGTGTCAAGTTCATCCCCCCCAGGTCTGTAATGAGAGGCCTGAACTGCTCTACCAACACATCCCCAGGCTCAGCAAATAGTGCCAGCCCTTGTGTGCACTTGTACACCAGCCCCAGGGAAGATAAATGACTCACTGTGCTCAGCTGAAGGTCACTGGGTCAAACACTGAGTAGCTCTGTCTTGCAATCTGTGCCTAAATTGTAGGAAACATTTACGTGTGTGCTTAAATCCAACCCCAAACACTGGAGGGCTTCAGAGCGCTCTTCCACTGAGCACATTCCTGAGTATTTGCACAAGCAGGAAAAATACTAAGCGTTGAAAACATAATGTGCAAGATGTGCTCGTGCCTTGGGTTTGCTGTAGGACGTTACTGAGCCTGGGTGATGCTCGTAGCCAAACGAGCTGTGAGGAAGGAATATTGCTTACCTGGGGCCAGACCTGCCTCGCATTTGTCAGGAGTCTCTCTTCACTGGTCTTGATTTTGGTTTTTTTAATTAAGTAGGGGATACAATATTCACCCAAGGCCTTTTATGCGGCATTTTACACCTTTATAAAATAAACCCTTGCCTCACCTTTTTTGATACTGTCTAGTTAAAACACTTGTATACAGAGAAACGGGTGGAATCAAATTCTGGCATCAATTAAGATCTTATATTCTAACCTATAAAAATGAGGTGAAGTATCTGAGCTGGAATGCAAAATCTGGAGAAAGTAGTAAGGTAGTTTCCGGTGCTATTTTTGTATTTCCTGGGGCTTGTGTCATTATGTGCTGCCTTATTACTATTCTCTTATATAAGATATGAAAATAACAGAGGGAAATTGCTTTTCCATTCTATTTCCTGAAGTCTAAAACACACCATTATTTCATCTCACATTTAGATATCTCTGATATTTAAATGCTGAAGATCCATGTTAGTTGGATGCTTCATAACGTATGTCCATGTTCCTAAGACTTTATGTTTAGAGTTCCTTTGGAATATTTTTCTCCTTTCCACAGTAACTCCTAAAAAGTCTTTCTTTTATTGAGTGTAGTAGCACAATCTCTTTGGGGGAGTTTTTTGTGTCAGTTTTTAGAAGGACAAGTGTCTAGCTTTAGTCACAATTAGTTTCTTCAACTATTACTAGGTCTTGATATTGCTGCTAATACACTCTGGATGTTTTCTCTGCTTTTTGACAGGTGTACAACATGTTCCAGCATCAAAGCCTGGGAATTAAAGTGAACATTCGAGTCACCAAACTAGTTCTGCTTCATAATCGCCCTGTGAGTTCCAATTCCTTTATCCCTTGCTCCTGGAATTGCATTGTGGTGTCCCACAGGGTGGGAGGGAGTTGTGGGGCAGGTCTGGCCTCAGCATCACAAATTATGAGGACTTGCCTGTTCTGCTTCACCAGGCAGCATTAAAGGTGGGAAGTACAGGGGCTATGGGAGTGAAAGGAATCAGAATCCTTTTATTTATCCTTCCTGGTAAATCTCTGTCTGCTTGTAGCTGCACATCAGTCTCAGGAGTTACCTGTTACAGAGAGGTCTGATGCTTTATCTAAAGACTGTGGCTGATATTTCTCCTCTCTTTCTTTTTTTCCCCCCAAAGGCGAAGTTGTCCATTGGGCATCATGGAGAGAGATCTCTGGAGAGCTTCTGTCAGTGGCAAAATGAAGAATATGGTGGGGCAAAATACCTTGGTAACAACCATGTTCCTGGTGCCAGGGATGACACCCCTCCGGTGGATGCTGCTGTTTTTGTGACCAGGTATGGGAAGGTCTGGCCTGTCAGTTTCCTTCATCTACTAATGCCCATGGTCCATGATGGAGTTATCTGGTCAAGCAGAAATCTAAGAAAAAGATGATACATTTGCTGTTCAGATGCCTCAGATGAAAGTGCATCTTTTGTGCATTCTTGACAAGGTTGTACAAAAGCATCTTTCCTCTTGAGCCAAAGTGTCACAGTTGTGGTCACTGTTCTGTGTCACAGTCAGGATCAGGATGTAGCTGTAGCACAGGGGGTGTCTTTTTCTGCTGGTAGGAGTGGAAAAAATAGGGGAGGTTTTGGAGCCCTCCTTCCAAGGAGAAAGAAGGTGTGGAACTGGAAACACAGCTGAGCTCAGGTGCTCTGTGTGCAATTAGGGGTGAATCAACTGGGCAGTCTGAGAGGAGCAGACAGTGTGTCAGCAGTGGGGAGGAGTTATCTCCTAAAGAAAGGGGGAGAGAAATACCATAAACAAAATTAATTTTCTCTCTCTTTGGCTGAAGAAATAACCACATTAACACCTCTCCTCCCTCACAACTGAGGTAGAGGAGGGGTGTCATTCCTGATTGGTTTGTGTATTTGAAAACTCCAGCATTTACTTCAGATGTGAAATGATCTTTGTAGAAATAGTTGAGCAAAATTCTTTGCACCCTGGAGCTCTGAACTTACTGATGTGTCAAACACGTCAGATAAAGCAAGAAAAAGGGTGTTGTAGGGACAACAGTCTTTTTTCCTCTAACTACCCGAGCTCAACCTCACAATACAATGCAAGTCCCATGTTCCCCACAGTTACCACAAATTTTGAGTAGCAAATCCATGGTGTTTTAAGTTTTTTGCATCCTTTAAGATGAAAAGGAAGTATTCATTCTTACAGAAGTGATGTCTGAATAATTAAAGTGAGCACAAAATTATGGTATGATATGGATGCTCATGGGGCTAGAAAAACACTACTTCCTACCCCTTCTTCCCCAGTTTGAGACAGGAAATATCTGTGTTGCAGTTCAGTATTACTCACCTCTTTCACCTATTTTCTCTGCCAACAATTTAGGTAGAAATACACGTTTTTGCATAAACTGCCATCCTGATTGTAATAATCTCTTGTGTTAGATTTGTGTTAACAGCCCCACTACAAACTGTCCATGACATTCTGGTGAGTGTTCAGTCAAAGAGCTGACAAGCAGGGTATGAAGTCAGCAAAGTTCCTGAGGAAGCTCCTCCACAGACGTGTGTGCAGCTCCCCCAAACACGGCTCTCTCCTCTGTATTCACTGGAGTCCACCAGGCACTTGTGCAGATACTTAACAGTTTAGACAGGGGGAATAGTTCCTTTGAAGTCAACGGGCTGCACATCCTGGTTATTGTTAAGCATGTGCTGCACTGGATCAGGGCCTAAATAAATAACTAACATTTTTGTTAAACTCATCTGGGCATCCAGTTGTCCTGCATGACAAGTGAGGCAGAGAGAATCTCTTCTGATGGCCTCCAAGCATGGGGTGGGGGGAATGAGCAGAGCACTTAATCTCTGCAGACTCTCTGCAGCTTTCAAAATTGAATGCATAATATGAGGCTAAATGAGCTGGACTCAGGCATCTGAGGAAGAACTGTAGAAAGAATTTGTAGGAGGGGTTGTTCAATGGATTTGCAGAGTTTTGCAGTGGGAATAGTTGGTAAAGTACAGGTTTGGTTGGGCTAGAAACTTGATTCAGCTTTGGTGAGAAAGATCAGGCCAGGGAGCACATGGCTGTGCATTAGAGCAGCATTTTTCCTGCTGGATAGGCCAGCAGTGTGTGCTTGGAGTCTTTCCTTCCTTCTTGCTGTGTCCTGTCATCCTTAACCCATCCTGCTTCTGCTGCATGGAAGATGCTGCATTGTTTGGAAGACTTCTGGCCCAGCAGCCCCATTCCTGTGTCAGGGAAATGAATTTTTCTCCTCTTGGCTTTGGAAGTGTGTGTGTGTGTGTGTCCCTGGACCTTCCCCAGAGTGTACAGATGGACCAGTGGTAGAGGATGTGGGAGCAACAGCATGTCCAGCACAAGCAATTGCGCCAGAAAAAGCAGAAGCTGAATTTTCAGCAGCTGCAGCTGCTTTAAGGACTAGAAACAGATTCTTTGGGGTCAAGCTCTGAAGAAATCCCTCTGGTTCCAGTCTGGCTGGGTTCATTTGAAACATCAAGGCACGCTTGCCTTTTGAAACTTCACCTCTAAGTGATGTTTCCCATACCCCCATTTGTATGCAAAAGTAGATTACTCCGGTGGCAAATTTCCTTCCAGTGGGATTTTAATAGTATCCACCTGAGCTCCAGGTAAGAGACACACTGTGCCTGGGAAATAAGGTGCACCACTGTCCTGCTCAGTAAATAAATGAGACAGTGGGAATAATCAGCCCTGAAGGTCTGAATATAGTGTTGTGGTCTCTATAATCATCAGACTTTTCTCATTCAAATTCTGGTTTTGAACTTGCAGAAATTCACATCTCTGGCATCTTTGGATAATGTACTTCATATTTTAACAGGCAGCTGACCAGAATAACTTCTGTCTGCAGAATCCGTATCTTAGTGATTTCAGAAGCATGTCTCATTTGAAACACATTCCCCCTCTTGATCCCTCTGTCTTTTGCATTCCGTGGGAAATCTTCAGGCACACTGATGTTGTCCCAACTCCTGGCTGGAGGTGTTTGGGTCACCTATTAGACTATAGGTGATGTGGTAGCAGAGCAAAGAATGTCCTAACACTGACAGGAACAGGATTCAGAGCTGTCTTTAAGCAAAGACTTGTTTTTTCCTGACACAGTGGTGTGGTTGTTCCATTTGCAGCCTGTTCCTCCCTTCCACATTTCTCCAGCACTTTACCTTCCCATTAAATGGGCAAATGGAGGAATTCACTGTGCATCGAGGAAACTAGGCACAGAGTGCTACTAAATGCACCTATGGATGTGGAAAGTTTATTTTGGCAGGTACCAGTTTCCTCTGTCCTTTCACTTTATGACCCCGCAGGGTTAGACTGGTCGAAGGATGTCATTTGAAGGATGCTGGGAATGGCCATTTAACAGAATACTTCTTATTCCTGTTGCACAGTTCAACTACTGTCCTTCTTTCTCACAGGAAGGACTTGAATTGCAGAGTTTAGCTTAGCACAGTTAGGTATTTTTTTCCAGTTGGTGGGTGCCAGATGGAAGAGTGACTGTAGGAGGAGTTCTGAGCTCTTCTGGCTATTTTTATTGAACAAAACAACTGACTTGTCTTTTTTTTGGGGAATTGTTGTACTCTGCTAATGGAAACCCTCTGCTGGGTACCACACATGATAATGACTGAGAATTTCACAGGTCCCAGGATGAGAACTTGTGTCTGGCTTGATTCAGTCAGTGGCCAGAAGTGAAGAGTAAAACTGGTTCACAGCTAGAGCTGTGATTTCAATATATTATCCAAGACCTCGTGTGATAAGGTCAGATGTCGGATTTGAACTGCAGCTCCTGGAGAAAGAGTTTTATTCCAACAAAGCTCTGTAAAAAATTCTGCTAACAGAATTATGTCTCTGTGGTAAGAGACCTTTGCACATGCGATGAATATTAAAATACCTTTTCTGTATTGTTGAGTATCATTATAGTAACAGCCATGTCAAGCTCTCACTTCAAAAATATAGATGCAGTTGAGCTCAAAAATGTGCCAGAGACACCTGTGACTGGAAACCTTTTTAAATGCAAATCAGTTTCAGGTGCTGGGATGGGGCCATTTAAATCACTGGTGTGACTGAGCCACAGGTGAGGCAGATCATTCTTGACACCTTTCCAGGCTGTAGGACTGTAGGAGTTTTAGTAATGGCTTTTGTGATGAGGTGTCTCCTTGCCTTTCGAAGAAGACTGAGACCCACAAAGCTTGTTTGTGACTAAAGGTCTGGGTGTGCTTTTCTGTTTGGCCACAGAGTTTTGGGGTACAATATTTGTAATGGTCCAGATGGTTTAAATCCTGGCATTTTTGTACATATATTTGAATAGAAGACGGAGCCTCTTAGGCTTGTGTTTGTGACAGTTTTAAGGATGGGCTGAACAGGTTTCATACTTAAATTGCCAGCGATGTTCAGTTCTGCTGCTGATGTGCTTCAAGCCCTTTCCTGACCAAACAGCATCACAGCACTCTCTTCACACACAGTGCTTGTTCTACCTCAGTGGGAGAGTCTGCACGTTGTGCTGGGTCATTTACAGACCCCATATTTAATGGCATGGTGGTAATTCCTCTGTGGAGCTGCCAGAAAGTGCCAGATACCTTTCAGTGTGGGACAGTGCGAGGAGCAGAATTTCTGTGCATTATTTGCAGGGCTGGACAGGCTCTGGGGAGAGAGAGAGAGGCTTTTCTAGCTATGGCCTCCTGCCATCCACTAATAGTTCAGCTATCTGTTGTCACAAGAAAAGCATCTGTTTGATTTACCAGTTTATATAACATAATAAGTCCTTAAATAAACCTCTGTCAAGTTGGCTCTGGGAAGCTGAGCAGGCGCGCTGGTGCCAGCTCCGTCAGGAGACTGTCATTAGTCTTCCTTGGAAAGGCTGGAATGCCAAGGTGTCGAGACACAGTTAGGCTGCAGTGAAAAATGAAAGCTGGGGCCGGTGTGTGGTCGTAGCTTCCGATTTTTGTTTGGTTCCTGTCTGATTTTTTAACACTTGGATGGTTGTTATGGTTTTTCTGCACTGAAGCATGGTTGGTTTTCAATGTCTGCTGAACAAGAGCTGGTAATGGCTGTTTGTGCTCTCCTTCCAAGCCCTTGACAGCTTAATTTGTGACTTTCAAAGGAGTTTGGTGTGGAGGGTCTGGATTCATCAGCCACAGTCCTGGGCCTTAAATCCCTTTTCCTATAAACCCTAGTTTCATAACTTTCCTCAAGGAAAGAGCACTTTTAATATTTATCTATTTTTATATTTCTCTTAAGTATTTTTTTTTCTAAGTATTTATCTTTTTCTAAGTATTTTTGATTTTCCTCCTGCCAAGCTCTTAAACTCCAAATCCCATGGGGACTCAGGCATTTCAAATGGCGCGCTCCAGATGTACTAATGGGATTCTCTTGCCTCCTCCCAGGGTGAGGAAAGCCATGGTGATGGAGACTAGAGTTCCTCAGCTTCCCTTGGGTTAAGGAACTTCTGGAATGTTTTAGCACATGTGATGTTTCTCTCCAGCTCCTCTTATTGTGGATTGCAAAGCAGCCCTGGTGAAGAGAGCTCCTAGAAGTTTAGGTCTAAGTGCTTATTGAAATGTATTCAAGCTATTAATTTAGTTATAAAATACTTCCCCCACACACTTGTTTTTCTGTTATGAGGAATGTCATGTACAAAATGTTCTCACATGAAGTGTCAGTGCTTTGATGGTGAGCTTCAAGGCTTTTATTCTGTTTCTGTTTAATACAGCTCCATGGATCCCTCACTGATTTGTGGGTGCCAGTGGCATCTGTAGTGTCTTCTCCTGCACTGATGAGATGTGGGGAACCAAATGGAGTCTCCTGAACCTCTCTGTGTTGAATTCAAACCATAAAATGGCAAATCTGACTGTAATCAGTTTAGCTGAAGCCAATTTACCTGTTACCTGCAAATCCTGAAATTCTCTTTCTTCCTCCATGTCAACATCTGTCTGTCTTTCTCTGTTTAGTCCTGCTTCTTTCATGTTCTTTTCTATTCTAGTGGAAGAAGGAAAAACCTGAAGAATTGAGAATTTCTAGGTACACATTATTAGTTCTGTGCCTTCAGGCTGTGCCTCACACTTCTTCTACTCCCACTGTCTCTTAGGGTGCATCACAGGGTGTCTGCTCCTTTTTTTTACAATTCTCTTGTGAAAAGAAGAGCTTCAGTTTTAATCCAGTTGTGGAATAAGTGTGACATCACAGACTGAGGCAGGGCTCTTTTAGGTGCTAAATGTTAAGTCTGTTAAGTTGGACTGGGGTGTATGGGGCTGATTCACATAATTGCCTGGAATCTCAGTAGCAATCAGTGCTGCTATCTGTGTTGTCATCGTGTAGACTGCACAGCAGCTTTAAAAAATCCCCAGACCTCAACGCCCATGATATGTGAGTCATGCACCACTGCTTTTTCCTAGCCTGGAGTCTGAGGCACAGGATACATTTCACTTCTGTTCTGTTTTTCTTTCTAGGACAGATTTCTGCGTGCACAAAGACGAGCCTTGTGACACTGTGGGTAAGTCCGAGAAGCAGGGGAGGGTATTTTGATAGCCTCCTCTATGCTAAGAGGGGTGTTCTGGGCGGTCTTTCACTCTTTGGTTTGCTGTAATGTTGGTTTTGCTGTTCTGTGTACCTCTGTGATGCAAATATGGATTAGCTGAGCAGAGTATGAACTATAAATTATCCATTAAATTTTAACCCCTTCTAAGCCCTGGAGGTCTCTGGGTTCAGGAATTATTCTTAAGTATTTCTGCTTCTTTGGAGTGGACACAGAAGAAACTGCCTTGTGCTGTGTCTGTATAATGTTCCTTTCAGTTGTCTCTCACCTCAAATAAGAACTTGCTAACTAAGGAGTGTATTTCCTATTGTAAGAACCTGTGTGACATTCCCAGATCAAGCTGGCACTCCAACACTGGAGAAGAATACCTCATTGTAGGAAAGCCAAGTTAAATCTTCTTTTCAGCCTCCTGCTCCTCCTACTTCCTAACTGCCTTTACTCGTATCCAAAGCCTGCATACACAGGGTCCTTACATCCCACACATTAAATACTTTGTTTATTTATTTCACTCAGGTAGCAGTAACCTTTACTGTGTTCTCCTGGGTCTTTTTTTAATCCTCACAGTAGCAGCAGTGTTTGGAGGCACAGCCCAACATCCTCTCTGTGATAATGGCGTGATTTTTTTTTAGATTTGCCTCAAAGTCAAGTGGCCCTTTATCCTCCATTCTGTGTAAATTTGGGATGGATCCTAATTTTCAGCTGTTCTTACACTCCGGTGTTCAGGGGGACTCCTGCAAGGGTTATGTTGACAGTGGGTGATGCAGAGCAGGGAGGGAACTGCCTTCAGCAGGAGCCCTGTGGAAGGCTCATCTTGGAATACAGGTTCTTCACTCCCTGGTGTGGGGATCAGGTACAAGGAGGAAATACAGAGCTGGAGGATACATACACATGAGCAAGGACTGGCCTCTGTGTCCAAGATTTTTCCATTTGGAATCCCTCACAGTGAATTTATTCTGTGTCCAATGGAAAACACACTTCCACTGAGGAAGGTTTTTACACTGGTAAAAACCAGTATCTGCACCTGGAGGTGGCTGTGGTAACATACAATAAAGAAGTTTAAAAAAAAAAGTGAGACAAGCTGATGGAAGACACATGCTGACTAAAGTCAGAGCTCTTTCCATATTTAAAGAGAGTATTGTTGAAGATCTCTGTTCAGGGAATTATATTACCAGAGACAGCATGACTAAGGAAATATTTTTATGACTTCTTCTCTGTTCTTACAATACCCAAGTTATTTCTTGTGCTGCAATTTGCTGCAGGCTGTGGCTGCAGTGGAGAAAGTAGAAGATCACAGCAATGAAGGTTAAACTCACTTGTTACTCTTTCCAGCATAGTTTTCCAAGATATTTAGAAGGTGAATGTTCCTGGGACAAAACCAGTCTGGCCTCTTTGCTCTCTTCAATCCTGCTTTACCTACCTTCTCGCCTGACAGTTTGATTATGTGGCAACAAAGCACTTATATCTTCACTTACGCATTTTCTGTGCCCCATTTGGCCTTGTTGTGCCATTTACATTTTTTTCATGTAGGCAGAGGAAGAATGAATTAATGAATGTTTTGTGACGTGCAGCTTGATTAGTGTTGGTAGTACTAAATTTTAACTGTGGAAAAGATTCTCCAATCTTCCTCCTTTGTCAGAACAGTGAAGAACAGGTGTCAGTTGTAGAGAAGTAGGTTTTTAATAGCCACCACTCCCTGCCCTTTGCATGTACCTGGGTGATACGAGCAGCAGTGTCGTGTGGCTTTGACTTGGGCTTAATATGAGTGCAACAGCTGAGACAGGCGGATGCCCACTGATCCTCCATATTGGCTTATGAAGGTTTATCTTGGTGTTTCAACCATCTCTACTGTTTCCAGATTCCTGTTTCTCACTCCAGCTCCCAGATATTCCTCTCCAAATCAGCAGGACTGCCTGGGAAAGCAAGAAGTGACTCCAGTGAGTGACATCGCGTTTGGTCTTGACAGTGATGCTGAGGTTGTTGCACTCCCCAAAGTTCTCTAAAACAGCAACCTGCTTTCATTTCTTGCTTTACACTTGAACAGATGAAGAACATGGTCTCAGCAGATGCATGTGTGTTTTTACACCTGCTTATGGCTGAGGTTGGCCCTTGCAGTGCCAGTGCTGCCATCCTGTAAATGCAGTGAGCAGCCGCTCTCCTAAACCAGGAGACTGAGGCTGCTGCTCTATATAAGGCAGAGAATCTGGACTCTTAGACTCCTGATTTCTGTTCCCAGCTCTGGCACTGACTCATTGTGTGACATTTGGCAAGTCACTTGCATTCTGAATGCTTCTGTCTACCTCTGTGAAATGAGGATTTTCAGTGCAAAGCTACAGGAGATTGCATGGCTTAGGGAGGTCCCCTATGAAGAGTGTGGTGTTCTTGGGGGTGTGATGCAATACAAGTCCAGAATCTAATGTTGCTTAGTCATGTTCAAGAGACTGTAAGGAATCTGTTGCATTTTATGTACTGAAACAAGAGGACTCAGAGTGCTGTAGGTAATGTTATTTTCAGTGACAGTGCCTTGATTTTCTTTACATTGTGAGAAATAAGGAAGCAATACTTCCCCTGGTGGAAGCCTTGAGGCCCAGCTGTTGTTCGGAAGTGGGATTACGAAGTTTAAATGGCTCCTAAGAGGTGTTCATTTGTGCTCTGAAAGATCCATATCGAAAAACCTGTCTGGAATCTTTGCCTGCCATGCAGACACAGCGAGAAAACAGCAGCAGGAGGTTTGTATTTGTATTCTGGCAGGGGCCCCTCACTGAAACCAGTTGCTCTGGGGACTTGGTTCAAATTTTCTTGGCCCAGCTGCCAGGGTAGTGTGGAAGGTTACATAATGGCAGAAGCAAGCTCAAAAATGGGGAAAATGTGTAGGTATGTCTTGGTGAGGTGAAAGCCCACTGTCTGCATCACGGAACAGAACCATGTTTGTGTAAGAAATAGTTTGTTAGTGCTCATTGCCCCTCTTGGTTGGGTAAGTTAGGCCTGGGAATGGATGAATTACAAAGGAGGTGGACAAAGGGAAAACAATATTCCTGTGTGGAACAGTCGTGTTGCAACAGCTTCCGCTGTGGGACCTCCGCTACACCCCGCAGTTTGAGCAGGAAGGTTCTCTTTGTGTGACACAGCCTCATCACACACCGGTCAAAATTCCAGAGTCTGCTTCGGGCTCATCCCTCGTGCTGTGACTCCAACCAGAGCTGCCGTTTCCTGCAGAAAAATCTGTGTTCCAAGGGAGCTGCCTCCGAGCCAGCCAAATTGCGAGTTTAATGTCTCACTATTAATATCAGGCTGCAGCTTGGAGCCTTGCACGCTGTCAGAATCCAACCTTTCTGTGACATAAGCAGATTGAGAATGCCCCTTTCGTTCAATATTTCCACTGCCAGTGCCAAATACGCAGCTTTACGGTTAGTTAGGAATGATCCTGCATATTTCAGGGCAAAGCTTGGCCTTCATTCCTCAGTGTACATGTTACCCCAGATCCAAGCTGAAGCTTCCCTCTATTCAGCTAATAATAAAATTGGGGGCAGTGTGGAATTGGGAAATGGAAAATGAGAATGTGACTTAAATATCCTTAAATTGCCCTGGTTAAAAATGACTTTACCTCTGCTGCAGTCACATGTGCTCCTCTGTGGCTTGATGTTGGGGAAAAGAAAGCAGAGTAAGTGTGTGTGCTGCAGAGGGGCAGGCTGAGCTGAAGGAATAGCTGCCTGGAGAAAAACAAGCACAGAGTGAGGTGATTGAGAAACATAGTTTTCCAGACTCTTTCCACAAGTGAATCAGTGTTTCGAGAAAAACATTCCCATCTCCTGGCTATCTATCACAGTAAAGCATTTCAAAATATGCCCAGGTTTGGCAAACGAGGGTCTGGGGTCTGTGGTCTGTGTCTCCAAGTAGTAGGCTTTTTTTATTCTATGTAAAACACCTGAATAAGGGACATTTTTACCTTTTCCTTGGCCATTTGCCACCTCTGGGTGGCCTGTCCACAGCAGGAGACAATTCTGGTCATCTTGCCTGTACTGTTCATTTAAATCTTCCTCCCTGTGTCATATTGATTCCAGTCCCCTACCAGTGTCACAACAGAGAATTCATCCCCAAGGAAAGGGAAAAGACAGGCTGGTTTGCTCTGAGTGGAAAAGGAATTCTCACATTAAAAACATTTTCCATAGTGGTTCATGTTGAATGTTTCTGTATATTCCAGGGCGGGTTTTTATTTGATGCCAGAATAAATAGAAATACCTGCTGCTTAAAACAATTCATTAGAGCAGCAGTGCCTGGCTTTAGCAAAAGCCTTGCTGGGACTGTCCTTCGGCCCAAACCCAAACACAGCTTAATACATTAAAATGAACAGACTGGAGGTTAAAATGTCCCTTTAAGAAACACTGCCAAGTTGATTTGGGGTTTGGGAAAGAAAGGGACCTCACAGCACTGCGAACTTCTGTCATTTGTGGCTCTGCAGGGCAGTGGAGTCAGGCTGTTGGCTTTAGGAAACCAAAGGGAGCTGTGGTCCAGTGCAGTGGAAGAGTTTTTCCCTTGCCTTTTGGTTGCTAGGGGATAAATGCTGGGCTGCACAACCCAGACAATGCTGAACTGTGCTATTGGGCATATTCGTCACTACCATCTCCCAGGCCCCACGCTACCCTCCACAGCCTTCCAATTTCTTTTCACCAGCTAGCAATCCCTCCTCTTCCAGATTCCCACTAAAAATTTGTGTGCCAAGCGAGTGTAATATGAGATTACATAAATCTCAGTAGGAGCCCTGGGATAAGCACAGCCACTCAGGTAATGGGGAATTCCTGCTGCTGTAACCCTTGCTCTGCCTCATTCAGTGTCCTGCATGTGCCCTTCCTTTTCTTGTTTTGGGGACATGGCTTCAGCCAGGCTGCCTCACTGTGCACTAAAGACCAGAGGAAAATCCTGCTTACACCAGACTCAGAATCTTGCTGGTGGTTTCGTTGGGGTCGGGATCCTGGTCCTGTTCCTAGACATTGTCTGAGACATGCAGCCCTCCTGATATCATCTTATAAAGGCTTACATTCTGGTTTTATTGTTAAAGAAAGTAGAGCATTTGAATTTCATTTGCTTTTGGGTTTGTCTTGCAGCTCAGGAGTCTTGTTTAGGTTTGTCTTTATTCATTCCATGTACTGAGGGCACTAGTGGATTCTTGATCTCCTTGGCTGAAAAATGTCTGTCTATCTGGAAAAGACACAGTAGCCAAACACGAGGTGCTGTCCTTAGCTGGGAGGTCATATTGTCCTGTTGCAAGGACTTTTTGTAGAAAATAGGTGGTTGATCAGTCTTCTCTTTGGGAATTTATCAATCTATGAGTGCTGTCGACTCACAGTTATCTCAACTTTTTTCATTTTCTCTCTGATGTCTTGGGTGAAAGAATTAACTTGGGTAATTAAAACAAATGCAAGTGTTTAGTGGAGGGAGGATTAGTTACAGGTTCTCTATGTTTGTCATTGTTCCCTCGCCCATATGTTTTCAGTTCCCAGCTCCAAGGTCTTGTAGATCCTCAGTTGCTCTCACAATTGACCCCCTTCCCTTTCCTTTTTCCCTGTTTCTCTTTGGGATTAGTTCAGAGCTCGTAGGAGCTCTTGCTCAGTTTTGTTCCTTCATGTTCTCTTGCTGAGCCTGGACACCCAGAGGCTGCTGTTCCCAGAGGCCCTGGAGGGTCTGTTTTCCGTCACTCAGACTGCAGGACGTGCCCACCGAGGTCACGGAATTTCCTCGCGTTTACTCCACTTTAGTCTTCATAAACCTCCAGCAGTTCCTCATTAGTTCTCCTCCATACATCATTCTCCTTTTGCAGCCCCAAAGTGCATTTCAGGCCCTTTTATTTTTCCATTATTTATCTGTCTGTCTGTCATCCTCACCCATCCCAGCAGATAAAACTGTGGCCTCACAGTGTGGTGTGTGTTTGAAGCTTGTTCTCAGGGAGCTGGAACTAAACACTGTCAGCAGCGAGGAATAACACACTTCCTGCTCTGTACCTGGGCTTTTGTGTCCTCCATCAAACTGCTATTGGTAATTAATGCCCACAGATATTTAAGGTGATGTGCTGAAATGTGTTCATAGTCATTGTCAGCTGTGGGGCAGCATGTCCAAAATCTTCCCATCAACTTCCCACCCTGCTTTTGTGTGTTAGTGTGTCTCTGCTCGTCCTAAATCTTGCTTTCCTTGTTGATTGCTCCCTCCTGACCCTTAGACTTTGACAGAGCTTTTGTCTTTGTTGTGGCTCACCCCAAAGTTGGTGCAGGATGTTTAAGCTGATTTTAGCTTGAAAGCTTTACCTTCTCCCATGATTTTATTAATGGTCTACGGGGATGTGTTTTGATAAATGCAAGTGAACAACTGTCTAAAATGCTGTGGAAAGAACCCATAGTGCTTTACCAGCCAAGATACTACTGAGTAAATATTCTCCAGGCCATCACATCTCAGCATTATACAGGGTGGTGCTGATTACTGTGTGAATGAAATGTATCTTCATAGAGTTATCATAGAATTCTAGAATGGTTTGGGCCAATTAAAGCCCAGCTCACTCCAATTCTCTGCCATGGGACATTTTCCACTAGACCAGGTTGCTCCAGCCCCATCCAGCCTGGCTTTCTTCAGAAAACTCACTGACTACCAGAACTATGGTCCTCTCCCACCAGGAATCCAGGATTCCAGCCCGAATCCTAGCCTAGTGTCTAACTGGTGGGTAAATAATCTCCTTTCTGCTGCCTTTATTGAAAGGAGTAAGTCACGAGGGAAAATATTTGCCATGACTTTGTTGGTACTTATTCTGATGCTCTGACTTTGTTCTTTCATTTCAAGTCCATCTCATAAATCACTTTATGTGCTAAATCATTGTGCAGCTTGACTGGTGCAGGTGCATACACGTCCTGCATTCCACTCCAGGGCTATTTCTGTCTGTGTGAAATTATATAGACATGTATACAAAGCACCTGGGAATTTTGCTCTCGTAGCTTAAAGGGCAGATACCTGCATGAGATGTTCCTTTCCCCATCTTTTTACCCCTCACCCTCTTCCTGTGTCTGGGCCTTTGACATGCAATCACTTTTCTGGGGGAAAAGGACTTTTTATGACTGTTTTAACTAACAATTTCTAGTGAATTTACAGGATAGTGTCCTTCAGAAGCAATTCGGTACATTTTCATGCTGGCATGGAGAAAAAACAATCAGAAGTATAATATTTTAATATTTCCTTTTGTGTCACAGGGTTTTGGTTCTCCCAAATACACTTCGCTAGAACTTCTGAATTATAGTGTTATTTCCTAGACAGCTTTGTGCCTCAATTGTTATCTAAATTAGAGATGATTTGTGGGACACTGCTTGAGAACCAAGGCTTTGCTTATGGCTAAGCAGCATTTTACAATGATTTAAAGAAATCTCTGCTGTTTATCTCAGAAAGAGGTCATTGTGTTTGCAAACAGAGAAGCAGGAGCCTAATTGATGTCCAGCTAAGCCCACGCTGCCAAACAACTGTCAGGAAAAGCTCTGGAACTGCTCCTGGCTACTGTGTGTGTGAGGCTGAGAAGCCTTTGAGGCAGACACGAGCAGAACAAGCTCATTATATTTGGTCTGTGGACAGACTATTAGTGTCTTTTGGGGTTTGTAGTATTTCTGCTGTTGTCTCTTGCCTCATCCATGTAAATGGAGATTTTCAATGCTTGCTGCACTGCTTCACACTCCAGCTCCATCACTTCCCCTTGCTGAGGGTTTGTTTCTCTGGGGGGTTCTCACCAGAATGATCATAAAACAAATAAAACCATTGATTCTGCTTTCATAGCTCACCCTGCTTCTTCCTTTCCCTTTTATTACAAAAGGTGATGGAAAGATAAATAGTGTTTGTTTTCCATGGTCAGACCTGCTGTCAGTGCTCTATAAATAACCCCTCTGGGCTGGGAATGCCAATCCCAGGCTCTCTGCAGCAGAAAGCAGGATTTTCTGCTATGACATGCTTCAGGCCAGGTGGACCAGGGAAAATGGGACTCATAAAAACCATTTCTCACTGGTTCTCATCCAAGAGCGTGGAATGATTTTGCACATCCCGATTTCCAGCCTGGCGCCTTACCCGTTAATTCCCGGTGCCTCCCTGACAGTCCTGTGCCATGAAACAATACACTGAGGGTATTTTATTTATTATTCCTGCGCTGTATTTTATTTGTAAAAAAAGAATGTATTGAGAGGAGAGAGAAATGAATTTGTAAACAGGGCTTTTCCTCAGTAAAATCCAAAGCTCTTTACCAAAGAGATCAGAACTGTGATGCCCATGGTGCTGGTGAGGGAATGAAGCCTGGAGATGGGAAGGGACAAGCCCAAGGACAGAACTGGCTATAGGCTGAATCTCAGCCCAACCCCCAGCTGCAGGCAAGGCTACCAGAGGCAGCTCCACTTCCTTGGGCACCAGCCAGTTCTTCAGGTCAGTAAAATAGTGATTAAACCCTTCAACAGGCCAGAGGTTTGTGTTCCTTCTTTCCACTGCCTGGGTCCTTATTTTCCCCTCTGTTTACACATTCCTGGTCAGTTTGCTGCAGACTGCAGCACTTTCAGAAAGCTGACGTGTTTATAATTGAGAAACCTCTGAGGTTTTTCTTCTCCTGACAGACATAGATGGCTTTTATCCAGTTGACTGCTTTACAGTGCCTTTATCCTTTGCTGTCTTGAAAACATTTCAGATAGTTCCTATTGTTTTATAGACCCTGTAGCTAAAAAACCAAGCTGTGTAAAAACATCTGTACATAGCTGTGCAATAGGCTGCAGACATGTAGGGTAATAAGGCATGATTGCATTCATTGTAGCATTTGCTCCACTGGATAATCAAAAAGAAGCATTCCAGTTGCACACAGGATATGTAAGAGTAAAGGAAGGAAATGAAGGACAGTTGCCTACTGTACGTTTACATTTCTTTCGTCTTGCAGCTGCCAAGACTAAATGCAATTTTGAGAGTGAGTTTTAAATAACGTAGAGATGAGATTTCACTAGTGATAACTAAGAAAACCACCCTGGGAAGTGTGCATAAAACTTTCTCTCCCCTCCCCCAAGAAGGGAGTTTGACCTGTGCTGATTTTTTTTTTTTCATTTGAATTGTTTTTTTCCCAGCTTTGGTTAATCATCTGGTAACACAACTTGGTATTATACCTAACCCATTTTGCAGTGTGTTTGGTCCTGGCAGGATTTTGCTACGCCAAGTGCACTCAATAGACTGAAAGTCACTTTAAATCCTTGGAATGTTGTTGGGTTTTATTTAACAATTCTCCCACTGCCTCAGCACAAGCTCCAAGCTTTTCAGCTGGGATTGTGCTCCTCATAATGCAAATATGAATTGGGTGTGTAACAGTATTTTGCACCACTGAAAATGTTCCCTGTGTTTACCAGACACTGAAAATGTTCTGTGTTTACCAGTGTGCTGAAAATGCAGTAAGGAGTGTGCTCCAGCCAGCTGTGATCCACTACAAGCTCATTCCATGGCTGGAAATATTAATGGCAGGTGCTATGGGGAAGGTGATGAAATTTTGAGCTGACCCAAGAATGCACAGACACATTCTGGAAATAAATTACTGTCTCTAAATGCACGGCAGAGTACTTTGAATTTTACGTGTGTGGATTTGACCAGATCTTCCTTATATAAAACACTGGGGTTTCTTCATCAAATTCTTGACAATTTAGATAGGAAGATGACTACAGATAGTGAAATTCTAGCCTAATTATCACTGAGGGGTATATATACATATATGTGTGTGTGTGTATTTGTGTATAAACTGTCCCTTGAACAGAAGTGGAATTCCTTGGAATTTTATTTGGACACAAGGGTTCTGCTACATAGGTTTTTAAATTTCAGGTTGAGAATCCTATAATCTGTGAGATTTTTGTCTGGATTAGTTTGACAAGTCTTTTTTCCTTTTAGATCAGTTGATAGAAATACATTGAACTTATCAAAATAATAATAGTAAATCCCCTAAACTCAACCCATCAAATATCTTTCTCCTCCTGTACTCTTTCAGCATGATTTGTAGAATGTGAAGGATTTGCTTGCTTAGCTAGGAATTAGCCTTATATTCCTACTCTGGTTAGTGGTCATGAGCAGTCAGCAGGTTGAAGGCATTTGTTGGTTTTGTGTGGTTGTGTCATACATTTTTGTGTGGCTGCTTTGCCTGAGCTGTTTGCACTAAGGCTCTGCCTGGCCATAACTGGACTGCTGGGTACACATGAATGTTCTGCTGAGGATCTGCTTGTTGGTTTTAGTAAAATCATCCATCAAGCTCCAGCATGTACAGCAGTATTTGTGCCATAGCAGACAAACAGTGTAAACACTGCAGTTATTTGTAAGAAGACTGGCCAGTGAGTAAGGAAACTCTGTGAAGATGTTTTTGTTTATTGAAAACGAGTCCATCAGTCTAATCAGACTTTGTTGTTCTTGAAATGACAGGAAAATAGAAGACTGAAGCTAGATTTCTATTTAGAATTTGTATTTTATATCACTGTGTAAGAAACCTGTGCACTTATGTTTCTTATCTTGTGTGCTCCAGTTTGTTTGCTTTTCTGGCTCTGTCAGTCAGAAAGAAAATGTTGTCTCCAGTTTGGTCTTCTCTGGGTCCAAGAATGGATGAAATTCCTGACTACAGCTCTCTCAACCTGTGTCCTGACTCCTGGGCAAGTACTGGGGCTTCTTCTAATCCCTTTGATGACTCTTCCAAGTGTCTGTTGACTCAGAGTTCAGAAGGGCAGTGTCATTCACTGGAGCTGCTCTGTCCTTCCAGATGGTTTTCCCTGTGATTCCTGCCTGACCTTCTGTACCACATACTTGAGCAGCATCTGAAGTGGAGATGCTTTCCTGAGGGAATGCTGAGATCCTGCAACACAAAAGTGTTGCTTAATAACTACTGAAGTTCTAAGCTTTGTAGTTTCCTTTCAGCAATGTCTGTTGCCTCACTAGAGTCCAATAATTATGTTTCAGTTTCATGTTTCTTCCTCCTAGTATCTTATTCCTTCTTCCGTTATGTTCTCTGATTTGCCCCAGGCTTCTTTCTGTGGGTTATCTGCCTCACTTGGATCTTCCCGTTTCCTTTCTCCATCTGTGGAGCCAAGTGAGGGGCAGAGGTTCCTGGCACAGCCCTCTCGTGCTGGCATTCTCTGGCATGTCTCTCTGCAGCTGAGGAACTGGGAAGGGTGTGATGCTCCTGGCTCAGAGCAAAAGTCTGGATTCTGAGACCATTTGGCTCTTTCCATGATGAAGAACCCCAGCTCTTGACTGCTGTAGCCAAGATTTTGTTCAATGCACTGATGAGTTTACAGAGGTGCAGGAGACCCACCCATGCACTGGTGTCTGTGAGCCACAGCATGATCTAAAGACTGAAGTAAATAAAGCTTTCTGGCTTTACACTTGAGTAAAAAAGACAAAGGCCAACCTTCTGGGGGTGGAAACTGAGTAAAAGATGATTGCATGCACCTTTTCCAAAGCCAGGGGTAATAATCTTATGGTTCCAGTGAGACTTTGATCGAGCCTGTGGTGATTTTGGTAGGTGGTACTGTTAGAGCAGATGTAATACACATCCAGCTTGTTCTGTGGGGGTGCCAGGAAGCTGATTATGTTATCATTAATCAGGTGGCTTTGTTGGGAAATGCTTCTCATTACATGGCAGCTGCCAGGAGGCCACTGCCACTGGGCTCCCAGGCAGGCTGGTTCAAAAATACCCAACCTGCATAGCTGGGAAGTGCAGCTGTTCCTGCTGCAAATTCGCTCCAGGAGCCACGTCCTGAGTGGGGTTTGACAGCGAGGAAACCCTGCAGACTGTGCTGCAGACTCAGGACAGTGTTCTCAGTCAGGGAGGCACCGATTTGGCTCAGAACTGGAAGTGTCACCTAGGCAGGTATTGAGGAGCTCCTGCATGTCCTGGGGGTGTTTTATATAGAAACACGTGGGACTAGAAGAGGCAGTTCTGCCCTTGTTGGGAGAACTTCAGCACAAAGCCCTGGAGCAGTAATGTGAACCCACGTGCATGAAAATGTCCCCTGGCTCCTGCAGGATCCTGTGACACTTCAGTGCTGTCCCTGTGAGCCTCCTGGGCTGTCACTTCTGAATTCAGTCCATAAAGGCCTCAGGACTGGGACTGTGCCTTGACTTGTGTCTGTGAGGCACCAGGGACTCTCTGGCTGCTGTCAGTCATCGCAGGGAACTCAGTGATATTCATCCAAATTTGTGTTTTCTTTCCCAGAAGCTCAAGTTTGAACATGAGAGATTTCTTTTTATTAAGTGTGAGAAAAGCTCAGGCTGGTCTTTTTCGTAGTGAGAATTTCTCTGTAGCTGGTGTGGCTTTAAAGGTGACATTTTATTTTTGAGTAGTCCAGAGAAAGAGGTACTTAAAAAACTAGATTCGGGACATACTAAAATATCTCCAGCCACATTACCTCTGAAATTAGCCATTGCTTCTCTTCAGCCAGGCCGATGCTGTGATGTGTTTTGTCTTCATAAACTACCCTGTGGGTCATTCCCTTCCTGGGGAGTGGAAGCCCTGATGGACAGCTCTGTTTGAGAACCCAGAGGAGAGGCCCTTTGGGTTAATAGTAACCCAAACAGTTTAACCTGGTTTGGTGAGTGTGTCTGTGCCCTGTGTTTGCTTTGTGCTTATGTCTATCTCCCCCAGTGATGGTTGTTCCCTAATATTTTTAAAACCCATCAGCCAATTTGAATCAAATGTGAGGATATGGAGCTCAGAAATATTAGGCTCTCAGAATTTTTCTGAAAATTAGGAAACTTAAGTAGAGGAAGGAGTCCTGTCCCTCTGATACTGCCACTGAGGTAAAAATTGCATCACCCAAGTTTACATCAGGAGCCCCAAGTGGAAGTGGTAATCTCTAGGAAATCAAGCCATTAATTTGGCAGTAAGTTTAGGGATTTTTTAAATTTATTTTCACCTCCCTTTCCACCATGCTGTTGTGCTGTGCCAGAACAAATGTGCTGACTGTTGGTAGTGTGTGAGGAGAGGAGCAGAGCCATGGTGCTGCCCACTGACATGGAAGGGTCATTTTCACTCCCTACCCCTGGCAGCAGAAGTATCAGCCAGGGTGGAAGTGCTGGGGACCAGCTTTTCAACCCAAGTTCTGACTTAACAGAATAACTCAACCCTGTTAACCTTATCAGGCACAGCCCCCGGGTTTGTCAGCCTTGTCAAGTCAGGCCGTGGGGTTAAATCAGCACTCAGCAAAGAATTAAAACAGAAGGGCTGAACCAAGAATTGCTAAATAAGTTTATCAGTGCTGGCTGGCAGCTTGCCAGAGTGAAGCCAAGAGCTTCAGCAGCCCTGGAAGTCAGGATGTGGGAGCTGCAGATGAGAAGTATCACAGGAGCAATTTGGAAAAGCATCTGTTTGGAGTTTGATTACTGTGCATCATCCCATTTGCTGGCCTGCCTCCCCTGCAGGTCACCTGAGCTGCTCTGATGTTGCCAGGAGAACAGCTTTGACATGCATACAGCACCTAGAAATAAAATACACTTTAAATATTAACATGTTTCAAAAGTATAGATTCATTCAGGCTTTGAGAGTAGCGATTGCTTAGTCATTCTGTAAGAACATGGAAAGAATTTAATGGGGAGCTGTGGAAGAATGCCATTCATCAGCAGCACAGGTATTCAGCCATCTCCAAAGCGTTCAGCAGACTGGGCTGACACTCTCCAGACACTGAAATCTTGTTCACTGTACATTACTGAACCTTGTTTAACCATTGCAGGACTGATCCTTGCTCATGAACCCACCCCTGACCAACACCACAGCAGGGTGAGATGGGCATGGCTTGGGAAAGCTCTTGGAACTGTTAAAAGAATCTTTTAATTTATTTGCAAAGCTTCATGAGATTCTTAGTGTTTGCAACGACAGGAAGGGAAAAACTGGAACTGAATGCTGGACCCTGACTGCTCACTCTTAAAGCAGATGCTGTTTGGTGCAGAGATTCCAAATATTTTTTCTGAGTTATTGCGAACTCTGACCTTGTCTCTTCATTCTGGAAGGGAGATCGTGAGGAATTTAAAGGCTCCAGGATCCCTTCTGCTGAATTCCATGTTCTTCTTTGTTTAGTAGTCTTATTAAAAGCTCTGATTTGATATTTTTCTTCCTTCTCTCTGAATTCAGGCCCTGTATTTGAAGGTGGCTCAGATGAGTTGCAGGGACAAACTGACAAATCCAAAAGTGGAAGACGCAGAACTCATCTGAAAAAAGAAAGATGAAAATAGCCCCAAAGCTGGTTTTGGAACCTTACACAGTTTTCGAAGCTGCAGCTATTGCAGGCAGTGCCAGGGCTGCTTTTCCATTTCTTGGAAGATGGTAGCGTGCAGGTGGGAATCCTGAGGACAGGTGTTGGCAGACTGACATAGGCAAGTGGCAGAGTGGTGGGGATGGGTCATGGGAGTCCTTGAGCACTTTTCCTTTCTGATGGTGAAGTTGTTACATTTTTCTCTTTTTTTGGTGAGGTATTTATTTCCTGAAAGATGCAGCTTAGGGGACACTGATGCAACTCCTGAGTTCAGGCCTCTTCCACCAGACAGGACAGGTCAAAATGAAAATACTGAAATACTGATTTTTAATAACATCTGGGAAAGGGAAGGGTGAGAGTCATAAAGGCTGTTTAGAGCAGGAGCAGGTGGAGCTCTCTTCTCTTGTCAAGCCATCCAGCAGCTGAGAGATGCGGAGTCATTTTTGCCTTGTGTCTCTGTGCTGCAGCCACTGCAGTGAAAGACAGTTACTCAGAGAGCTCCACAAACCCTGAATCCAGTGCTGAGTCCTGCTGCTGCCTTGATAGGTTGCCTGCCTTTTATATATTGTCATGCTGATGTTTCCATGCATGTGGGAAGGGAGGATCCTGCTTAACTCTACAGCAGGCTGTAGAGAGGACTGGCAGGTTCACCCACTGAACACCATGAGTACAACACAAGATATTCAAAATGCCTTTGAGCCCCAGACAGAGGTGACTTTCGAGGGCCAAGATCCAAATCCTGATTTGCAGCTTGGTTTCACAGTTGTTGGTGATGTTTTCTTTGAGTTCTCAGTCGCATGTTCCTGTAGGCTTTCAAAAGCATCAGATCTCCGCTGACTTCTGCCAGATCTGATTCCTTTCTGGTGTGAGATATCCCTGAACAACCTTGTCCCCTGTGCCTGTCTATTTTCTTCTCACTATCTTGTATCTCTCTGATTTCCATCCCTTGTTTCTATACCAGTTCCAATAGCTGTCCCTCCCTCATGCTCAGTGCCAGGTTTTGCCCACACCTCCCTGCCTGAATTATTCCATGCCCTCAGACTTGTTCAGCCTTGATGCCAGAGGCTTATGACCCAGGGCTGTAGATCCATTTTTCTCCAGCAGTAAGTACACACAGATATTCTCAGGGAGCTCATCTTCCCTTCTGATCTTATCTCCTGCCCTCCTTGACCCCTGCCTCCCTCAGAAATGACTCCCTGCTGCCTATGAGATCAAAGTCACGTTTCCTGAAGCCTTCTGGAAAACCCATATTATCTCCATTTGCTATTTTTCTGTCCCTATCTCTTCTCATTTCCTAATCTCTTCCCGTCTTTTTCTGCCTTATTCACTAAATTTGAATTATGCCAGGCTTCTGTGTTCTTCCCATCACTGTGTGTTAACTCATCCAGTCCAATCCCCAACTGGAATCCCTCTCTCAGATCCACCTGGCCAGCTCTTCCTCTGCCTTTCCTCTTAACAGCTGTCCTAATAGATCTCACTTTGAGTAATCAAGCCCATGTAATTCCATGTGTGTGCGAGCATGGAGACTTTCAGCACCAGGCAGTGATGTCTATAAACAGATGGTGAATTAGCTGCCTGGATTTGGGAATCAGCATTCAGGAATGGTGGTCTGATTTGGACTAAATATCCCAAACTCCATATTTAACTAGAGAAACAGGATTGCAGGAAGGAGCTGTGTTTGAGATCTGCATTCAGCAGCAGCCTGGGCTCTGGGGAGTGTTGGAGACAAGCTCTGTGGAATGTGGCTGTTAGCATATCAAAGTAGAGTAAACACGGAGATGATACCCTGCTTCCTCTGCTCCAGTTAATTAAGGCACTCCTCATGTCTCGTTGGATGGAGAGGATTTATTAATGTGCTGTCATCCAGGGAAGTGATGGTTTGCTGAAAGGGAGGAGTCATTAATGGCATAGAGGATGTCACGCTGAACAAAGAGCATGAACGAATTCCCTGTCAAAGAGACAGGGAATTTCTTTTATCTCCTGCTTTGCTGAGGTCTTAGATCCTGGTCTTTTATCCTAAAATCTTAGGAAAACGGGGCCAGAAAGAACTTCAGGTGGGCTTTTAGTGCATTCCCTTGCTCCAAGGCAAGATCAGTGGTCCCTGTGTCACTCCTGATGGATATCTGCTCCATGAGGCTGAGCAGGGTGCTTGTTTCCAGCTTTCTCTGAAATCCAGTGAACACCATACCTCTCCTCAGGTATGGTCAGTGTGGTGAATATTTATGTTTATGATCACAAATCCTGGTGAATGGCATTGGAAAGGAATGTGGTTTCAGAGATGCCAGTGCCAAACCTCTGAGGGTTTCCAAAGGTTGTCTGCTCTTATAATGCAGGATGAATAATGTCTTTGAAGGCCTTGGTTAAAGGGTCTTCTCGGCCAAAAAATGTGTTAGAACATCTCTCAGCTTTCTTATCTCGCTGCATTTGATATCTGAAACAGCTTTTGCTGGTGTGAGTGAGGACAGTTACCCCTAAAGCCAGGAGAGGTCTCGATCTCTAGGGCTTTTCAACTGTCTGGGCAGCCCCCTCTGCTTGAACCAGTGAATTAGCAGAGTGTAAATCCGATCCAAATAACACTAGAATAAAGCCCTTGCCATCTTGGGGAATGTCTGTGTGTGGGCAGGTTGGTAAAGGAGCAGATAAATGATTCATCCATTAAACCTGGAAAACCACATGAGGATTCCCAAGAAACATAAAAGCCCTGCAGAAAGACTGAAAGGTAAAGCTGAGGGTTGGCCGTGCTGGGGAGGGGAGTCCACGTGTTCCATTAATTGCTGTCCTGCAGGGTAATTAAACAGAGAAAAGGAAGATAGCAAAAGCACTCCTTTGAGCTCTGATGATTAAATCTTGCTGCCTCTGCAGGTTTACAGACGTGAAGAGGTCTGGCCTCACAAAGGCATTTTCATCAGGAAGGTACTGAGGAGGGCAGCTGGTTTAGGTGTCAGGTCATTTGTTTGGAAAGGGGGCAGTGCACTCCTGCCTGGGCTCCAGTGTGGCTTGAAAGGGTTGACCAAGAAGTTCTGTTGAGCTGCAGTGGTGCCATAGCTAAAATTTGGGTGTTTCTGCCTGAATCACAGTCCTTTCACAAAGATTAAGGCACGTGGTTGAATCTGGCTTGTTCCACTAGAGCCCTGGTCTTGTGAAATGTTTTCCAGGGCCGCTCATTAGACCCTTGGGTGTTGTATCAATGTTCAATGCCACGCATCTCTAGTTACTCCTAATAATCAGAAGAGTATCTCCTGCCAAAGGTATTGAACATTTCACTCATTTGTGCCATAAGGACCTTGTGTTCTGAGGAGTTTATCATTGTGAGCTCCAGAAACATCAGCTGGTGCTGTGAATATCAGGGAGAGGTTTGATTTGTTGGCCTTTCAGGGTGAGTGTAACGAAAATCAAGAGATTCAGAAAGTAACTACACCTTGTGTTTCTGCTGTTTATTTTTCTTGCTGGGCTTCTAGGATTCTGATAGCAGTTGTGTACACTGGAAGTGACAGTGTTTTCAGAGGAAGAAGTTATTTTATTGGGCACTACAGGACAGCAGTCTGAGTTCTGGGAAAGTTGTGCTGCATCCCTGTGGGTCACGGTGAACAGAGTTTAACAGGGGTCATGTTGAAATTCAGGACAGGCTGTATTCTCCAAAGGGAGGAGAGGATTCTGTAGTGATGGGCACATTTGCAATGAGTTGCCCAGGTACAGAAAGTCAGGATCTGGTGGATCTTCTCAGGAGTCGTGGTGGCTTCCATCAGCTGGTCTGTGACATCAGAAGCTCTTCCTGTATAAATACTTGAGTTCAAAATATTGTGACTTGCCCTGGTGTGATTATTAACTTGTTTTTCTACCTGACCGTAGCTGTGTCTTGTGCACTGGGTGGTTGCACTGTAATTTCTGTACTTGTGGCTCATGATGAGTGTGTTGTGTCCAGTGTGGTTTGTGTTAAATGCAGTAACAATGAAAATTATTGCTAAGGAAAACAGTTTCCATACATGAATATTAAACTCTAATGGAAACCATGTTGTTACTGCAAGATTAACAGAAATTGGCATCTTGGATAACTATCCAGCATTAAGCCAAATTAAGCTGTGCCACTAAAACTGCATGTCCAACTTTGAATTAGGACATTCTCATAAAATGAAGGAACAGCTCACCCTGTTTGCTTTTCTGGATGATCCCTATAAACCAAACTTGGACCTGGAGGCTCAGTGGTGACAGCCTTAGCCTGTCTGTGTTGTACATGCTGGAGAGGGCCCTTCCATGGATACAGTTCTTTTTCACCTGGATACCTCTGACTCTTGAGACCTCTGTTTATTCAGCTGTAGAACAGTGTTAGTACCTATCTTGGAGGCAGTTTAGTGGGTTTCTTCTTCTTTAATGTTTCTTAAATTTTGGAAGCTTTTCTATGTAGGCTTTATAGAAAGGGAAAAGTATTTTTCATTTTAAGTATCACAAGCACTGAAAGATTCCCTTGGTGACTGACTTGATGTGTAAATACAGGCAGGGCATCTCTGTCAAACATATCATTGCCATTGAATGGAAAGGCAGAGCATGAATCACTTCAAGGTTTCCTGATTTTACTTGTGTAGGATGTTAAGAGAGGCTACAGGAATGTAATTGATGGCAACGTGTGAGCTGCACAAATTGAAAATCGTGGGAGGATGAGAAAAACATCAGCTCAACACCAAACTAGTAATGATGGGGAATGGGAGGTTTGCTCTGAGCATGTGGATATGCAGGGAGTCTCTGTCTGTGCCAAGCAGACTTCAGGACTTGGAGTTTGGCTCCCTTCCCAACAGCAAATACATTGAGCAGGAGGAGAGCCAGCCAAGTTTTAATCAAGTAAAAGTTCTGTATCCAGAGGTGGTTGGCAGAAGAAGAGATTAAAGTATTAGGAGTGCAATGAAAACAAGACATTAGAGAGTTGAAAGCTGGAGTACCTGGACAAACCACTTGCTGAGTGAATGCTCCAGAGCCGTCAGGAGGGAGCCCCAGGTGTTTGGAGTAGGACAAAACGGGAACCCACGCACCAGGACTTGTCTTCTCCCAGCTTTGGCCATCCATGTGGCAAGTGTGTAATGTCCTCGTGCCTCGCCGGGCTGGTGGAGTAGATGGGATCATTCCCCTTGGAGATACTGCTGGTGGAGGGCTCATTGGCTGGCAGGAAGGCCAACAGCTGCAAACTGTTTATGTATGACAAGTTTTTGGATAAATGTGAGTTTACACAGTTGCCTGTGTCCCAGGGTTTGCCGTGGAAGTGCAGATAGCTCTGCATGTCCAAGCCCAAGCACAGAAGTTATGGGCTGTAATTATGTAATTTCTCAGGAGAGAAAGGAAAAAACCCTCGTGCTTGGTAATAGTAAAAATAGTAATTGGCTCTCCTTTCCCTCTTCCACTGATGCTCCTGCTTGACCTTTTTTATATATTAAAAATAGATTTGTGGTAATTGCTGACAGTGTATCTGAAAGATAAGGAATTTTTCCCCTAAAGAAAGCCACTGTCTGTATATTTGCAGAGGCACATGAGAAGTGTGTGTTTTTTTAAAAAAAATAAACAAACAAAAATTCCAGTTCAGCTTCCTTCCCTATTTTTCATTTTCACACGCACACACCTGTCTCACAGACAGGGCCAGAAGCAAAATTACCAAATAAAAGCATTTCCTCTTACATTATTCCCAGCCTGGTAGAACCACGGCACGCCAGGATTTCCACAAACACGTCTGAGTTCATGAAGTTTTTATTCCAGTTCTACAGACTTGAAAGGCTCAGATAAAAATCTGGAAATTTAAGAGGCAAACAACAGTTTCCATTCATCCCAATGAAGAAATAAATCATGTTAATGCATTGTGCTACTATTGTTGGTTAAAGGTGTATTTTTCTGTGCATATCAGTTCTGTGGATCATTGTACTGGGTTACAAAAAAGTTGAATTTATGTTAATGGTTCAGATAGATTTACTGAAGAACTGGAGTATGTTTGCAGATCAATAATTTATTTGTTGTTGATATTCTGATGAAAGGAATTAATGCTAAAATGTATTGGTCCAAAAGAAAATTATAGTCTTAGGAAACAGTTTGATAGAAAATACGTGCTTCAAAATCATTTCTAAGGCAAGCTTTTTCAGGCTTAAAATGTGATACCAAT
Source organism: Oriolus oriolus (assembly GCA_013400235.1). Taxonomy (NCBI): domain Eukaryota; kingdom Metazoa; phylum Chordata; class Aves; order Passeriformes; family Corvidae; genus Oriolus; species Oriolus oriolus. Next base: position 115,356 of record VXBT01005241.1, on the reverse strand, counting down.
TTGTTATAACTGGCTTGCTGTTCCAGAATGACTCTTATTAATAAGCACTCAGCAGTTCATGAGCTGGACTTCTTACTGAGTTCATTCCATGTACTCCAAAGGTTTCTGCTCTTCCAGGATTATGAGTTTCTCTGCCCAGTCCATTTCTGTAATAATAAACTAATTTTAAATGGCCACATTTTTTAATTGATCATTGCAGATATTATAAAAAGGCCACACAGGATTCACATTAAGCACTGAAAATAGCTAATAAAAATAGATGACTAAGAGTCTGTAACTGAGCCACAGTCACTACTTCTTTGACCACTGGTGGATGTACAAGTCCTTAATCATTAGTTTTCCACCTTTGAATAATGAATGTTTTAGCACAGAGCAAAAGCCAAAATAATAATGTGGTTATGCATTGCCAGGTTCAATGGGGATTAGAGCCACTAAACAAAGACTTCAGAAGAATTATTATTTGGGATAATATATTTGACATTTTAATTGGTATTTAACGTATTTTAATACATTGGCAGAATTCTCAAATGTTTTCCTTCACCACACTTCCCCAAAATGGGAATGTTGCCCCCTTCCATCTCTGTGATGGCAAACATAGACTCAGCCTCATTTTATGAAATCTCTCAGAAGGAATGTGGCATGAATAATTTCAGGCAAAACTGACTTGCCTGATTGACCCCTGAGCCTGAAATGCAACTCTTGCTCCTCAGTTAAAACCTCGTGTGTCACATACAACTGATAGAGATATTGGCACCGGTTAATGGAAGATAAAGGTGGAATAATCAGGTTTAGCAGTAGGAATAAAACACTTTTGATAAAAATCTGGCTCTGGTCATTGCTGCCTAAAACTGCTGAAAGGGAACAAAAATATCTCTCCCTATGCTGTAGAAGTGTCTTTCAGCTGACCCAAATACTTGATTTTTGCTTCCCTTTAACCAAAAAGTGGCACATTCACTGGGCCTCCAGGTGTGGACTGAGCTTGCAATCTCAAAAATCTTTCTCAAAGAAGGTTGTTACTTCCTGAGCAATTCTTTGACATCCTTTGGACTATTCTGCATGTAAAAAGCAAGTCAGTCCAAGAAAAGTGCTGAAATCCAGCTTTTTATGGACATTGATTTAAAAGGTTGCATCTTGATCTCTCTTTTTTTGCATGTGGTATGAATCTGCCCTTTCACAGTCAGCATTTTTAAAGTAAGCAAGTGCAAGTGCCTGATTTCTGCCTTCACTCTTTGCTGCAAGTGCTGAAGTAAAAGGCTGTTGCCCATCTATTCATTCCATCCACAGCACCCTGGCAACAAATATCCACATCTTTATTGTTGTCAAAACTCATAAAAACAGAGCTGGACTTCTTCCAGGTCTAAAGTTTTACATTTGCACCTTGATAAACACAGCTTTGTCAACTCTGAGAGGAAAAAAGAAGAACGGGGATCATGACTCCATTGTGTGGTCACGGTCTGCTCCTTAAATGCAGCTCCATCCAGCTACCCCTCCATGGAAATGGTACTGCAGTGAGGAATACATTCCTTAGTGCTGTTAAATACAAATACAAGCAGATATGCCCACGGTGAGGTCCTGAGCTGGCCTGTGATGCCATCACAGCGTTCCCAAGTGCGCTGGCACTTTCAGCAGGGGACAGTCTGGCTGCAGGAAGGGCAGATGAGGACTATTGTTTTTCCATAGCAGAGATTTCATGCTGTCACTTCTGAATTCCTTTTTGGCCTCAGCCTCAAACTGTTCGTGTTGCCCACACAAACAGGAGAATACTGTGCATGGATCAAATCCTAAATTCCACTCAGTCATAGGAGCCTTGTGCCACCTACATTGGCTTTGTGACTCACCATCAGCACTTTGCCAGCTCTCCTGGCTCTGACACTCTCACTTTCTTTTAAGCATGAAAATAAGGGAAAATGTAAGATTTTTTCAGAGTCTCTGCTTTATGGTTTTATTTCTTCTCCCTGACTTTATTCTGAAAATCGGGAGAACTCCATTTGAATGCTTGTTCAGGCCCATTCACTGCATCTTCTAATGCTGTAGTAGGGGGCATTAGTAGACAAGTTTAGATGAATTTTTGGGTCAGTGAAATGTATTTTTGAGACAGTGAAATATATTTTCCAATGCAGGTGAGTGTGTTTTACTTATTTCCTGTCTGACAAAACTCTGGACTGATTCTTCACTAGGACGATGAAGAAACTACTCAGATGATTTTGGATGGAAACGGCTCTAATATTTTTCATTCTGGTTGCATTTTTCATCACTTTGCTTGTTACTGCTGTACGTTTTGAGTGAATGAGCTGTTTCACTGGTTTTGATGGGAACATTCTCTGTGTTTTTGTTGCAGGAATTGCTTACCTAGGAGGTGTCTGCAGTGCCAAGAGAAAGTGTGTTCTTGCTGAAGACAACGGTCTCAATCTGGCATTCACAATTGCACATGAACTTGGGCACAAGTAAGAACTTGTCCTTCTGTTTCCTTCTTTACTTATGCCACTCTAGGATACTTTTATTTAAAGCCAGACAAGTGCAATTACCAGTGTGGCGTGTTTGTTGTGATTTCATAAGTGTAGCACATTGATACATAACTTAATTTTCAGGAGGCTTATGTAAATACCCATTTTAGCACACATAAATCTTTCTAGTTGATCTTCCCCTTTTTTCAGCTCTCTGTTCTGATTCTGAGTAGCACAAAGAGGCCTCATTCTCTTAAATGAGGGACAGTAATAGAGTCAAATTCTGCTTTTCTTTACTGTGTATAATAGGTCCACAAAACCAACCTCAGCTTCAAAATCTTTGAACTTGCTAAGTTTTCTCTGAAGTTCAGGTGTCTGTGTCAAGGACTTTAATAGTTAAATAGTTTGGTAATGGTTTCATCTCTGCATTTGAAGTAATCTGCTGTGACTGAAATGGTAAACATCAGTATTTTGGAAATGCCCTTAAGCAGAATTATTTGATCAACAGAAAGAAATCCTATAACTTGATTTATCAGCTCAATCACACCTAAATAACACACTTTGAACACAGTGGAAAAAGCAGGAAAGAATGTGATGAGTCCTAGTCAGACAGAAAAGGAGATTACTGGGTAGTTTCTGCAGGTGTCTTTGGAGACTCTTTAACGCTGCATATAAATATCACATGGGCAGAAGAAAACAAAATTGACTGGAAGAGTCAGCTGCATCCTCTTAGTGCAGATAATGAGTTAACCAAAGGTCAGCTCCACATTCCCTGCTCTCTGGGCCCAGTGTCACATGCACTTACTCATAATTCTTATGAGCTTTTTCCCTTTCCATTGACATCACTCTGGTTGCAGTGTCACAGACTGTGGAAGGTACAGAATTAGACCAGGAACAAAGTTATACAGGGGGCAGGACTGTGCCTGTGGGATTTTAAAGCACTCCTTCCTTCAGCCTCAGAAGGAAATCCCATCTTGGTTCCTGTAGTAAGAAGTTGTGCCTGAGTTTTGTCTGCACCCTTCCTACAGCTCATGTGTCTGGTGTATCTTCCTTTCCTACAGTAAGAAGTATTTCACAGCTAAGTCAGAGCCAATGGAGCGTGTTCAGATTCTGGCCAATCTCATTCCATGACAAATAATTGCTTTATGGCAATTTATTTCAAAGTTGCATGGAGGATATTTAGGTTACCTACCAAAAAATGAATCTCCTGTTCACCCTCCAGTGACACCAAAGGCAGCTGAGCCAAACTGAGGGTGGTTTCAGCAGAAATGAAGGACATTTGGTTTTGGTTTTATTTAAATTGCATGCCAAGATGTTAAACTGAGCCTAAACTTAATAACAAATTAACCTGTGGGTAATGCTAAGGGAAATTCAGCACTCATCTTTGGATAGGCCAAGAGCAAGAGGGAAAAATACTTGAGCTGCAGAAAATCCAGCTGTGTGAAAGAGTGAGACTGGTCTGCCCTGGTGTTTGCCAAGTTTCTCAGCAGAGCTGACAAGCTTCCTTCTAATAATGCCTTGCAAAAAAAACCCCCATCATAAATAGGGGATGTAATTCCTTTGGATACAGCTCCCCATCTGTGCAGAAAATTGCGAACTCCATTTCCTTTTCTGAGGGCAGTTTTGCTGGTAAGACCATAATGTCTTTCCTCTGCCGGTTTGCTTTCTTTGCCTTCATCTTGGAAAACTATTTCAGGAGTACTGAAGGGGTGGGGGGGTCTGTAAGGGCCAGCTTAGGGACCTGAGGTATCTGGGTAATGTGGCTCTCGGAGGACACAGGAGCCACGAAGGCTCCAGCTGAAGGTTACAGAAGCTGTTGGGAGGATTCTGCTGCCACAAGTGTTTGGGGACATGTTCCAAGTTATCCTGTTTCACAAGGACTTTCAGTTCTCTGTCACACATTGGGGCAAACCCTTCTGCCCCCTCTGCCTTGCCACCAGCAGCGTAACGAACCCCCAGCGTTGCCAAATCAAAACAGGGGGGGAAATGCCATGTCTGTCACCCCCCCAGCCCGAGCATCGAAATCATCCCTCTGTGCTGTCACCTGCCAGTGGCCTGGCTGCTTATCTCAGCCTCTGGCCAGCTGAATGGTGCCTTTCAGGAGGCCAACAGGAATCTTTTCATTGACCTTACAAGGTGTCAGGCCTTATTCTTCTGGTGCTGAACTGCAGTAAGATGCTCTGAGCAATCCTGTTTCAGCACGTCTTGTGCAAATAGAAGAATTCTTTGCAGACTTTACTTCCAAACTCAGAGGTTTTGAGTGAAATGTAAGGAAACCCACTGCAGGCATGAACACAAAGAAGCTGACATGAGCTTTAAAAATGAAAACCAAGGAAAACTAGGTGCAAGTTTCTTAATTTAAAACAAAATCCAATCAAAACTTACATCCATATTGGCAAAAATATAAATTTTGGAGAGCCATAATTTTGAGCTTTATTGAAGTCTGATTTCCTTATGAGTGTAGAAAAGCTGAGATTTATTATTCTTTCCTTAAGACTAACAAATGTCTGTGGAGATCACAAGCCCAGTTTGGCATTCACAGATAGTTTCTGATGTGGACTTTGGAAAAAGTGAATGGATTACTAATTGATGTGTCAGATTCCTAATCTGCCACTAATGTCATTTGGACTGACTGCAAAAAACACTATTCCGGACAGCTGCACTGTGAAAACATGGATACACCATTAAATAGGTCCATTAGGATGAAATAGGTCCTATGAAAGTTGAAGGATGAAAGTTCATCTTCAGGATTAACCTGTGGAGTTGTTGCTTGATGATGGGGTGAGTGATGTGACTTTTGTAAATCTTCAAGTCTGTACTGATAAGTTTGGTCCATGGACACAGAGGGAGCATCCATCTGTATTTAGACACAATTTTTTCTACACAGGATCCAGGAGAAGAGTCTTGCAACAGGAAGGTTACAGGCAGGGAGCTGAGTGAATGTGTATCGAGGCTGCAAATCATAAATGTTTTCCCATACGAGACAGGACCCTGAGGAAGTCTTGTTCCTTCAGTCAGCTGGGTCAGTAGTGGATGTCTTTTAAACAGCACACTTGAGTGTAACCACAGTTTGTTGGATTTTATCCAGGGTTTGCTGGGTGGAGTCCTGACCTACACAGAAGGGAAGACCCAGGGATCACAGTGGTCACTGAAGTCTTAAAATGTACGATTCTGAGGTCTTCATATTATAAACATAAATGCTGAGCATTTCTTACTCTCATCTTTCCTCAGACTTGCAGGACAAGTCCATCCATAAAAGTTTAAAAGTGCCCTACTTTTGTCACCAAGATCCTGACTGGTGCTTCCCCCCTCCTCCTCCGTGAACTGCACCAGTGTGAGGCTGATCTGAGATTCGCACCCCAAAGACCACCCTGAACAACCGACTTGGAGAAAAATAGTGCCAATTCCCCCCCTCCTAGTTCTCTCTTTGCCTACAGCAGTGACTTTGTTACCATTTTCTAGTCCTTCTCCAAAGAAAAAGTCAAATAAGTTTTTGAAACAAAAGCTGGGATTCATCCGTATATCCGTTATCCCCCGAATGAAGCGGGGTGGGCTGCAGCCAGTGGTTTTTCAGGACAACAATGCCAGCTTTGTTGCCATTCCTGTTTCTTTCAACAGCCTCAGCTTTCCTGTTGTGGGACGGGGGCAGGCTTGGGTGAGGAGGGAAGATTCCCATTCATGAGCCAGCAGAACCTGGCACTGCCTGGATGGGGAGAGAATAGCCGGAGGTGGTGTGGCTGGGAGCCACGCTGGGGCAGATGCCCTGAGGAAAAAGGATTAAAATCAACTGACAATAAGCAAGGAGCTGGCTCTTGCCAACAGCGTGAAACCGCATGGCCTCAAACTTGAAGCTGAAACAGATGAGGACAAAAACGAGTCCAAAGGTAAAAAGCCCATAATGCACAAACCAAACAGCTCAGGGCTTGGAATCAGACAAGAGAAGGGTTTGGAACCAGCAGGTTTCTCTCCAGTGTGATTATTTGCTTTAGATGTTAGGTATTGATAGCTGTAGCTTGGTTAAAATTACTTCAGGGTGCATAATTATTTGCTGCATGATGAAGTGTGGCCTTTGTGCTATGTCTCAAGCCTCGTGGTGTTGCAGGTAAGGGAAAAGCGCTCTGGATGGTCCCTTTGTGGCCTGATATTTGTGCTGATGGACTTGTCAGTAAACTTGGCCTCCCTGATCTGTGTAGTTCAGCACCCAGCAGAGAGATTCATGCAGATGTGCCAAAATGTGACAATATTGCAGACTGAGGAGGAGTGTTCCTGACCGGATCCCAAGGGTGCAGAATGAGGCCCTGTAACAACTTACACCAGCAAAGCCCAGCCACTGTGGTGCAGCTATTCAAGTTTAATTCCTGAGAACCAAGCAGGAAATTGTCCCACTTCTCCCCTGCCCCACAATTTATAAAGAATTGATCATAATGCATTTTAAAAATGAAAAGTTTCACGTGGAAGCTGAGGATCACTCCAGTAAATGTGACCGATCTGTGCACACAGGTAATGCTGCAGGGTGCACACTGTGCTGATAGAAACCTGTTTCTTTTTCTGGAGCAGCCTGTTCCATGATTCCAAACAGCCAAATCATGGTGGTGGGGCAAGGGCAGTGGTTCTGGAAACCATGGAGAAATGGAGGGACCTCTGCTAAAAATTCTCCTTTTATCCTGGGGCTATAACATTTAGGTGCAGGATGTGGGATCTCAGAAGCTGTTTTAAAAGAAAAAATGCCAACAACCCTCTGTCTTTTTTAGAGCAGCTCAGCACAATCTAACCCTTGAACTCAGGGCTTTACCAGTGGAGGCAGCTGAGTGTAGTTCCTGTCCTGGCTGACTTTAAACCTTAACCCTGTTTTTTAAAAAAAGCTCTCACTGTGGCTTCTTTTTCTTTTCTGTTTCTCTGAGTTAGTCCCACATTTATCAGGCAGGTTCTGCCTGACCTGAATTTCTGTGGAACATTTTTCTTTGTTGCTATTGCAGAAATACGCCAATGTGTCCCCAGGTTACTTCTTACCTCCCAAAAGGCATCAAAACCAACATTACTGAAGTTGTAGAATCAAGCATGCAGAAGCACCAAAGTCTCAGTTTCAGGTACCTTTATCCAGACAACTTCAGTTATAACTCTGTTCACTCTCTACTGCAAATGAGGCCAAACTTCTATTCACAGGGTAGGATTTCAGCATGTAGTTAAAGACTTTACTTTAACACATGCCCACAGGCATCTTATTCACTCCTGTGAATTAATGTTTTACTGTAAGACAGAGCTCTTGCAAAGAGATGCCCATCCTGTGTGTCTGTTGGGTAATGTCCAGTTAGGGATGGCTCAGGGATGCGGCCTGTGGCTGGCAGGATCTGCCCAGTGGTTGGATGAACCTCTCCAGTGGCACTGCTGGCAGTTTGGGTGTAGATTCTGCTTTGTGTCGGGGAGCTGTGGTTCCCTCTGTGCCTTCATAAACCCTGTGTGGCCCTTCTGACCGTGCTGTGTGTCAGAACTCACATCTCTGCATTTGGAGTGGTGGAAAATCAAGGTCAGTTGGATCCCAAGGAGCACTGGAGCCAGAGGCAATCCCATGCAAGCTTTATTCTAGCAAGCTCAGGTATTAATGACTTTGCTGCACCAGGACTTCCTGAGTAGCCAGAGAGTTGGATTCAGGCAGTGCCTGCCCCGGCTCTATTCTCCTGGTGCCAGAATCCCCACTTTAAATCTCACAGGAGGACATAACTGTTCCAGTATATTGCAGTCTCAGGAATACTGGGATTGACTGGCTGCTGTGTAGACATACCCTGAGGCTGGCCAAAAATGCTGGCAGCGGTCCGTACCCACCCTGGAGTTGCTAATTTTATTTTCTGCCATTTGTGTTGTAAATCTGTTGAGGAATGTCTCTCTCTCCGTGTTCCCAGGCTCCCTTTTCGTGCTCCCCTCCTCCCAGGTTTCATTCTTCTTCCACAGATAATTGCAAGCACATTTTCACAGTTAAGTTGCCCTTCTCTGTACAGCTCCAAAGGACATAATGGAACACTGCCTATTTCATCATGTGTGTCTGTACATCACAGTGGTGTGCTCTAACCAAAGCAGTTATTTAATAACAGGTTCTGGTCCTGAGGAAGAGTAGGTATATCCTAAAATTTCAGGAGATGCTTCTTCCACTTCTGGTAACACACTGAGGGGTCTGTTTTAGATGAAACACATTATTATCGTGTACTTTAGTAGCTTGATAGTAATTTTCTGAAAAGCATGTCCTAAGTCAGTCAAAAGGAAGCAGAGATCAAAGACATGTTTAAACATATTAAAAAGAAAAAACAATGGAGACTTCTGCCTGCATGGATGATTTGACCTGGGGAGGAGGTGGTGAAGGAGCAGCACTAAACAGAAGGTGTGTTGGCCCATTGTAAGACAGTACAGGATATCTGAGCAAGTTAATTTGAGTCCCAGAAAGAGAACATCCCTGTGGTATTAACCTTGTTTGGGCAGGTTGTTTTTGCAATGACAGTGGGATCACACAGAGAAAAATTTTAAAAAAGAGAAAATCATGTATGGAAATCACACAGAGAAAAAGAAGATTGGGGAGGAGAAATGAAGAGGTTTGGTAGTATCATGTGCTCTGGATAATAGGCCTGGGTTTGGGTGTGGTTTTTTAGTGTTATGTAAAGCTGCAAGATATTTCCAGGTGCATTTACTGAACCTGCTAATCCTGGCATGGCGGCAGGGTACCTTCCCTCTATCGTGATTATCTGTTTCACCTTTGTACCATCCAAATTTGATAGTTTATTTGCAGTACTGGAATGTAATAATGTTGGAACTGGGTGTGGGAATGTCCATGTCCTGTTGCTTTCTGCACTCTCGCGGCAAACATTAGTTCTGGGCAAGGGTTTCTATGGTTTTACTCTCTGCTTTGTGAAGGATCTCTGTGTAATTCCTAGGGGAGCAACAATCCCTTGCAGCCCCTCTGATTTCTTTGTTTTTGAGCATCTTGTGTGCCTTTACTTAACATAATAAAACTGCACCAAACAGGCGAACGACAGCCATTTAGAAACACAATTTTTGTTTAATCAATAGCTTTGTAGCCTTGCCAGCTCTGCCTTTCTTTTTGAAGGCTTACTCTGCTGAGTAAGCCAAGGCTGTGTTAAGTAGCTGGGCCGTAATGATTTGGCAAATCTTGCATCTGCTTCCTGCCACGAGGGTTCTGGTTTCATACTCCACTGGCTTTGCTGGCAGCAGCCTGGTGCACCCAGTGACCCAAAACACGGGGACAGTACAAGTCCCCATTGTGCAGCCTCCCACTGCACATCAGCACAGGAAATATTAGGTTTGTAAGTGCCATTTACCAAATAATAATTTGTTTTTATACAAGGGCAGCGATCTAGATGGAATATTTACTTTTCCACTAGCAGTTGGGTTCCAATAGCCTGTAACCCGTGCTGTCTGCCTGGCCTGCTGAGTTCAACAAGTTCCAGGTGAAAATGACTTCCCGAGCTGGGGAAGGTGATAAATCCCAGACTGTCACTAGGAAAAGCCTTTGGTAGTAAGTCAGCAGCAGCAACACCAGTGGAAATGTTGTTGCCTCTAAAAATGTGGTTCCCTTTAGCTGTTACGTCAGTGGAAGGCTGTGCTGGGGTGGACCAGGGTTGGCTGCCTCTTGGCCAACAGTTGTGTTGGGAAATGAAATTCAGCAAAAAAGAGTTTACTGGAGAAATGAAATAAACAGGCCTGCTTTGTTCTCAGTGATCCCTTTCCATTTGCAAAATCCTCCCTACATCAGATTCCAGGCCTCTTTCCATTGCTGGATCCAGCCCAGCAGGGAGTTTGTTGTCTATGTCGACTTGAACCTCAGTTTCCAAAAAAAAATAGGAGAATAGCCCGCAGTTCTCTCAGTTTTCTGCTTTTGCTCTTGCTTAGGTAAAATAAAGCAAAAGGAATCTGATCATAATGGTTTGCTCTGACTTGCTTGAAAAGTTTCCTTCCTGCTGGGCTCTAATTAGCTCAGAGCCTTAAAAATGAGTGTTTTTCACTGTACCTTCTTTCTGTGTTCCAGAGTCCACTGGGACACTCATCATATACACCAGATCTTACCCACATGTGGGACAGTTTGACCTCTCAGAAGTTTCTCATGTCCGCCCTCTGGTAGCTGTTTCTCACTGCTGGTGACAGTCCAGATCCTGCCTGGCTCTTCCACCTGCTCCCTGCTGGGCTCCCTTCCTCCCACCCTGCTGTTTGCCAGTGTCACTCCAGAGACAGCTAATGAAGTGACAGGTTTCTAATCTAGCTTTTAAATATTCATTTTAACTGCACACAGTAAAACTAGGCTGCAGGATAAAGAAATGCTCCCTACAAACAGTTTGCTTCTTAGTTCAGGTAGTCTCTGTACTTAGGGAAAGTATCTTTCCTTCAAAGGAAAAGCGCAGCTTCCTTTCTTCCTCCTGGAAACACAACCACCAGCATTTTGCAATGCGTGAATTCTTTCCTGTCTGGTTCCTCTTTCATCTCAAGTAAAGCTGCTTGCTGTGTAACATGGGGTAGATTTGGTCAAAGGCAGAACTCTTCCCTAGTATCCATCCTGAACCACCACGAGTCAGCAGTGGTCACATTCTGATAAAAATGCAGATTGCCTGCATTTAGTAGCTTTACAGAAATGCAGCAAACTGGGTTTTCCTACAGGAGCATTATAATAATGACTTTGCCATCAGCTTTCTTGCCTGTATGTACAAGCATCACTTCTTATCTATTCACTTGAAGTGCCATCTCCACTGGGTGTATTTTTTTACCTCTTTCTCCATTATTTCACTGTTATTGACACATTTCCAGTACTAATCCAGATAGGATCTGAGGGTTTTCTCCAGTCAAAGAAAAAGCCAACTTGTTTGTTTAGGAAAATATATTCATATTTTCTTTTTATACTTTAAGTACTACTCTCCATACCTGCAGCTCCTTCTGAGCTGTTTATGGTGTGTGTTCAAGGAACCTTACCAGGTTTGCCAAACGTGTGATTGCAGGAGCCCCTCTGAGCACAATGAACAGAATCGCATGAGAAAAGCTCCTACCCATCTCCAGAAAGCTGTCACCAGATAAATGACACACACCCTGCGCCTCTTACCAGCTAGAGGCCCTCTGAAACAGTATCTTATGAAAATAACAGACTTTCTTCTTTCTCTGTAATTTGTCTTCACATTAACATGTTCAAGCCAAAGTTACTTGAAGCAAGAGTGTCTTTTCACATAGTTTTTACTTTCCTCATGTCTCTTCCTTAGACAATATGAAAGCAAACTTGACTTTATTAGCCTTGAGGTTTGTAGGCAACCAGGCACACCCACTACCCAAAGAATTTCACTTCATTATTGGTCTGAACATATAATTTCCAAATTGCTTTGATACCAAGCCATAATTTGCAACATTCCTGTTTGATACCGAGTCTCTCCCTGCTGATAAAATGAGTGAAACTGAGATAGCGTGCTGAACTTCTACAATCATTTACGAACAGCCAAGGCCAGGTGGTTCTGGTACTATATATTATTTTAGCAGCTGAACCATTGTGAAAAATCCGAGGAGTTTAGGGAGCTGGTGTATGGGAGTGCCACTAATGGAAACAAAGTTTCAGAACTGGATCATGCATTTCCTATGCAACTTTCTTGCTAGTCAGTTCAGGTGGGTTGTCTTCATTTTTGGAAGCAAAAGCGAGCCCAGAGATTTGTTACTGTCCACTGCAGTCACCTGTTGTGTTGGTGAATCAGTGCAAAACGGTCACATAAGGATGGATTTCTTCTTGCACTGAATCTGCGAGCCCACAGTGATTGACAATGTGGACCAAGAAAGAGGATGAAAAATATTTCTGTGAAGAGGACTTCTGCTGCTCTGAGAACCGTAAAACACGTACCCACTGCCTTGCCTGGGGACTGCAGAACACTTGATGCTGGTAGAATTTATATATTACATTTACTTCTCACCTTTTTGTCTTTTGATGTTGGCCATCTCCTCATTCCCACCTACAGGAATGGAGAATTCATCTCCCAGTGTGGGGAAGGCAGCCAGCATTCCTGACTCCTACAGTGCATTCCCCAGGCTGTCCCACTTCCCCAGCACTCGGCTGTGGGTGGCTTCCTGATGGGGCAGAGTGTGGGACATCTGGGTTACGTGTGTTACACGTATTTGGCAAATATTCCACACCATCTCTCCCCTCTCCTTGCTTTTCTTTTAAGGGTGTCTTGTGTTGTAGCTCTGCATTCAGGTTTGGTGCTCGGTCATTTAATGCAGTTGACTGGAGGCTTTCAGTGGTTTCACAGGAGTTTTGGAAAAGTGCTTGCACACAGAGCTTCCTCTGGGGTTTCTGTCACTGTGAGTGACAGGGCCGTCAGTGCTCACTGAGCTTTTGTCTCTCTTCCCTCGTGGGTGGGAAATCCCACCCAGCTATCCCAGGGTTTGGTCTTTTTTCCACCCTACAATTTATATTCCCTTTTCATCTTCTGAGGAAATGCGTGTCACATTTTCGGAGGTCTCGTTCTCACCCACTTCAGGCAGTGCTGAAAGCAAACAGCTTGTTACCCTTCAGCTTGTCCCTTCTGCTGTGCCCCAGGGTGCTTTCCAAAAGCAAGGAGCTACAGATGGAGCACAGCAGCCTCTGTGGAATGAGCAGTCCTTCTCTGCCCACCACTGGTTCATTCATAGTCACTGTGCTCCTTCTGCAACAGTTCTCTGTGTTCTGAAACCAGATTGAAGCAAGTGAGAAACAAACAATTTTGTATGTCCAAGAGGTGGATTTAATCTCTTAGAGGGCAAGGATACAGCTTAATACAAACATTTTCATGGAGACATCCTCGGATAAAATTACTTACTTTAGGGTCACAGCTCAGCTGTGATCATGGTAAATAGCCAGTGTGAGACAAGTGATTCCCAGTTGAGAATTGCTGATCCATGTTGTACAGTGAGTGGTTTTGGATATATCTGTGTTCACCTCTTCAGCAGGGATTGATTGAAGGAATTAAAGCAGTCCTTGACTCCTACTGGTGCTGTTGTGTGAGAAATCTGCTGTATGTTGTTGGCAGGTATCAAAGCACGTGAGAGGGTGTAGAAATGCTCAGCATGTGGTTCGATGCCTGCATGGAGATGGGAAACTACTTTAAATAAGGAGACAGGAGAGATTCACGTAAGATGCTAAATGGATCTTGGAAAGGAGGGAGTATTGAGATCAGAAGAAGGGTCTTTTCCTGAGGTAATGCTACCTCTTCTATGCTGACTTTCTGCCAAGTTTATTTGTACATATATTGATCAACTTTAACATTTTGTAGGACTTTGTATTTGGTGGAACACTCCTTTTTCTGCCCCTGCAGCCTCAGAACCTGCCAGCTCTTATAAGAAACTGTGAAGCTTTTTCAGGAAAAGGTTGATATGCAGGGGCCACATCCTAGAAATCAGAAGCAGTGGAGGGAGGCCATTGGAATGGTGCATGTTCAGTTGCATTGCAGCTGGATTCCTTCATCTCACCAAAGGTGCTGGAATACAATGCCTGTCCTGCTGTGAATCACCCACTCTGTGAAACAGCAAGGGCTCCTCAGAGAGAATCTCATGAGCAAATGTCTGCTGGAGGAAGGTGTCAATAACGTGAGCATGTGATGTTACTGGGAAGAGGATCCTAAGATGATTCAGCCTGTTCTTCATGGCCTTGGTCAGGCTTCGATCAAACCATGTAAAGGTCTGGTGTTTGTACCAGTGGGCTTTTAGAGAAAATGTTTGAGTGCGAAACCCCAGTGGGTATGCCTGCTATGTCACTCGTGCTCTCTGTCCCTGCCATGTCGGTCTCGTGCTCTCTCTCCCTTGCGGCACAAGCTCGTACTTTGCTGCCTTCCAGATTCCAAGGCAAGAGAGCTAATTCTTTTAAAATGAAAACCATATCATAAAGGGCTGGATCTGTCATGCAGCTGAATAAACCACAGCTTTCCACACTGTTATTCACCATAGGCGTTCGTGTGTTCTCACTCGCTGTTGTTGACTTCTTGGCTGCTTGATGAGTAGATAACCATATAAAATATCTGGTTACTTCATTATTGGAGAGTGACATAAACTTGGTTATGAAAACAAGAGTCCAGTAGTCATGGTTCCCTTTAAATGTTGACTTCCTGATTAAAAAAACCCCAAAAGTACAGCACCCATCCTGAACACCCCTGTTCTAGATAACACTGTGTACACAATAACCAGCCTCAGTTACTTCAAATGCTTTAAGTAGGATGATCTCCCTCTCTTCATCACAGCTCCCCAAAATGCTCCTGACAGTTGCAGGAGTCAAAGCATATTTAAGAAACAGTGTTTACGTGTTTGAAAAGCAGAGGGTGAAAAAGCCTGCTTTTCATTAAGCCAACAGCCTCAGTGGCCACTGGTTTTGTAGGAAGGTTGCACAAGATGTTTCCTTGCCTCCTCCCTCAGTGAGAACTCAGCTCACCTCAGCATTTTCCCAGGATTTGTTAGTTTGTCCAAGCCTCCCTTTGTCCCCTCTGACTTCTCTGGCTGTCTCTGCCTCTCTTGGAGGCATCACCTTCCTGGGTCTCCCCCTCAAAGTTACTGTCCTCAGTTTGCACTGCAGCTCCTATTACAATTCCAGCTCAAATGAGGACCCCCACTTCACTCCTTCATCTGTTATGCCTTTGTTCTCAACTGGATGGAAACCTCATAACTTGCAAGATGATCAGCATTTTATATTGAAACGTTAAACATGTTGAACCAGTTCAGAAGTGGGCATCTTTCCAGTGGTGCAGCTTCAATTTCAAATGCTAATAAAAATTCCTAACATTGAACTCAATTTGGGAGCGGACAGCTCACAGACTGGATGATGTGGGGTGCTGTCTCCCACTCCTGCTTCAAACCCAGCCCAAGGCAGAAGCTGCTGAGAACTGTTGATGTACATCCTCTGCTTAGTGACCCATATGGATTTGAGTTTAATGGCCATGTTTAATGTTCTCAGCTGCCAGCCACACCCCCTGTGTAACCTGCTTCCATACCAGCATCTTCCTTTGTGGTTGCCACTGGATGCACTGCAGAGATGGGACTCCCTTCTCAAACCTTCATTGAGACCTAAGAGGGGGTGGGATGTGGAGGAATTTTGTCCTTCATGTGGACATCTTTCCTATGGACAAACAGATGGCCTTTGTGCGTGTCTAAATAGCTGTCCTTCCATGAGGCAGTCATCCTGCCCACACTGACATGCCCGAGCAGATACATTACAGCTCCCCTTCTCTCTTCTGTCTCCCACTCTGCAAGGATGTTGTCCAGTCTGCCCTCCCTTTGCATTTTTATTTCTCCAGTGGGCTTTAGAAAGAAATCTTGTGCTTAGTCCTGGCTCTGCGTTTAATGCTGGATTACTTGTGGGTGAGTCATGACAAGCTGGGTCACAGAGAATGACTTCTCTCATTTTCTCTTCTGAGAAGGTCAGTGGTGACATGCAAGGTAGGTACTGCCTGTAGCTCATAGCAAAGTTCCCTTGCAGAAACAAAGCCTTTAGGAGAACATCTGCAGGCTAAGGCATGTTACAGGTAGAGAAAACATGCTGGCCGGCAATCGAGTATCAGCCAGGAATGTTAAAACCTTAGTGGTCCCACTGAGCTTTTCACTTGGAGCATGAGGTATCACTGCCTTCTCCTGCCCCCCCATGTATTTGGGATACGGCTGTAATGGGCTCTTTGCTCAGTTCTGTGAGTCCATGTTGGTCTTCAAGGCTGGCCACAAGGAACTCTTCCTATTTAATGTGTTGCTGAGCTTACACAGCTACAACTTTTTGTGAGTTGGTTCTTTGGAAAGACTCCTTTGGATTTCTGTCTGTGGAAGTGAGAGACAGCCCACTGTCCTCATTTCCTTCTTGGCAGCTAGACGTCCTCCCTGCCCTTTGGAGAAGTGGTGGTTGAGGTAAGTGCAGTTGTGTGGAGAGCAATCAATTGTTTGTCATACATGCTTAATAAGCAGCTGAGGTAACAGCCAGGACACCTTGGGTAGCCTAGATAGCCATGAGTTTCTAAAGTGATCCAGCATTTGACTCACCCTGAGTTATTTGCAGGCAAATGGAATGGTTTGACTTTCAGAGGGAGGTGGTGGAGATGGTCTTACTTTGTGGCATTTTCACTTCTGGGTGTCTTTTTTTCAGGCTTCTGTTCTTCATGGTTTTTCTTTCACTTGCTACCCTTTTTCTGAAGGAAAGCTCTTCTGCTGCTGCTGATGGTATTTTCTGTCAAACTTACCTCTTGTTACTTCATATCTCTTCCTGCTAAGGGCAAGGTAATCATAACAGTCCTGGGGATTTCTCCAGTGATCTCTTACCAGCCAGAGTTGCAGCTGTTGAAAAGATTTTAAGCATCTCCTAAATCAGTTTCCCCCAGCCCTTGGTATTATCCTCTAACTCAGATTTGGGGGTTTTATCGAGGGTCATAGTGCTTCTAGTGAGGGTTTGTGTACATGACCTCAAGAACCTGGGGGTGCAGCAGTGCGTTGAAGGCAGTAGGAGGCTTTCCACAGGCTTTGGTGCACTTTGGCTCAGGCTTGTGAAGAATAACAGGAAATACTGGAAAACGCACCAAGGGTAAACAGAGCAGTTTAGTTACATTAACTGTCTAGAGGAGAAGCTCCACTGATGACCCAAACAAACGAAGCAAGTGCATTCGTTCAGCATTGCTGTGGGAAAACAGAGGGCTGATAATTGAGTTTAGCTTAAAAGAGTTACACAAGAAATTGGCCAGCTCAGGCCCAGAGTGTAATTCTGGCATCCTGACCCAATTCTGATTGCAGCACAGGCTTCAGGGAGGCCAGAGCTCCCAGAGACTGCATGCTATTTTTTATTCATGGCAGTGCTACTTTAAAGCCTTGTTCTCCAGCGAAACTGCATCAAAGAGATCTGTTGTTGTTGCCTCCCTGTGACTCCTGATCAGATTTGCCTTGCTGTGATTATGTTAACAGTCAGGACTCAAACTGGTCAGTCAGCTTGTTTCTGGCCTCACACATGATGAGCAGCAACAGTAAATGTGCTGCAGGACTCCTCCAGTGAGGCCCTGGTGTCTTTGACTGGTAAGCAATGCATTATTTATGTTAGGGAGGAAGCTGGAGTGTGAAACCAGAGTCCCAGGGTGCTTACTCTGAGTAAACACTGAATGAAAGGAGTTGAAGAGGTGACAGTCTGTGCTGTCCTTGCTTGCCTTTGTGGAATCTCATTGTCTTCAGGAGGAGAATGTGATGAACTGAAAGGCTGAAGTTTCCCATGGGGTTAGGATGGAGGAGTGACTGTGGTAGTAAGCACAAAGGGAAACCAAGTCCTGCTCGTCCATAATGGCTCTGCTGGCTTTGTGAAGGGTAATGGGCAGCATCTGTTTGTGGCTCCTGAGGAAATGGACATTTATGTCTCAGGGAGCACAAAGGGCAGTGGGTTTGCAGGGCAGTGCGGTGTCATTTTGACATTGCTACTTCTAATCTAAGAGCTTTTGTTATCAACTCTTTGTTGAAGATCAGTTCATGTAAGAATAGAACTTCCCAAGGCAGAATTTTTCAAGAGATTGATTACCTGCTTCTAATTCCACGTGAATTCTGAATAGCAGGTAAGATTAGATAGTCACAAAGGAAATGTAAACTGTTGACTCAGTTTGCACTGGTGTTTAGTACAAACACACACTGCTCTGTCCCATTTATTTCTGTTAAAAGGAGGAGGACTATTCATTAGTGAAAAGAATCAGCATGGCATTGCATTTACTACATGTTCAGGAAAACCTGGTCCCTTTGATGTAGCTGGAGACCCTTGAACTTCAGAAAAGAATGTGTTAGCATGCTAGGGTATGCCTTAGTCCTGCAGGTCATTTAATCATTTTCTCAAGTGAGTCACTGTAAGGTAAAGTAGATGCTGAGAAAAGTTCTGCGTTGCCAATTAAAACAGGCTCCAAAGGTGTTGCTGGTTTCATTCTACCAGAAACTCATCATGGAGAGGCCAGGAGGGGTTGCCTGTGTACCTTGAGGTCAGATCCCAAGCTAATATAAACTGGCAAAGCTCCTTTGCTTACACCAATAAAGGTATTCCTTTCAGGCTCAATTCCTTTATGCTTATGACTTTTAAAAGAATTTCTGTTAAGAAAACAGGAATGATTCAGAAATGGGTAGATTTCCACACGTGTAAGAATTGAATGAATTTCAGAAGAAGCCTGTAAATAACTTGAGGTGTGACTTCTGATTCAGTCTTTTTAGAGAATACTCTTTATCTGCCTCAAACCCCTTGGAAAATCAAAGCTGAGTAAGGTCTGGCAGCCTCAGCATTTGTCCTAGGCAAGACATCTTTCAGGAGGTCAGGTTTAAAATAAAGTTAAGGACAGGAATGTACTAATTAGTAACTGCTACCCTTGTTTTTTGCCAACAAAATCTCACTTTCAACATATTTGATGAAAAATAATTGAAGTTAATCAGAAAGCTAAAGCATTTCTTAATTAACAACCCTAGACCAAACACCAGTCTTTTCTGGAAGGGATAAAATCAGGGAGTCTAAAGCACTTTGAAAATCAGGAAGATGATTTGTTTTCACCCTTTTGAGGTGGAACAGCTGATGTGCCAACCAGGAGGCTGCTCAGGAAGCTGCCAGAACAGGAGGGCTGCCAGATCCCATCCCACAGAAACAGGGTAGAAACCCAAAAAGAACCCAGCTTTGAGTGTCAGCACTGTGGCAGTCACAAGGCAGACAAGCTGCAAGAAACCTTGGAAACCTGCCTGGTCTCCCTTGGAAAAGTTAATAGGATTGCTGCATGCCCACTAGCCTT
Organism: Oriolus oriolus; assembly: GCA_013400235.1. Classification (NCBI taxonomy): domain Eukaryota; kingdom Metazoa; phylum Chordata; class Aves; order Passeriformes; family Corvidae; genus Oriolus; species Oriolus oriolus. Next base: position 96,161 of record VXBT01005241.1, on the reverse strand, counting down.
CTAAATTGGCATTTTGGGGTGAGCTTTGTTCTGGAAGATTCCTGACAAGCTCACATCCCTTGCTTCGTGGTACTGAGCCCTTCCTTTCCTGACTTTTAGGAACACAATCTTTAGATGGGCTTATTTGCGTTGGAGAAATACTGCTGGAACTTTCATCCTAGCATGTGAGGAGTTTTCTCTGTGTGTAGAAACAACGTGGGTAAAATATTTGGAGTGAAACCCAGGCTCCATTGAAGTTAATGGCAAAAATCCCATTCACTTCAGTGGAGCAGGAATTTCACTCTTTACTGTTTTGAAGTTAGAGTTACTAATAGACTGTTAGATTATTCCTGCGTGCATCAAACAAAACGTGCTCGATGTTAATGTTTCTGTAGTGTTCAAAAACCACAAAGGTTTAAAAACAAGAATAACTATGAACTTCTGAGTCTAAAAATTATGTTCAGTGTAGTTTTGCTAGAAATAATAATGTCCCTGGAGATACACCTAAAATAATAGACTCCACCATATAATCTTCACTGTAAGCTAAAAATAGCAGAAATGGTGGTTTAATCTAAGCCATAATTATCAAACTGCTGAAGTGGGTTTTGGTTCATTGCAACTAGAAATGGATGTCATGTTTGGGCTCTGAACAGTTGAGTCCCACGACTGGGGAGGAGCAAAGCCAAGAGCACAGTCAGAAAGCAAACAGGAGCCTCAGATTTGTAGGGAAATAGCATGGATTAAACAGTGCAGCACCATATTTATAGGTACTGCTCCTGGCTCCTGGACCCAGTGATGCAGCAACAAAATAGCCCCGTCTCTAGATCATTCTCTCAGTGTGTTTGTAGGGATCATATCTACTAGATTTGGGAAAGCAAGCCAGAATTTTCAGTAAATATTCCAGCAGATATCCTTCTCTGAGCTACATCACTTTTCCAGGTTCGCTTCCCATGATCCCTCAAATAGTTACATTTCCTAGGACAAAAGTCTATAAGAAGCATGTTTAAAAGTTTCAAACACACAAACACCAAACACTCTGAAACTAAGGCAATGGATAAATTAAAGGAACCTATAGTTCATCTATTTAACAGGTGCCCAGGGCAGTACATGACTGACTGTGTGTTGTATGTGCAGCCTGTTGTCGAGCTGTTGATTGCTAAGAGTGTCATTGGTAAGGGCAGTGGGAAATGAGAAATCCACACCATAACTTGATAGGTTTTTTGTCTTGTTTTGTTCTAATCCAACAGCATGGGAATGAGCCACGATGATGATCATCAGCCCTGTGCTGGGAGGTCTCACATTATGTCTGGAGAATGGGTGAAGGGCAGGAACCCAAGTGACCTTTCCTGGTCTTCGTGCAGCCGAGACGACCTTGAAAACTTCCTAAAGTAAGGATTGTGCTGAGTGTCAAAAATCCTATCAGCCGAGAATCCTCTCTGTTGCTTTAAGGTGAAAGTATTAAGAATTTTCCTTTCAAAAAAGTGTACATGTGTCATTAGGGTGTGCAAGTTTGAATCTGTCTCCATTGCAATAGCCCCTTGAAAATGAGGATTGAAGAGAGGCAGAAGAATTATGTGCAGTTGTCAATGTGCTGATAACATCTTTTAAAAAATCCCATATCATTTTCTTTTTACAGAAAATTCCCTTCAGTTCTTCAGTGGCAGAAATCTGTGTGTAGGTGGCCTGCAGAAATCTCTGCTGAAGGATGCTGCAGCTTTGTGCTGCGGGTTTTACTGTCCTGTTATTAAATAGCTTTTATTTTGTTGAAACTTGACTTTGCCTAGAGGTAATTCTGATGTGTTTTCTCACTCCTCGGTGAGTGTTGGTCTAAAATGGTTCACTGTAAACTTCTTTCCTACTGCATCCATGTTTCAGCTCATCATATTCAATTGTTCAGGAAGGTTTTCTGTCCTGCTGCTTGTTAAATCTTGTGTACTTCAGCAAGCACTGTAATCGTCTGAACTCTGCAGTTCTGGTCTTAACCCTTCAGTGCAGCTCTGACAAACAGTGCCTGGCACAGTGCTTTGAGCTAGGAGTGGGTTCAGCATGGAAAATTTCCCACTCTGGGGGTCAGAGGTGAGAAAGAAAGGAAAATAATGAGAGAAAATGGAATATTTACTGCCACATTAAAGGCATGAATTTGAAAAAGAAGTTGCATCTGAACTCATCTGGTTGTGTCTGGCCCCAGATGTGACAGTGATATTCCAATTTGTAAAAGATTGTTGTGAGGGCAAGGAGAAAAATCTTCCCTTTATGCCTGTGATGAATAAGAAAAAAAGTCAAAGGCTCAGAATTCAGCTGGAGGGATTGAGGTGAGACATGATGGAAGACTTTCTAGCTGTCATTTCAAGGCTGGTGAAGCTTTGGCTGGATTGCCTGAGGGCAGAATTGAGTCTCCATCAGATTTCTAGGAACAGTTTAGACAAATGTTTAACCCAGAATGTTGTGAATGTATTCTGTCCTGTCTTGAGGCCTGGGGCCGTGCATGAGTTCTCAAGGACCTTTCTATCCATAGTTCTCAATGATTGAGAAGGCTTCCGGGGAAAACCCACTGTTTGACATGAGATTCCCTGTTAAAGAGAGGACGGCAGCTCCTCTGTAGCGGTGATCTAACGCTGCAGTTCAGAGGTGCTTTCCCTTAAGGGCATCTTTCCTTCCTGCCCTCCGCAGGTCCAAGGTGAGCACCTGTCTGCTGGTGACAGACCCGCGGAGCCAATATTCCGTGCGGCTCCCTCACAAGCTGCCGGGGATGCACTACAGCGCTGACGAGCAGTGCCAGATCCTTTTTGGGACCAACGCCACGTTCTGTAAGAATATGGAGGTAAGAGCTTGTGGGTTGTAGCTGGAAACAAGGTGGGAAGTGGAAACAAAGCTGCCAAGCCCAGGGGAGGAGAAAAGGAGTCTGTGCTTCCCTCAGTTTCAGAGCTGCTGGTGGAAAATCAAACGGCCTTGAGCTCCGTGTCAGCAGCTCCTGCTTAGGCCTCATCCTTCTTTCCCCACACTGCCCGTGGTAATCTCCCACAGCAGACTCAGAAAAACTGGGGTTTGCACTTTGTTCCCTTTTGATGTTGTTTTGCTGAAATGCTCTGTAGAGATTGTTTTCCTGGAAATTCAGCTGAGGTGAAAGTCTCTCCTCACAAGAGTGTTTGGCTGCTTTCACAGAGTCAGCTTAGACGGCTGGCTGGGTGTTTCACGGCCTTCACCTTCAGGCCTCTGCAGTGTTCTTAAGAGCTAACTCTTAACTCTGTGCTGAGGAAATATTGAGGTCTGCTTGTTTTGTGAGGCCTTATAGAATTCTGTGCAGAATCCTGTGAGTTTTCTGGGCAACATGATGTTTAATCAGGATTTGGGTGCAGTGTGGCTTGTGTCACATGGTTGGCTGGCAGCATGGAAACACTGATTATTGTTGTCTCTAGAAGTAGGCTGTATTTGACATGAGGCTGTCGGATTCATCCTCCGGAATTTAGGCAGCTAAACTTTTCATAAGGTCTTACACATGATCAGATCTTTTAATTCTGAGCAGATCTTGTCTGCACCCTGCTTTAGACAGGGAGAGGGGTAGTCCCTGCTTCCAATGGGGCCTTGGAGACATCCAGAAGAAAGCCATGAAGCTGTGTTGGGTCAGCAACACCAGCTGGCAGCATCCCCTCCTGACACACAGGCAAGAAACAGGTTTCTTGCTTTTAATAACTGGCCATTTGTATTTTTTAGTTGTCCCTCATTCCCATTCTGAACAAGCTTGGGATCTTGAATCAGTGTTAAGACAGAAAATAATAATCAGAGATAACAGAGGTTTCTAAGTGCCAAATTACTAAAACGGTGGAACACATGCAAGTCCTGGGAAAATGCTCTTAGTTTCACATTAGCTGTTTTATTTATTTTGGACTTGGAAACTAGCTAATATAAAACAATAGGAAAAGAATCTGGATAGGTTGTATTTCCCAGCTCCATCAAGAAAATGCAGACCACCAGGACTACTGTACTGGAAGCAAAGTATTAGAATATAGGTCTGTAAAGAAAACCTCAGATCTACCCAGCATGACTCAATTTCTTCCACTTGTGTGGGTGTCACCCAGCTGGGCTGCTCTTGGAATAGATTTTTGCTATTTCCCTTGTTGTGATAAAAACCCATTCTGTTTCTGGATATTCCAGTGCCTAATGAGAATGTCAGCCCGCTGGTAGGTGGTCAGCATTTCTCATACAGAAGTTGCATGTCCAGTCTGGAGCTGCTTCAGAGCTGTGTTGTTTGCCAGAATAACGTGCCAAGAGGCACCATTCTCTGCGAGATACAGACAGCAGGTGCTTGTGTCTCCCAAGATTTTTTTGCCAGTCTAACTATCTGACACCTTTAGAGCACAGTGAAAACCATGCTCTTTTTCTCCATCTCTCCTTTCTCCCAAAGAAAAATATAATTTGTGAGGACATTAGTGCTCTCTAATGAAAAGCCTGGTAGAACTTCAGCAGATTAAGACCAACTTGCAGTCCCTTATTTAGAATTATTTCTGTTGCAGATGTGCATTAAGAATCAGCATTCACCCTGTGAAGCTCTGGATCAGTTATGTCACATGCCATTAATTTAAGCAAATATTTACATCCTGTTATGCTACTCTGAATTGGTATTTGATGGCAAGGAAAGGAAATTCTTTAGAGGAAATGGTCACTTTTGATTTTTAAACCTTTGAAGTTTGTGTTCTTTTCACCTTTGTGTTTCTCAGGCCTCATCTGCAGAATACTTGTATCATAAGTCTCAAAGCTGTCTACAAAAATATGAAGCGAAAAAAAAATTGGCACTGGTCACTGGCATTAGCTGTAGAAATTATTGGCAAACACAGCTGTCTCCTCTTTTAGCCAATGGTAATGTGGTATTTTTAATTCAATAAAGTATTAAAAAAATCCAAATGTAAAAGCAATAAACATTTGACAGTAAATATTTGTTACGAAAAGGAAATAAACTTCAGGAAATGAGCCTGCTCAATCTTTTTATGATTACATGTGTCTACTGCCTATTTTCTTATATAATAAAAGAGTTACATTACAATATTTCTTTGGAGATAGTTGAGCTACGTAATTATGTCAGGCAAACTAGAGGCCCTGCATTCAAAAATGCCATGCAATTTGGTTTAGAGCAAGTTTCAGAGGTCAGATGATTCCAAAATTTCAACACTTTTGAGAAACTGCAGAAAATTTTTGTGCAGTAAGCTCTCTCCTTTAACAGCATCAAAGCCCAGTTTTTTAAACGTGTGTGATCTTTGCCTTCGCAGAGAGTCAGGTCCCTCGATGCTTGGCAGTGGCTGGGCCTCCGACACCAGTCCAACAAGATAGTTAATCCATGAATATTCACCCTTGTCTGAATATCTGAGATTGCGTCCCCAAAATTCTTCTTCCATTTTGTTTTTAATGATAACTCAGATGCCTTAGAACAAAACTGTAGCTCTCAGGTTTGTAAGTTTGCCAAACCAGCTATCCTGCTCCAAATGTACAGAACAGGAATTAAAACATATGAGGAAGGCTCAGCTTTACATATACTAAACCTCTTGACATTCCTTTTTCCTTTGCTCCTACATTGTAATATACTAAAAAATGAGTTTATGATAGTCAGATGGTCCATAGTTTGTTATGATCTATGACCTCCAAGATGTGAGGTAAGATTTTCTAGTGCATGTCACCTCTTTAAGGAGGTGTGAATCAGGCTTTTAGCCTGGGTTCTTGTTAGGGCAAAGAACAAGTGTCCAAAGATGGGGTTTGGAGCAACCTGGGATAGTGGAAGGTGTCCCTGCCCATGGCAAGGGGTTGGAACTGGATAATCTTTAAGGTCTCTTCCAACCCAAACCACTCTATGGTTCTATGATTTCATGTATGTTAATGAATCTCTCAAGACCCTTCAGTAGCTCCCCCTTCATATCCAAGTTACACAGTTTTCTCCTGGAATATGTGAAGGCGTCAAAGTGCTTTCCCATGGTGCTTTCTGTTCATGTTTCCCATTGCAAATGTCAGGCACTGTCTGATCCCTGCAAGTGCTTATCTAGCAGGATGTACAAGTGTGCTCAGCCATGCCAGGCAGGCTGCCTGTCTCCAGCTGGGAAGCTGTACAGTTTCAGCAGAGCTTTGGCCCACCTAAGAGGTTGCACAGTGGCCTTTATTTTGAAGCAGACAAGTTGCTTTTAGCAGAAATTAAATAGATGACTGTGTCATTCTTGAGCTCTGAGCAGCATCATGGTAATTGCAGGAAAAGCTGAACAGAAATGCACCTCTGACACTGCACAGGGCATTATCAGTGCACCCCAAGATCCTGGGGGGCTCTAGCTGCTGAATGCTGACGTGAGTCCAGGGCTAACATGGGAGCAGTTGTGCAAATTACAGGCAATTCAACCTGTCTGACCTCTGTCCTTCAGCTCCACACTGGGCTATGAATCAACTATTGTGAATTCATTTGACCCCTCCGAGAGAGGAAGCAGAAAACTTCAACCCCAGCCAGGCAGTGATGCCTCGAGAGCAGGGGTTAACCCTTTGCTCTCTCTGTGTTTATTCCAAGAGGAATAGCGGGGGTGGTTTCTGCTGAATCCCCCACAGAGCAGATATGGCATTTGTCCCCCAAAAATGCATCAAAATACATTCGAAACCTCACATGGAAACATTCTGCTTGTTTAATCCTTATTTTTCAGACTGGCACACCTACCAACAGAGGCTTTTGCACTGAAATCATATTTATGGGGGGAAAAATGTGATTTCTATCTCATGTATCCATTTGGCTTTTTATTTTATAAGCCTTTTGGCTTATTTATTATTAACACATTTTTGCGGGTTTTTACGTAACCGTTATTGTCCAGCATTGTTTTGAGTCAGAACTGGGCTGAGGCTGGAGTGGCACTTGGAAGGAGATTAGCATTGCTACAAAGAGATTTTTATCTGACAGGGGATGCTGTCAGCTCAGATGTAGCTGGGAATGTGAATTTTGAAATAGCACTGTTTTTAGAAATATTAAACCAACTAGAACTGGCTCCACTGTTTTCCTTAGGTTCAGGTGTTTTTTAAAAAATGTAGGTATTTTCCAGTATCTACAAGCAACAGAACAAGAGGGCAAAGTTGACTGCAAGCCAAAAGAGCCAAAGTAGATTTCTTGGCTAATATGGGAAAGGAGAGGAACCAAAACACAGAGTAAAGGAAGAGCAACAATTTCAATGATCAAGTGGATTTTATGAATCCCCTCAGTTTGCATATTTGATGGTGTGGTGGTGAGTATAATTCAGCGATTGTGGGTCTGTCTGTAGTCTTGATCTTGCAAAGAGACTGCTGGAGTGGCCTCTTGAGCTCTGTGCATGGGAATCAATGGGCCTCTGTTTGCTTTTTCTCTGCAGGGCTATTTGTGAGATGCAGACCATGATAGTGAGCCCTATTATTTAGTAATGTATAGAATATTTACAAGAATGTGGTAATTAGATTGAAAACTGGTTTATCCTGAAAATAATAGGTTGCATTGTCACTTTCTGTACAACCAGGGACTTTGTCTACATAATAATACTAATAAATCTGGAAGAGGATGGGTTGGGTTTTTCTTGAGGCTTGCAGGATAGAAGCCTGGCAATTCGACAATAAAATGAGCAGATTTTTTTTTTATTTTGAGAAGTAAAGGTAGCAATTAGCTTAATTACCATTCTATAGTTTATAGTTTTCCTCATGTAGGTTGTTAGAATTCAGACTATTTCCACGCTGCCTGTTTCTATGAAGCCGAAGTGTCCTATTTCACTGCTTCTGTATGTTGCAAAAATACCTTCTTCTCTTTATTTTCAGTGGAAATAATTTTTGTTTAAGAGAGAGAAAGAATGAGAGAGAAGCAGAGTTCCTGCCTGGGCAGCACAGCCCAGTTTACAATTATTGGAATGCTTCAGAAATTTTTGTACGTGTTTCAGTTTGGAAGATGGTCAAAACACATTCTAGTGCAGTGGTTTAAAGAAAAATAGAAAAGAGAGACGGGAACCAAAATAAAATTATAAAAATACAATGTGGAAATTTAGGAATATAAACATAATAAACTCTTAACAATAGTAGAGAGAGCCTATTAAGAATTAAACACTTGAGCTTGGCAATCCTACATTTCTTATTAAGACAAGGGGAGGGAGAAAGAATCATTATAGCCTTGTGATGTGGCATCTACAGCTAAAGTTTGAACTTTACCAAATTAGCCAGAATACGATTGAGTATCAGCCTGAAAATAGTGTATAACAAGCTTGAAGGGCATTCAGACTTCTCCAACTGGCCTTCTGGGAACTTCCCATCTGCAAAACACTTCAAGAGAACCCCACAATTTTCACAACCACATCTGAACAGTGTGTGTACATATCTATATTTATTTTGCTGTCCCTTGCTTCTCTTTTCCCATGGCCAAGAAGCACAATCCATGATTTCATTATTTTAATTTTCCAATTTTTTTTTTTAATAGGCAACTCTGCCTGCTGTTAAAAAAATCAGTATTTTTCATATCCTACAATCAGGTGTTAGGGCCTGAGGAGTTCACTGGGAGCTCTTTTAACCATTGGTAGTAAGTCACAGTACAAAATTCCAATAATTTAATTCAAAGACCGTTCCAGTGCCTTGTTCCATGTATCTCTGCTTCCAGCTCTGGCCGCATAAAGACACTTCCATGATTTTTTCAGCTGATGTGACATGTACATGTTGAATTCTTTCATTTAAGATGCTGAAACCTGGGCTCAGCAAAGCTCAAGAGTTCACACAGTGAGAGCTGTATGTTGGTAGGAAAGTGCATAAAACTTGTCTTTTTCTCCTTGGATTTTTCCATGTCTGTGGATCCCTGGAGCTGGTGACATGAGTGCCCTAAAGGCACTGGAAAGATTTGTATTCAGCATAATGTTTTGCCATAAAATTAGTTTGTGGTCTTATAACTGCTGTCTTTCCAATCTCTTTCTTTCAACAATTAATTTAATTCCGGGTACATGAAACAGTTAAATAAATCTGGTGCTTTGCAAAGAAGTATTTCAGACAGTGAAGGTTTTTAGTTTTCCTTGAGAGCACCAGAAACTGCTGAAACTAGAGACAAGTGTTTTCCTGTTTCATTGTTTGCTTCCCTATGTACAGTTTAAAAAACCAGAAAGTATTTCTATTCCTTTGTGCCTTCCCTCCAGTCTGGGAGTCTTGCACTGTTTGTCTGGCACTACCTTGGAATATCAGCTCTAGACACAGGTCAGCAGCTTGGCCACTGAGACATGGATCCGAGATTCACAGTTATGTTGTCTGGGACATGTGGCTCCTTTCCAAAAGTGCCTTCCAGTTTTACGGGATTCAAGTTTGGAATGCTTCTCATCTCATTTTCAACAGCAAGAAGCTTCGTCAAACAATGCTGCTCACCTCCCTTGTGATTGCTGTGGGTTGTTAATGGACCCAAAATTAAGACAGTGATGGTGTAGAAATTGGGGGCATTGTTTTTGTCACCTTGCTGTGTAAAGAATTGCTGCTCAGAAGCATCCTGTGAGGCTTTGAGAATGTTTGCATTATGCTTTGAACAGGAAAACGAGAGTAGATTGTGTGTTTATTGTACCTAATAGGTTTTAATTAGGATCCTGGTTAGCAATATGCTGAGCCAAAACATTGGCAAAATAAAAAAGTTCTGATACTTCATTGAAAGTCAGCCTATTTGTAAGCCAGCCTGTGTGTTACGAGGTCTCTTACTCCTCTTCCTTAAGGATATTTACTCTTCCTAAGTTCTTATTCATAATCCCCTCATTTTGACAGAAAAATTGGTTTCATGGTGGTTTAATTCTGCTGCTAGAAAGAAGAGGTGCCTCTTTCCAGTGGGCAGCAGAAACAAATTCATCCTCAGGAGAAATGCAGCCAAGGTGAGGGAGTGAATGTATAGGGAATGAAGGGAGTGAATGTGTAAGGAGCTTCCCTAGAGTTGTTCCATGGTGGGAAGGACATCTTTATTCATTGGATTCTCTTTATGCTTTGGAGATTTGGAAGCTCCCCTTGTAGGTAATAACCTGAGGGTTTGAGGTGGGGAAGTGTTGTGAGCCCTTTTTTGTGAGCCCACGTGAGGTCATGGGGCAGGATCACGCAGATTTTAGCAGCAGTGGTGATGCAGTAGCTATCCCAGAAAGAGCAGGCTCCAGACTTGCTGCCTGCGGACAAGGAGCTGGCTGGATTAACTCTGGCTTCTCCTCATTTCCAGCTGCAGCACTGAGCTAAGGAACCTAAAATAGATCCATTTGCTGAGCCACGCGTGAGCTCCGCATGCTGTGAGTCCATGCGGGCACGCAGGGATGGAGTCCCAGGGAAGGGAAACACTGGCCTGGAAAAGTGTGAAAAGCTGGGAAAGATGGGAAGGCCCAGAGCCAGAGCCTGGCTTTAGCTGGAGCAGGCAGTGACACAGGAGCCTGTGGCAGTGACACTGAACAGAGAGCTTCGAGCAGCTCTGGTTCAGCTTGTCTCCCAGCAGACTTTCTGCAAGACATTTAATCCCTTTCTGTTCCTCATCTTTCCACCTAGAACGGAGTGATAAAACTTCCTTTATCCCCAGGCTCCCAGGAGTCTGTTTAGATGGTGAGATCTCTGAGGGAGAGAAAACACCTGGCACAGAGAGGCCCCTTTGTCAAATAGATGCCATTATAATCCCTGTAATTGGAAGCGCCGTTCACCTGCCGAGCACATCTCTCCCACCTTGGGAGTTTCCAGATCATGATCTCTCCCAGGACTGGTTCCTAACAGCTGTGCACACAAGCCTTCCTATCTCCCAGGAGTTTTTGAGAGTCTAAAATTTGCACCTTTATAAAAATTTCATTTTATTTCGGTTTCTAAATTTTATTTTCTATCTATAGAAATTCCTTAAGGGTTCAGTTGAAAAAGCTCTTTTTTTGTTGTTTTTTAAAACAAGTAATTTTAAATTTTTATGGAAACACTGCTTTTCAACAGCCATCTCCCTTTTAAAAATTTTATTTTGCTCTTGGAAATATTTCAAACTGGGAGCTGATCCAAAGATGACCTTTCCCCACAGACAGTTTCAACAAATCAATATTTTTCCAGTGCAAAATATCTATCATTGGAAAATCCTCACTGGCACTTCTTGAATGCTGTAGGGAATGCTTTGCAGGCAGGGACCTGCCATCTGAAAGCTGGTTGCTGAATGCAGAATTAACACTAATACAGCTCCTTTGATGGCTTCTTCTGTATCAGTATAAGCTCTGAGCTGCCACTCACATACAACTTCTTTCAAGTCCTGCCATTTCTCTCTTGGATATTTCACCACAAAGCTGGCTGTTGAACCATTAAAAAGTCAGTCACTGCAACTGCTTTGCTGTTTAATGGGGAGTTTTGTTTGGGTTCCTATTGTAGCTGAGGAGGATACATGATCTCTTTTGTAAAGAGCTATTAACATGATAAAACATCTTGGGAACATACAATCCCAAAGCTGATGGTTTCATCTTCGCTGGGGTATCTGAACACTATTAAATGCAAGGGACTGGGCTAACGAGGGCCTGGGCTTTGTAGTGGTGTGGCACCAGAACACAGAGCTCAGCGCCGTTACCAGATTTTTCTGTAACTGTTTCCTGAAATATGCTTTGCATTTAGGATTCTGAATCAAACACAGGGATGCTATAAAAATCCGATGTTTTCCATACCTCGAAGATGGGAGATTTCAGAAAGGTTGGCGTTGCTGAGAGAGATATTTCCTTTATTTATCTCCCTACAGTTATGTGTGTGTATATATGTATATATAGGCATAAACACACACGTATATATACACACACCACACCCACATGTATGTGAATATTTGCACCCTCCGTCCCTAGGCTGGGCCCAGTTTTGCAGGTGCAAACACACGTATTTGAGGTAATCTCTGCCCATTGCTTCCCCATGCCATGGCTCATACCTGGGCATGTGACCTGGCTTTATCACCTTCCACGTTCTTGTGGGCTATGGGGGAATTCTGCTTGCCAGCCAAAATTGTACAAAAAGCTGTTTCATTTTTATGACTTTGTTTCTACCACCAGCCCCTCTGTCCTCCCAGTTTTACATCGTAGAGCAGAAATTAACCCTAATTTATGTGCAGTTTATGATCCAGGGACCTGAAGCTGAACAAATACAGGCCTTGCGTAATGTGCAGATATTTAGCAATGGTGCTCAGATGTGTCTAGAACAACTTTTTTAGGGATGTAGTTACTTCCATTGCATCTTCACCCAGGATGTCTTCCTGACAGAAAGCAGAAGCAGAGGGTTTCCTTCTGGGGCAAAATTTCTGTGTAGGTCATTCAAGAGATCTGGCTGGAGTGTTTCTCCTCACATTCTGCTCTGAAGCTTTGTGGTTATATGCAAGAGCGAGGCTGAAGACTGGAAAAGTGGAAATACTTGCTGTCTGCATGTTTCGTTTCCAAAGCTTCCCTTCATTTTACGTATCAATATTATCCCCAACCACAGTTTGGAAGGAGATTTTGCTGGTAGTACTTTCACACTGTGGTTTATTGCCTAGACTTGTGTTCTTCCTGTAACACTTATGGATGGTTAATAGATGTACCTTTTGATTTTAGTCCTCTCCAGAAGGCAGGGGGTTGAGAATCTGGGAGTTATGGGGTGGGACAATTAATTTCTCAGTAAGCTCTGAAATCTCTGCCTTGTCAATGCTTCTGCCTCACTATACCTATCAATAAAACAGTGTGTGATGTCCTCATGGCTAATTGGTGCTTAAGTGCTTTCAGAGCTGTGGGTGAACCACTAATTAGTCACAGTCATTTAGTCAAAATTACCAAAGACTGATATTTTCCCATATGCTCTATTTGTTCAGAGAAAATGTCTTGAAAATTCATTGATTTAGGTTTCCCTGGAGTATTTGGTGTTGTTTGTTTGTTTGTTTGACAATGACTTTCTGCATTGTGGTTAATACAGATGTTGAATTGCGCTGTCTGCTTTCAGTTTTTGTGAATGTTCTTTGGGCTTAAATAGTGAAAACTCCTCTTTCCAAAAAGAAATGTGGAAATGGAGCAGGATGCAGATACTGCTGTGATAACTATTTTGTTTCAGTATGTTCTACATCATCGCTGGGACTGGAATTTATCTCATCTGCACCCTCTCTTGTACAGATCTATTTTATAGAGACATGATCTATTTTATAGAGACATACCAACATGCCTGTACACAAAACACACATGCACCCGGTCTCTTACATTACATTGGGAAGAACCATGAGGCTGAAGCGTGTTGACTCAACTATTTAATGAGGTGCAATAAATCTTGACAAGACCAGCTGGCACTAGAGTCAGGTTTCTCATCTTTTTACCATTACATTGAAATGTGAACAATAGTGGAAAGAAATGTAACTCTTCTTTTTCTTTCTTTTGGTACTCAGCTATGTAGCACTGTATTGAAATCATCCACTTCCATGGAATGCAAAGTATGGTGGGTGGTGTGGAAAATGTTACTGATGCAAAGGCCCCTTTTCCTGGTGCCTTTTCTTAAATTCTGAAGACGTATTGATGTGGCAGATCACACAGTTGTGGTCAGCACTGAGATCCCTGCAGCACACACTGGCTGAGCAGAGCAGCAGCACTGGGGACCCTGCCTGCTACCGAGCTCCTCCTTTGCTGCACAGCACACCATGACATCCTTTCCTCTTTCTCATTCCACCTTTTCCCCAGGGGCATTGCTGGCTGGTTATTGCTACCACCAGCTGCAGTTACTTGAGTATTTTTTTTGAAAAATAGGAGTAATTAAGCATCTTGGACATCTAAGCATGTGGCATGGTTCCAAAGCACCCAACAGGATTCCCTTTTAATGGACCAGATTTATTCTTGTGAAAAAAAATCTGTTTAAATAGCACACTTTTTGTTTGGGATAGGTTTCATTCTTTCAGTGGCATCCATCAATCTCTTTCACGTTTCCAGCCTCACCACTTAATGGAAATCAACACTTAAAAAATAATTGCTTCCAAACCAACTGGATGCCTTTGGATTCACTTGTGAAAGACTGACTGAGCTTTGAAGTGTATCCCATAATGATGGCTGGCATCTCCAGAAGTAATAACTGCATCTCCTTGCTTTGTGATTACAGCATTTGATGTGTGCTGGGCTCTGGTGCCTGGTGGAAGGAGACACATCCTGTAAAACAAAGTTGGACCCCCCTCTGGATGGCACCGAATGTGGTGCAGACAAGGTAATCAGAATGCTCAGCAGCATCACTTTTTGTTTCCCAGCTTTGGGAGTAATGTTTCCAAGATGTTCAGTATTTAGCATAAACCCATAGCTCGTCGTGTTCTGGGTTGTATTTGGGGTAGAAAGTGTGCAGAGCATTTAGTCTGACATTTGGACAGTGGAGGAAGATGGGGAAAGAAAAAGAGGCTACTTTAAAACTTGATAGTTTCTACAAGTAGCACAAAATAATTGAGCTCAAATTCAGTGGTGGTCTGTTCTTTTTGAGGTATAATTTGCTGTATTTATATATATATTTTAAAATTATTATTATTTTTGGAACTTGACTGGTTTGGTAACTCTCAGCCCCCTACTTACTGGTTTTGGACTCTAATATTTTTTGTCTATTGGATGGCTGGGGAGGTGAGAAAACGTAAAATTAAAACGCTGGTTGCTGAAATCAACGGTTAGAGACCTTTACTTTGCTTGCAAATAAAGATAAACAATGACAAGAAAAGCTCTGTCCTGGAAGACATGACAAGGAAATGGAGAGGAAAGGTTTTTAGGCCTGTTTTTCTAACTGGAGGAATCCTGGTGACTCTTTCGTAAGGTTTCTTAGCAGTGCTCACTATGTCATGTCCTGGACAGGCCAAATTTGCTGCTTGGTCAGGAGCCAGCACAACCTATTGGAATCAGAGGGGTTTGGGGCTTTAACCAACTTTGGTCCAAAATACTTCAGTCATTTTGTGCATACTGGGAACAGTGCTGATGAAGGCATTGCTTTGGGGTATAATTTCTTGGACTCAGTTTCTGTGGATCGTGAGGCTTTAAGTCTTAGCACTTAGATAATTATCTGCTTTATGAAGTAAGGGGCTCAATTCTATGATTATCATTTTAATGACAGAACTCCCTTCAGGGGCTTGTTGAAAGTGACACTGAAATTTCTTTGTTTCACCCCCTCCCTTCCTCCTCCCACCTCCATCTCACCAAAGCCTCGAACCCTTAGGAACTTAAAAGTGGACTTGTTGCAATCCCTCAGACATCCTTTAAAGTCCACCTGTGCAAGGTCAGGGCTTCTTCCCAGGCTGTGCTAACCTGATTGCCTTGCAGTGGTGCCGAGCTGGGGAGTGTGTCAGTAAAACCCCCATCCCTGAGCACGTGGATGGGGACTGGAGCGTGTGGAGCCAGTGGAGCATGTGCAGCCGGACCTGCGGCACCGGGGTGCGCTTCAGGCAGCGGAAATGTGACAACCCCCCGTAAGTCCTCACAGCATCCTGGCTCCTTTTGCCACACACGCAGCCTTTTCTCACTTGGGCAACCCTTGCTGGGGTACAGGGGAGAAATGGGAAGCCCTGAGAAATTTCTCGTTCACAAGCAGTGATGACCGGGTCAGAATCCTGGAGTGACTTGAAGTAACTACTGTGGAAATGGCTTGAAGGGTCACCTTTGGAAGTTTCCCATTGCAATGATTCTAAGGTAGATACAGTTGAATTAGAAACATGTAGTTTGGCAGAAAAACTGATGCTGTGTTTCCCCTCTAGCACTGCAGTGAATGAGGAGGGGCTGATCTGGATCTACAGACCGGACTGAGCCAATGTGCCTTAGAGATCAGTTTTGCAGGGAGTGCTGGCTTTGGGCTTGGGGAGCAGTGCAGTGGCTGACAATGGTCAGAGTGCCCCAGAACTGTGTTGGCAAAGCCCCCTGAGATGTTCTGTCAGTCAGGATATGCTGCATAAGAACAGCAAAGTTTGCATGCACACGGAGAGCCCTGGGTGCTGTTTAGCTCCTGCACAGTGACTACAAACAAGCCAATGCTCACTGCTTGGGCTTGGATGTTTTTCTGATTCACGATAAAATGTAGGTGTTGTCCTTCATGCCTCAGGTCAGTTTAGGCCCATCTGGAAGTCTCTTCATTGTCTTGGAGTCCTGAACAGGTTGCAGTGGTGTCATTTAACTGACCACCCCAATTGTGTTTATTATAACTTCACAGTCTTGGGAGCAGGCCTCCAAGTGGAGTATCTCTGACTTTGTTCAGATTTTACGTTTTCTTCTACACACAAAGTACCCAAAGCTTTTCTTTTTAAATTGGGTCTGAAATTTTGGATAACAACACAGTCACTTTGAAGACATGCCTAGATGATGGATAGGCTCACAATTGCTGCTGCTGACTTGTAATCATGTGAAAAGGTTATTTTTGTTTATTCCTCTCTTTATCTGAGCTGCAGTTGCATGTCTATAATATCCAGGTTTCATTTTTACCAGCTCATTTTCCTGAAAGGGGGACTGAGCAGGTTTCTTTGCTGTCAGCTACAGTGCTGACCAAACCTAAATCCATTCATCATCATTCCTTAAATTACAGGAAATGCTCCTTCCAACACTGCACACTGATTTTAAAATTCTCTTGCTCATATACATTCTTGTCTGGGGGTACACACATGATCTTCTTTTGCTTCAAATTCCTGGCCTCAGCCCACTTCTGCAGCTGGTTTATTCACTGTCCAAAAATATTGGCCAAGGGATTTATCTTTTATTTTATATATATTTGGTCTTGGGATTTTTGTTTTTACAGGAATCTCTGCTCCTGCCAGCTGACTCTTGAGCCTGTGGGACTATCAGTATTTTTAAACCTGTTGCTTCACTGTTTGATTTGGTTTTTCCTCTCTGTAATTTCTTTGAGCATTTACATGCATTGCCTCCACATGGTTGTAAGGAGTGTGTCATGAGCCAGTTTGCACGTGCAGACTTTTGAGTTGTACTGTCTTGTGTTCTTGTCTAGGCTTTGGGCTGTTGTTGTACAATTGAACAGAGGAGAAAACCACTGGCTTAAACAGAGCATCCCTTCTCCAGTCTCCTCTTGTCATGTTAAAGGGTCACAGCAGCATAAATGGGCTTTGATTTCTTCAGTTCCATTAGTGGGTGGATTCTCTTGGCATAAATACAGTGAAAGGTGGCTGTGGAGTTGTCTACCAGGAGATCTCACACAGTCACTGTTTCAGGCATGGGCCAGGGTGGGCTTGAATTGCACTGTTTGTTGGAAATCCCAAGTAGTGCTTGAGCTCATAGTGTACAAGGCTTGAGACCTGGGATTCCAGATTCCATGCTTACTTGTGGTTTTCTGTTTGTATTTTGTTTTATTTTGCAAAGAAAATATAGGCTGTTGCTGAGAATTTGAGCTTTCCTTCTTCTCTGGGGATTCATAAATAGAAACAGATAGGTTTTGCATGTGCTTAATCCTGATGTTGCATTAGTGGCCTTCCCTGCATGTTCAAAAAACAAATGTGTGGAATGGCACGGATTTCGTGGATGGAGGTTATCTGCAGCAGAGGTTTCTTTTTGGATACCCTGCCTACAGTGCAGGTTATAGCTGCTTCTATGGTATTTTAATTGCAAGGAGGACACATGCTGAAGAGATGTTTGCTGTGTCTCCATCCTCAGGAGTGTTTGAGGCAGGGGGCAAAGCAAGAGTGGGAGGGGAAAGGTGGGACATTCTGAGTGTTTGGTGCTGACCCTGGTTTTGTTTCCCACTTCAGCCCAGGGCCGGGTGGGAAGAACTGCCGGGGGGCCAGCGTGGAGCACACGGTGTGTGAGAACCTGCCCTGCCCCAAAGGGGTGCCCAGCTTCAGGGACCAGCAGTGCCAGGCCCACGACAGGTACACCAATAAGAAGAAAAGCCTCCTGACAGCTGTCATCATGGATGGTGAGATTTTTTCATCTCCCTCTGTAATTCCTTGCTGTTCTTTCACTGCAGTTTCTCATCTGCAGGGCTCCCATTGTTGGTGAGAAGGCTGCAGTAGGCCCCCTTAGCTGCAGCTGAAAGACTAATTACAGTTAATTGTTCTTGGTGCTGCCCTGCTGTTCCTTTAGCCTTCTTAACAGAACATGAAGAGTTGTCAATGCTTTACTCATCTTTTTGAAATGCTGGGAGAGAAGTGCCTTAACTTGATTCCCAGTCTGAAATTCAGAGTTTCAGACTGGGAATCAGAGAGCTGGGAATTTAAACATTTAAAAGTTCCAGTTAGTTTGGAACTTAAAAAAAAAAGGTTCCCTGTGAAATTTTAAAATTTATGTCACTTCGAGGCATCTCAGCATGATTGTCTATCTCAATTACATTCCTTTAATACTCCCTTTGCTAGATCTTGTTGTTCATATGCTATCCAACCAGATGTTGGTGGGATATGAAATGATCTGGAGAACTTCTTCTAAAATCAGTGGCTGTAGCCTGAATTTTGTGAGACACAATGACTTGATCATTCTTACAAGACTGATGAATGTTCCCTGTAACAAACATCTTCTCTTTACAAACATATACACCAAAGTGTATTGACTGATTGGTTTTCTGTGCTGTTAAAGCCCAGTCTCATCAATGTAACCCTTTAAATACTGATATTTTAAGGTGGGGCAATGACAGGCCTAAACTGAAAGCCTCATGCTCCTTCAAAGATGAGATATCCAAATCCATGCATCACCACTGCCTCAAACACTTGCTTGGGCTGTTCCCAAGGGCAGTTGTCGTATTTCTTTTTCCAGACAAGCCATGTGAGCTCTTCTGCTCTCCACTGGGCAAGGATTCTCCCGTGCTGGTGACAGACAGAGTCCTGGATGGAACTCCCTGTGGGCCTTACGAGACAGACCTCTGTGTGCATGGCAAGTGCCAGGTGGAGTAACTTTCTCTTGTTCTATTTCTAGTGTTAGGTTCAGTCAGAGGCAGCACCATGTGGGTGGCTGGGAGGCTGTCCCTGAGGGGAGGGGACAGCCCTGTTTTATAAGGCCCACTACAAGTGCTCCATGGCCCTGTGTCTTGGTCTGAGAATTGTGCTGAATGCCCAAGGTATGATATTATTCCTGAGCAGCTGAAAATGCTCAATAATCACATTTGCTTGTGTGCACGGCTTGGGTGGGAAGGGACTTCTGTGAGGGGAGCAGATTGGAGGGGACGCCTGGCCCGCTTAACAGCTCCTTTTTGCCTATTAGAGGAATCACTGATAAAAGCACTGAAGCTGCAAACCAGCTTACAAATTGTCACTGGCCTGTTACAAGCGTTATCTTGACAGAATCATGATGCTTTTCAGGTCCACCTGGTTCCTTCCTAGAAACACTGAGGAAACTTTTCAGTTCCAGTTGCTCTTTGGCTCCTGCAGCTGCATGAGCCAGAGTCTTCAGATTTGCTTCCCTTTTCCTTAGAGTGATGGCCTATAACCATTTCAGTGATTTTTTCTCTCTAACCAAATTACACACAGACCCAAAATGAGGTGTGGGAGATCTTTGTGATAAAACTCTTCATGGTTTGCTGGGCAGTGAGACAGTGTGTAACACACTGAATGCTTGGGGAGGGCAGCTTTTAGAGCTGGTGCTTCCGGTTCCTTGAAAATTTAATGGAGTTGTGTAGACCCATATGAACTGGAGATTTAAGGTTTGGACAAGGGAAGGGAGATGAGAAAATGTGTAGTTAAAGATCATAAAAGACTGGAAGTTGTTTGGAGTGGGTGCTCCTGGTGATGGGTTCAGGTCATTTGTCACGGACACTTTGACAGGGCAGACCCTTCGTGGGTTTCCTCTCTCCTGCTCATGTAGCTCATGTTCAAAGTGTGCTGCACACACCACAGTGATGGGAAAGACAGTTCACTTGGCTGCGCAGCCATGCCAGTGCTGGATTCTTCCTGGCAGTTCTTCGCCTAAGCTTCTCCTCATACAGATTTGTATCCTGTGATAGGAGTTGCTCTTCCTAGTGTTAACCAGCCCATTGTATCCACCAGAACAGCTTTTTAGCATTGCATTATTTCCACTAACTTCACTGGTTTGCCCTGGGGAACAGGGCACACCAAATTGAGCATTATTTCTGGTTTCTGTGAGTGGTTTAGAACTTCCAGTTTTTATTGCTTTGAGCCTTCCAGGCAGGGAGATAAATGAACACAATACTCACCTGGGTGTGAGAGAGGCTATGGGGGCATAAAGCACCTTTACTAATAACAATGGAAAGAGAAAAGTGAAAAATCTTTGGACTGAATTTTGCACTGCTGCAGGAGACACTTCCCACTGTTTCTTGGTAAATGATGCTGAAGAGGCATTTTTAATTCAGGCTTTCTAATTTATTCCAGCGAAGAATATGAATAGCAAGAATCGGGGGAGCCAGTACAAGTTTGATTCTTTATAATGCAAAGTGCTTTGCGTAGAGACAAGTTCATGGTGCATTGCAAGTTACTTAATTTTTCCCTGTTTTTGGCTATATCTGAAAAAAGTTTAAAAAAAACCCATTAATAACCTTTAATAGGCAGGCCAGCTATGCACCTCCAGCTGTGTGCCATTGACCATTACTCTGGGCTGGCCAGTTTTACTGCTCCAAGCCTTCAGATCAGCCACAAATGGTAAATCAGACATCATGGCAATGCACAGTTTTTTCATCGAGGGAGAATCAGTAGCCAGCTCCCTCCAAATGAATTCCTTTATGAGCACAGAGCACTGGAGGTACATCACGAAAAGCAAATTGCACTCTGAGTCGGGGGCAACTGCCTTTAACTGTGCAGAGAGGTGATGACAGCTGCAGAACATTCAGTCCATTTGCATCTGGCTGAGAAAAAATGCGAAATGATCAGTTCAAGCCGAGCAGATTTGAAAGCCCTGTGAACCCATTTGTAATGCTCCTCTGCCTTATATGCAGTGTAGTGCTGAGAATTGCCATATGTGCCTGTGTACCCCATTTGCCACAGATACTTGTCTAACTAGCTGCCTATTAAACTGATTTAATTGCCATATTCATTTAATTACTCCTCTCCTTGTTTCTTTACCCAGCATAGACAAAGCCTGGCAGTAAGCATTGCAGGGGGCCTGGAGCAGAGAATAAGTGCTGAAATCAGAGGGTGGTATTACTGTTATTTATTTTCTTATGTAATCCTTCTAGTTAGAGGCTCTCAAAGGCAGGAATGACACATTGTCAGTGCAGCAGACAAATTAGCAGTAACTGTTGCCTGTGAACATCTAGCCCAGGAAGTGTAATAGATCTTTTCCCTTCATTAGATGCTCCTAAATGCAGCTCATGAATCGTTCTTGGATCATGAATGAATGTGGATGAACAAGGCAGAGAAAAACTGTTGCAAGGAGAGGAGAGTTTTGAGAAGGAAAGCAGGAATTGTTCTTTGAAGCCTCAAAATGCCCCAGCCACATTTGGATGCTAAGGGAGGAGGGTTTTCCTTCAGTTGTACTTTGTGAAGTTAGTACAGTTTCACTTTAAAGCTGAACTCCAATCTAAAAGGTGTCAATGAAGCCTTTGGTGTCAGCATCGCTATCCCTGAAACAAAATCATCAAAAGCAGCAGCATCCCTGTATTTATCCCTTACACCTGAAGGCAGCTGGAGTGAGTAAGCTTGGTTATTACTTTGATCATGCACAGAAGCACCAGAAAGCAAAGTCAGCCCTAAATTTAGCATAGGGGCTCATAAATCACCTAGATGTTTTCTAGCCTTACTCCTTGTTTTTGAGATTAATCATAAGGTCTTAATTCAATTTTGTCCTTGTTTATTGGAGTTGGTTTTGAGGCTGAACATATCAAATGCACCGTTTCTTACCATCCTCTGAGCAAACTGGATCCCCTGTTCAAAGTGTGTGTGGGTCTTTGACTTTTTCTTCTCAAAATGCTCTTGGTTTTCCAGCAAAGAGAATTTATTTTCTCTAGAGATTTTTCAGAGACAGAAAATTTGTAGCAGGCTGGAGAAAAAGAGCAGCCTGATGTGTTTGAGAAGGAGGAGGAGGGTGAGTGCTCATTTAGGCTTTGCAGCAGTTTACTTTCCCTGTCGTGGATAGGGACCTGAGCTTTTCTGCAGCCATGGGGGAGATGGGGTAGGGCGCTGCAACCTGAACCTCAGGTTGGGTTCATCTTCTCCTATTTCTCTTCAAGTGACAAATGGCTTTCAGGGAGAGGATTCCCTGAGGGTTTTGTTCTTCCCTGAGCCTGTGGGTGTGCGTTTGATGAGAGAACATTCATGAGAGCAGGGCACTTTCTAACCCCTTACAGTGCTTTGCTCTGTGCTGCTGAGGTTAATTCAAAACTGCTGGCAGAAGTGGAGCTGAAAACAGTGTCAGATGTCACAGAGCAGAGGGGTGAGGAGAAGACAAGCTGCTCAGCTGACTGTTATGATGCACATGACCTTGTGCTGGCTTTTCTCAAAGGAGGATTAGTCTGAGACTCATGACAGCATGAGAACTTTGCAGTGGAGACTACAGATTGTGCTTCAGTATGTTATTTAGGTCTCTGTGAAAAGAGAGACCTCCTGTATAGCAGAACTGGGCTGGAGATCAAGGGCAGCCTTTGCTGTGATTTAACAGTTTAAGAGGTGAAGATGTTTTGGCTCTGTCTGCAGTTTTCTCATGAATGTTTTGTCATATCACACCTACTTTCAACTGGCTGGTGAATCCACAGTATGTTTAATGATAATAAGCCACATTTTAGGCTGTCCTGGCACAACAAAAATGTTACAGAGCTACTTTGTGCTGAAAGTGATTGTCACACTCTATGAAAGGGGAGCACAAATTGGAAAATCAACAGATTTTCAAAAATAGCTCCTGCAAACTGGACAGGCAGAGTGTCATGAGAGTGCCACAGGTGACAGAGGAGAAATTGAAGTTGTCTACTGGACCTGCTGCTGGGAAATAGTTTTTTACGTACTTAGTACCCACTTTTTGCATTTGATTGATGCCTGCAGTTCTGGCTTTGTCTCATCACTTGAGTATTTTCCATGTATTATTCATATTCCTGCATTACAAACTGTGGTACAAGATGTTCCAGACTGGGTAGCTTGTCTCCATACAACAACTTGGCTTAGCACTGTACTTTGATAAATAATTTAGTGCATGTGCACAAAATCCAGAAGGATTGTCTGAACTACAGAAACCTGTTTTATAATTGCCTTTTTTTTCCATGTCTGGATCTGTAGCAATGTCATCTGAGGCTAAAAAGAGTATCAGAGATTTTGGTGAGTAAGGCATAGTGACAAAAACCAACTCTTTGTTGATATCCTACGAGTTTTTGGTGTACTTTGCAGAGGGGTATGAAAAAAACCCCATGCTGTTTCCCCCAGTTTTTCTTCCATGTTATCCCATGGAAAGCATATAATGGAACAGAAGCAAAGGAGTTCCTGGAATGGGAAGGACCTTTGTATTATTTACATGTTCTCTCATGAACACAGAGGTTTTGACACATAACCTTCAATCTCTATATGTGAAAAGTCAAGAATTATTGTGTCTGACACCCCTCTGAGCTGCTGAGGGATCTAAGCACAAAGTCAGTGGGCAGGTGGCGTTGCAGATCTAATGCAGATGAGATAATGCGAATTTAAAATAGGAGGTGTCTAACTCCTGATCCAGCAGAGCTGCTCTGATTCAGACCCAGTCTGAAGGCTTGGGAAATGACAGAAGGATATTTGCTGAACTAACTCCTACATGGACTCCCAATTCATCACACAGAAGCTGTTGTGGAACAGAAATAGGAGTAACTCAGAGATGAACTGCTTGATTAGGGACCCAGACTCACCTCACCCAGCCCTGACAGCCACCCACAATCCCCCACAGGGGCAGACATGTTTAAAACAAAGAAATAAGAATTCTCTTCCCCTCAGATCTGAATGTCACTTGCTCACATCTGTACATTCCTGTTTCATATGGTCCATCCCTGGAGGTATCAGTGGGCATTGGATATTACGGACAAAAGGAATTGGCAGTGTAAATGAATCTGTCACAACCCGCCTGCTCTGTACATGATTAATTTGTAAAATGGCACATGATGCATCAATATTTATATTTGATCTATTGAGACAGCCAGTTAGTTCAGCATATGGGAAGCATTACAGTTTTGTGAGCCTACAATATCATTTCTTGCATAGGGTGGGTGTATATAACAAAAATAATTGTGTTTATGTAGCAAAACATACTCTCACAAGCTGTATCAATTGAGCTCCTTCATAGCCATTGAAAGTACAAATAAAAATATCATTAAAAATATCCAAGCAATACAGAGAATAGTTCACACAGAAGAATCTAAGTGATATATGTTCAAAAGAGAAGAGGAGTTTTCCTATGCTGGAGCCAGCAATGACTGAAGCTGGAAATACCACCCAACAAGCACTACTTTCAGATGTTTAATTATAAAAATGAGAAGAAGGGGGAGGGAGGGAAGGAAGGGTGGATGGAGATACTGGCTTAAAGAGAATCAGTTTCAGGCCTTTGGCTCAGCAAATGTGCAGTTACCTGCCAATTTAAAGGTCAGTGGCTAGTTCCAAAATGTGGTGTCAGAGTAGGAGACTGCCTGGGTGGAAGAGCATTAAGAAACCTGTGGGCACATTTCTGACTGTCCATGCTGAGGACTTGAAACACTAAAACTTATTTTCATGTTTCTTGCCAGCATTCCTATGTTTTAAATCTGCTTCCCTTCTCACCAGTCCATTCAAGATGGATGGAACTGAAAGCATCCAGCAGTTGCTGGATGGGCTGGTCCATGGACTCAGTCTGCTCATCTGCAGGATAACTCTTGGGTCAGAAAATACGCAGGATGTTATTGTTATTTACAAGGTCTTTCTTTCTTCAGAACGTAAAACTTCCCTTTTCTGCTTCTCAATTTAATAAATCCCCTTGCCTTGACTGGTACATTGCAGTGGACAGGAAGCAACACAAAGCAAGTGAGAGATGGCAAAGAACAAACTACTCCCGTGAACTATTTTGGTTTTAAGGGATTCTTTCTGCACTGTGAAAACTTGACTTTTGAGCAGTGAAACTTGGGATTTTCCCTTTGCATATCATTAATTAGGCCCTCACTTTTTGGAAAACTATCTGCAGGCTGAGGACAGCTCTAGTTAAAGGATGGACACAGTATAATACACAGAGCATATTGGCAGTGGGAAGCTGCTATGTACAGACTCAATAGTTTTTCCACCCAGTGCTGGAATCTCAGGGACTCTTACACCCTGGAGGAACCTGGATGTATCTCTCAATTAACAGTCCAAGGACTGCTGGCAGGTACTTTGCTCCCAGAAAGGTGATGCCCACTGCGTTCCGCCCTTCCAGCACTGTCTCTCCAGCTTTGATCCACTGATGGACTTGTTTTAAGAGTGGCCATGGTGGTGGTTTTAAGAGTATTTTCTGTGTTGGGAGCTCTCAAAGGATCAGAGTGACCAAGGTGGTCACTGCAATGTGTTTCTAAATGACTTTGCAGCTTTTGGAATACACTGTCAAATCTTACCCAAAGCTGTTTCATAATGTACTGTTATTAAATGTACTATTATTAAATGCACTTTCAGTTTGGAAATGATTGGAAGGCTTGGGGAGAGGGAAACGGGCTCTAATGTTTATGTAGACAACATTAAAGTGCTTCCAAGGTATTTTTCCCCCATAAAGTAGCAAGAATGGACCAATTTTCATCTTGAAGCCAAGGAAAAAAAAGTGTTTTATTCTCTTAGAGATATTCCTTTGTAAGAAGCCATTTCCTGGCCCGAATGTGATGGGGGCTTTAAGTCTCAAGGCCTGAACTGAGGGGAAAGTGGATGGGAGCAATGGTGCTTTTGAAGAGGAGGATGCAAGGGCCATTCCCAGTTCCTTCACTCACAGGGAATTAGGGTGAAGATGAAAGATAAAAAACAGCAAAGATTTTGAGAGTTACATTTGTGGTTTCTGTGGATTACATTTCCATGCCTTCAGAGAGGGTCTCTCAAGTCAAATGGTGTCAGTGACCAAGTAAACGTGTGAGGAAATGGCTTGTCTTGAACCCCAGTCTCAGCTGAGGGGGGACTCAGTCTTCCCAAGCTTTGCTGGCCTGTGCTGGTTTCCATTATCTGGGAAACTCCAGCATAAATACAAAGCATGTGATTGCCAACTCCCCATTCTTTCCCTGCCTCCGTTAGAGTCCTACAGACTCCTCATGTAGCTCTGGGAATAAGTGTGGTTCAACACTCATTACATTCCCTTTATTCATCTGTGTGCTCACATAGTGCTAATAACAATGCAGCACAATAAAAGATAGCACCAGAGCCTTAAATTGAACACAGCCTTTCCAGTATCTCAGCAGGGTGGCAGGCAGGCATTTATTTCCAGCTGCCTTTCAGCAACCCTATTAATAAATCATCCTGATTTTCCTGGAAGGAGAACTGGTGGGACATCCTTCTGTTCTAGGGGCAGAATCATATTCAATATCCCAAAATTATTTGTTGGACATGGGCGTGAAGTTTAGGCTTAAGAATTGCAGCTGCCAGAAACTCCATGATTTTCTTCCTACCTCTTTCAACTCCCATTTATACATTTATACAGGTTTTTTCCTGCTGTTGATGTGCACCAGTGTAGGTGCTGTGCCAGTTAATGAGCAGCATTTCCCTGGTATGTGTTTAGGATGATCATCCTCTCTCAACATGTCTGTCCCTAATGATTTACCCAGACAAGCTCTGCATCAGCACACGGTGGAACGCTGGCAGTCTTTGATCCCTGAAATACATCTGGACTCAGGCACTGGCCAGGGTCTTCTGAAACAAGGGGAATGTTGGAGTTCTGATCCAAATTGCATTGCTTACATGCAGACAAGCTCAGATAAACAGCCCAAGTTCTCTTAATATTTCCCTGCTTACCCTATTTTTCAAAATGTTTGTTGTTTTGATTGTTCCCTAAGATATCTCTCCAACTTTCCTCTGGCTTCATTATAGGAAGGCAAAGAAGGGAGAGACCCAATAGCCTCATTCAAATAAGTCTTATTAGTGACAGTCCTGCTACTCATTTGCCAAGAAACTGTTTATCTATGTGGAATAAATCTTAAACTCGTTTTTAACAGTGCAATCTCTGCTAATAACTTGCATAATGACAACACTTATTTCAGTAGAAATTTATGTTTTAAGAGTGAATTGCTGGTTATTTTGAGGACAGAATACAATTTATATAGATTAATGACAGTCTTGTCAGCCTCAAGATCTACAAATGTGGAATGTTCACCATCGTAACCTGTAAATGCTTTGTGAATAAGGAAGATTATGGTGATAATCCTGATAGCTACGGGGAGAATATTGTGACTCTTCCCATCTGTGGGAGCAGAACTGCAGGGTTTTATTGGAAAAAAACTAGGTATGTATAGAAAATTATGAAAACACCATTTGTAACAAAGCTTTAGGTGAAACTGTTAGATTTTATAGTTTATTTTTCAATTGAATGTTGATTCTTAATACAGTGCAAGCGTATGGAAAATTTCATAACTGCATAGGCAATCTTGTGGTAGAAATTGGCCAGATATGAACCTGACCTCCTTCCTGAGCTACTCTTGCATTTCAGGTATCTTGAGCCATCTGATTAATGAGGTCTATTTTCAGGTATGGAGGAAGTGCAATTTAGAATTCAGTGTTTTCTCCCCATTCAGGTTTTCAGTCAGATGTCAATCTTAGTCTTGACCTCGCTGTTTAGAGATGCTCTAACTTTGCAAACAAAGTAATGGCGGCCTCTGGTTGTTGTCATTAGAAAATTGGCTGTGATGGGATCATTGGCTCAGCTGCCAAAGAGGATCGCTGTGGGATCTGCAGTGGTGATGGGAAAACCTGCAAAGTGGTGAAAGGAGACTTCAACCACACCAAGGGCATGGGTGAGTAACACTCAGTGGGGTTCTCCTACCTGCTGGAGGAGAGTTAGGGTGGCAGTAACAGCTCTTTTTCTTGGTTAGCATTGGAGTCACCTAGCAAAAACAGCTCTAGGAAGCACCTGAGAAACACAAAACAAACCCCAACTCACTTCAAGTGTGATATCCCATCTGCTTCTTACTCAGTTGCCCAGATCCCAGCCACTGCCTCTGCCTCAAATTCAGAGTGAGGTTGTGTTTCTCATTTTGAGGGCTACTGGTGCTGATGATTTTAAGTACGAGACAAAATCACAGAATCTTTCCCAGTGGGAGGAAAGTTGGATTTCAGCACCATCTTTGAGGTCTCAGAATGATGTGTGTTCCATGTTGTAGATGATTCGTGTTATAATCAGAATATCTCAGCTAAAAGAAAAAGCACTCTCCTCTGAATATTTTTACTGGTTCCCTGCCAGCAAATGTATCCAGTATAGGATATAGGAGCTTGGAATTAAGACTTTTCCCTCTGTTGTTAAACATTAATGTACGTACAGCTTGGTGTTTGAATTAGTATTTGTTCCAGGGTTTCTGTACTACACTTCTGAGAAACCTGTTATCACACATCCTAATCAGCCAAAGGGAGGGAAAGCCATGTCCAGAACTTGGAAGCTGCTCCAGGAGGAAACAATTGTCCAGAAAACAAATTATTTCCCATTCAGTGAATACAGAATTGCCATTTCTGTATGGAGAAATACATTCAACATGTGCTGCTCCAGGACTGAGTTCCACAAAGCACATGAAAATCCCCTTTAAGCACACACTTCAGTTCAGTTTAGTGGCTAAAGCAGCACCAGTGCTCAGCTGCTCCCTTTTGTCAACGTCTCAGCTCTGAAGTCTGATTTTGTTCACTGACCTCTTTCTCTGCACCCTCCTCCTCCTCACCTGTGGGGCCAGCTGGGGTCTGTTACCTCCTGTGGGGTGCAGATGGGATTTCCCTCCTGGACCACATCTCTGGAGCACATTTGTGTGCTTGGCCAACCTGTTGAATGGTTTCCTGCATTAGTGCCTTTGACTCGTTTGTCCCAATTATTTTCCACCCACTTACATCAAGTCTTTTGCAGTTGATGCAAGCGGTGAGAAAAGTTCCTCATTTCCATTGAAAAAACCCCATCTATTCTCCATTTCTGTATACAGCTTTCATGGACTTCTTACATACTCCTGAAGAGCAGCTATCTTTTATATTTTCCAATGAGTTCCACAAAACATCTTGTGCAGATAAATAAGACATTTCTGGGTCACTGCCAGGAGGTTGCACCCATTTCCAGCTACACAGACTGCTTGAGGTGGTGACTTTACAAGGCTGTAGGAACAGAACAGTTTCAGCCTTAACTGGCTGCCAGGACACTGCAGGAGGTTTTCACCCCCAGTGCCCTGGAACTTAATCAGAAAGAATTCCTGATGACTCGTGGACAGTGTTCAAGCATTCAGATTCTTTGCTGATCCTCTCAGAAGCACAAACCTTTGTCAATGCAATGTTTCCACCTTTACCCAGCTCACATAATCTAGAAGATAATTGTTTTTACCAGTATAACCTCATAACCATTTATTAGATGTTTTGTTTTAATTTGGAAAGTAATTAAATTTTATGTTTGCTCTCATCCATTTCTGCTCACACGCTGCTGTTTTGCAGAATCATGTCCTCAGGTGAACCCACTGAAGCTCATGCAGTAGGCAAAGCTCCAGGTTTGGTGTATCACAAGTGAACGTGAGGTTACTCAAGGGAAAAAATGGCTTTTTTTTAAATTGACAGTTAAGCAAAAATGTGCAAAAATTTGATGGAAGCTGAGGCAAAGAAAAACCCACAATATGCTGGTGATAACAAGTTCAGGGTTTGGGTGTGTAAATGATTGCACAGTTCAATAGCAATTCCCCACAACCTGGCTGTGATCCAAGTCAAGGCCAAGACCCTGATTCCAGTGTGCTGATTTATTATTTCCAAAGAGAATGGGCTACAAACATCAAGACATTGATTGTTTTGGAGTGGGATCTGTTTGGGGAATTGCAGCTGCAGCCTTGGGCCTTGGCTGTGCCCGTGGGAGTCCTCTGGCTGCAGGATTGGTCCCTCTGTGTCCTGTGATTGCAAATGATGTTGTGGGTCCCTGTGGACTGAACTAAACCCCTGCCAACTCCTTTCTGTTTCTCAGTAACCAATAGTCTTTGTAAGAAGGTTTCCACATGTGTGATGGCAAAGGCAAAGGCCGTTCCCAAGTGTTTCTCATGTAAGATACTTGAATGCTGTTTGCAGTGTCAGTGGGTGTCGGTGAAATCCTTTGGTGTTGGTTCTTTATCTTCTTTTTGTTGGATTAGCTTGGGAAAATTTGGTGTCAAAAGCCATGGATAAACTTCAAGTCTTTTTACTGTTTCACTTGCCTGGTCAGAGATACAAAGTACAGATCTTTTCCTTTTAGAGAACCTATCTGTGTGAAAGGAAGCCTAATTTTCAAATTAGGCCGAGCAAAAAGAACCAGGCCTATTTCATTTTTCCCCCCAACTTTAAAGTCATGGAGGTTCTGCCACCCTGGTGGGGAAGATGGCAGAACATTTGAAGTGCCTCATAAGAGGTCCAGCAGTTCAGCTCTTACCACCTGTGATGCAGGGTGATCCAACTGGAAATTGACTCCATTTTTCTGCTGGAGAGGAGGTCAAAAGCCTTTATTTATTATGCTAAACATCACATACACTTGTGTGCAGCTGGCTGTCTTCAGCAGGCCAGCTGAATGCACTGTTTAGTATGAGGTTTCCTTTAGACTGGCAGCATGCCCTGTACCTATTTCTATGAAATAATTTTTCAAAACCAAACACAGAGTTGTTCTGATATCCACCTCTGCTACCCTGCCACTGCACAGGGGACCTAGATATGAAGGACAGCTCTTTGACTCCTGTCTGTTGGGGAGCTGATTTATCACTGACAACTTCTCCAAGGCTCTTCCTGTATTGCTCAGAGACCTGTGTTTGTCTCTCTTGATTTTTCTCAGCCACATCAAGATTTTCATTTGGTTATGATTCAAAAGTATGACCACAGATATTTGGGGTTTTTTTTAATGGCAGAATCTAATAAGGTGAGATATGCCAGTTGTTGTAACTATCATTTTAGGAAAAGAAAAGTGCATGTTTGCTAGGAATTTTTCTTTTTAAGATGGTGGAAAAGTGGGGGTTTTATTGCGTATGCTGTTTGTCCAGCACTTACTAAAAGAAATTTGAACCGTAGTGCTGTAGTGCTGGCTGGGAGCATCTTTAGCCAACACAAAAACTTTTTTTATCAATAAGGTGCACATGTAAATTATGAGAAAATATAGCTCTACCTAATCTCTAAGTCAGAGATCCCTTATAAGGGTTTCATCAGAACATGCAATTTAGAAATCCCAGTAACCAACTTTGCAGCAATAGCAGGAGGCTTTGAAATCTATCCATGGCTCTCCAGAGAAATTATTTTCTTCCAAATGAGCTATCTCATGGCTGGAAGTGGACAGTTTGCTGTGGAGAATTTATTCTCAGGCTAAAAGCAAAGGAGGATCATCACAGCTGTTCAGAAAATAGACACATAATTTGCACTCCACTGCAGCAGTAGCACTCAGCAAAAGCTGCAAGGTAGAAGGGAGATGGAGTCTGAGATGCCCAGCTGATGCTTATCCCTGAAATATCATGGAAGCTGTGCTGGCCATGGCTGGGAGGTAGGCAGGACAGCCTGATCTCCTTGGCTTCTACCCTGAGTTGTTTGCTCAAAGCACTTTTGGGAGGTTTGATAATGGGCTGAGCCCTGTTGACTTTCCCACACCTGATTTTGGTGTGTACAGGGGTAAGATACAAAGGTGCAGTGCCCAGAGATTGGTACTTTCAGCCATGAGATAATTTTTCCTTCACCTCGGAGTCCGTCTCTCACTGCAGTGTGAACCAGAAGGGTTTTGCAGTAGATCAGTAGCATTCTGAAGTTCACACTAAACTTTCTGTTCTTTCTGGGAGTAATAACAATGGCTAACAATGGATTTTTCTGTGTGGGCTGCTTTCCTCTTGCAAATCTCTCCAGCATTTAAATGAAGATACAGTAGCCACTGTTCACATATTAATCTCCTTGATGACAAAGCCACCTCTTTGTTCTGGTGTCTCTCCTAATACGAGTTACACCATAAAATTTGTATCTAGGATTTGCTTCAATCACAGTCTTACATTCCTGAGACACTGATGTAATGCAGATTATCCAGAAAGATTGGTGTGTGCCAAAGTAACTGTTCCCAAGGTGGAGTATACTGCATACAGCACTATAAATTATCGAATAATGAAGTTCTCCTGTTGTGTTTTCAAAGCTTCATCTTAACAGGCTGATTTATGGGTGAAATTACTAAAAATACTGCTTGATAGTTGCCAAATCTCATCAGTCTTTAACCAGTTCCGTGTTTAAAGCAGAACTTTAAGCCCAACCTTGCAAACCCTGGCCTTGCAGCCAATTATCCTAAGACCTAGCAGAGCTTTGAGAGTCCTTGACTCAGGGCCAACTCTGAGACTTTTTTTGGTCGTTCTAGCTGACACTTGATAATCTTTCTGGCAATCTGCAGTTACAGTTTGCTTAACAAAATGTACCTGGAAAACACCGGAGGTGTTTCCTGGTGCAGTTATCTCAAAGATCAGGAATCTGTGACCAGAAGCCTCACACCAGCTCCACGCACCAGAGTGGAGTGGTGGAGGCGATCCAAGTTTGTACCTATGGCAAATTTGCGTGGGTGATATCCAGTCTGTTTGCAATAGAATTCGACCACTAACTCACACAGCGTTGCTGGAGATAATGAATGAGAGTGTCTGGATGCTCCTGGTGGGACATGCCCAAGGGTTCTGCTTCACCTCTGAGAGGACAGGTCAGGTCCAAACACCTGCAGAGCATTTGGGAGTTCTCTAACAGGAGAGTGAAGGTCAGCAGTCAGGTTTGTGCCACAGTGAGTTAGCACAATGTGTTTCTTCTTATTCAGGAGCTGTGAATGCAACACCCCAAAACCATCAATCAGGATTAGAAATTACACAAGGAGAAAAATCTGCTGTGAGACCAAACCAAACAGTCTCCAGAACTAATACTCTATTAATAGCTTACGCTTCCCTATTTACTATTGTAAAAAGTAACATAAAAATCACTTTTCCACGTGGTGTTTCTCTCATGGCACAGTGATGAAATGAGTGTATTTATGGCTTGAGCTGAGCCTCCAGCACAGCCCCAGGGTTTGCTCACCTCTGAAGCAGTGTGACACACTCCTGGCTGCTGCGGGGTCAGGGGACAGATCCAGAGTTCACTGAACTTAGTGACTGCCTTCCACTAAATTCAGAGTAACTTTGTCTCCAACCCCTGCATGATTTAGCTCTGGGCATTTCTATCTGGTTTAAAAACTAAATAAGTAAATAGTCCCCTAGTAGATACATTAAATTACCTGAAACTTGGGCATGTTCCAAACTGGCTTCCTGACAGGGGTGTTCAGGGGTGTCTCAAGAGCTGTTTCCCTGTGGCAGACTGTCACTGGTCACACTTTTACTGTGTGTTCATGACTTGAGTAGTTGTTGGTTGGGTTTATATGCAGCTGCATGGGGTGCAGTGAGGATGTTTGATATCTGAAACACTCTGTATTGACTATGATTTGGTATCTCTGCTGATGAAAAACCAACTCCTGGCAATGTCTAGAATAAAGCCCAACATCTGTTTGCTCTGATTTCGTAACAGATTTCAGTATTAGCTTTGAAAAATTGACCCTGGAAGTAATGATTTTTCCTGGTGAAGCCCAGACTGGAACAGCAGCCGGGAGAGCCTCTGCTCTGGCTTCTGTGCACAGACAAGGTTTGAGCTCTGCTGCCCCTCTCTCTGGTTTTCCTGCCAAGTGTGGGTGACCATTTTGAAATATTCTGAGTAAGGGAGAAGTAAGTGAGGAGGAACAAGTGCAAGAGAACTGAAAGAAGGGTCAGATGAAAGTGTCATTCAGGTACAACAATCAGGGAAAGAGGGAGCCTGTCTGGCCCAAGGCAGCTGCCCACCCTCTGCACTTGATGAAACCCAAGAGCTCAAGCCTTACTCATGAAATGAATATTCAGGAAATGAATCCACCGTCTGAGACCCCAAATCTGTCTCACTCCATGTCACAGTGGCAGGAGAATCACTTAGTCCTGAGGTGCAAGAGGCTGTCTCCATCCTCCTTTGAGTCCTCTCTGCATCAGCACAGCAAAAGCAGGGCTGTTCAGCCGCACTTTTATCCCTAAAATAGCTCCTGTTTTAGGGATAGCACTGCTAAGTGCTAGAGGAATCACTGCTCCTTGTGCCAGCACTTCTCCAACCCATTGCTCTAGACAGCCTACAATTCCCATAAAGGCATCACTGACACAGAAGAGCTTCACAGAGCCCTTTAAAGCAAGAAAAGTGGATAAGGCAGCACACAGGATAAGCTGCTTAACATCTAAAAGAAAGAGGACAGCAATAACCCCCAAAAGGTGCCAAGTGATATACTGCAAAGTAAACTGGGTGGCCAATTAGAAGGAATCAAGTCATGGTTGTGATGAGATTAGTGTCATCCACAGAGGATTCAAAATCCAGTGAAGCCAGTGGAAAAACTCTGCCTGGCTCTTTGAAATGGGCCCTAATGTTCCTCTGCTTTATTATTTAAAGGCACCACTTCCACCCCATGGAACAAATCTGTAACTCCACATGTCTGCATAGTGGTGGGAAATAGGCTACATTTCCTTGTAGCTCCTGCTTATTCTTACTGTATTCTGTGAGTCAAAATTGGTCTTAGAAAGATTGTTTAGAGGTGACCAGTGGTCAGTCCTTGAGAAACTTCCAGCTCTGTTACTGCATTAAATCTGAGCTGTTGAATTCTCAGCAGCCCAGTGCAAGGAGATCACTATCTCCTCCAGAATTTTTGTACAAAGCTGAAATGTAAGTGAAAACAAGCTTTTTCCCTCATTTGTCCCACTAATTCCCTCTGTTCAGTTTTAGCATCATCAAAAATTCTGTGGAAGCAAGTCCTTTCTGACACCACAGCCTTGACAGGGAGGACAAAGCAGGAGCATCTTTTTGGAAACATCATTTCAAATGTCTATTCTGTGCAGTGTTGCTCCTGACAGTGACTCTGTGCAGTGTCTTTGTGCATCCCTGCCAGTACTGCAGGAAAACCAGGGTGATTTGAAGGCTACAGATCTAATTAGAGCTAATTAACAAGCCTGAAGTCACAGCTGAGCAGCACACATGCATTTCTGGTGAAATGTTAGTCATGACCACACCTGTCACAGCAGTGAAAACTGGCTGCCAGCACAGGGATCTCATTTGGAGTGTTTCTCACTCAATCCCCAGCCTGGAGTTGAGTTTTTCACAGGGAGATATGGGATGGCTGCTCCTGGCTGGCCGTGTCCTGCTCTCATTCACCCCTCTTTTGTTGCTGTAGGTTACATCGAAGCCGCTGTGATCCCTGCGGGTGCCCGGCGGATCAGAGTGGTCGAGGATAAACCTGCTCACAGCTTTCTGGGTAAAAAGACAAAAGAAAAAATGTTCTGATTAAAATTCAGCTCTGTTTTCTTTTAAAAATGACCCTTCTCTAAATGACCTGTAAGGTTTGTTGCTGCCAGGGAGTGGCTGATGATTTCAGTCTTGCTGCAATCTCTGCTTTTGTGGCTTGGTTTCATGATGTTTGCTTGATGTGATAGTATGTGACACTTACAGGCCCTGTGCAACCTGGAAGGACCGGAGAGTACTTTTATATATAGACAGAAGAGTTCCTGAACAGAAGTTGGCAGTGGGTTGCACAGAGCTGCCAGGAGCACACAGCACTTTGGGAGGGAGTGGAGAACAGAACAGTGTGTTTAGAGAAGGGAATGGCAGAGGTACTGATAGGAAGGCGCCCAGCTCAGTCTGAAGCAGAAGCAGGACAGGGCAGCTGATATCCCTCAGTAACCTGCTGCCATTTCCTGCAGCAGCACGTTTTCACTGGATGCTGTCCTCAGGACCTGATCCTGCACTCTGAGATGGGCTTAGCTGCAGCCTCTAGTTCACTTGCCTCTATTCTATCAGGCCAAAAAATTTGTTTAATCCTCTTGTCATTTCTACTTCTGCATTCCTTTAGAGGGGAACAGGCTTCCTCTCCCTCTTTCCCTATTGGAAAAAAGGTTTAGACATGGCTGATGGGTAAGATTGGCATGTGAAGTTGTTGTAGGGCAGAGTCTGTCAATGAATTTGTTGCTCAGCACTCATTGCATAAATTAAAGGTCAGAATGGCATTTGTAAAGTACAACCAGTCAGTTACATCAAGGATCTGTCAGTCTGGTCTTCTGCCTCTTCTCTCCAATGTTTGGGTCATTTCTTTCTGTGTCTTCACTGTGCAATAGATAAAGGGTTTTAACCCCATCTACTTCTAGGGAGTCCAGGTCACAGAAATGCTAATGCCCCATTGCCCTGAATTCACACAGGAAGCCTGTGGCAAAGCAGGGACTTCAAGGAAAATTGTCCAAGAGCCAAGAAAACCCCAACACATGAAGGGTCCCTGGCACAATCAGAGCTGCTTGGCCGTGGAATTGCTTCCAGAGAGGAAGGAACTCTGAGAGGATTGCAAAGTCTGTCACAGTCTGTTTTGTGGAAGAGGAGGCTGAGGTGTTGCAGCTTGCTCCTGGCTATGCAAGGAGTCAGAGCAAAGCTCAGACCTTGGTTTCTGATTTCCGCATCTTTTGCTTATAATTCTTCATCTCTAGCCAAAAGGAGATGTTAATATCCAGCACTGGAATATAAGATGCTGCTGAAAACATTTGCATAGTTGTTGTGTCAGGATTTCAGGTCTAGTGCCATGGGCTTTCTGTCTTGAGATGCTGCCAAGTTGGCGGTATCACCGGGAAAGATGCCTTTGTTCTCTTTCATTCCAGATTCAGGGGAAAAAAGAAGGGCAAATTATGTCATTCAGCTGCCCTTTGGTCAAAACCATTGGCATTTGTGCCACTTCTTGATAGGAAGCAATATCACCACTGCTCCTATTTCCATAATGCGGTAGCCAGCCTGCCAGGGGATCCCGCCTACATGTGAGATGTTTGACATAGCAAAGCCTGGTGGAACAATGGGAACCAGTGTTTCCTTGGGTTTTTGCAAATGCTCTGCCTTCTGGAAACCAGCCTTTTTGTTTGTCTTGGTGGGGTTTGCACAGGGTATTTGGGCTTTGGCAGATAGCAGAGCATTGAGAGTCTTATGTGGAGTAAGAGACTGCCCTTCCTTGGGACAACATAACCTTGACTAAAGCAGATGATTCCCCACTGGGTGGTGAAGATTAGGATTGTGAATTTTTGAGAGCAGGTGTTGGCCCTGTGTGCATCACATAAAGATAGATAAAAATCTGGCTCTTTTAAAGCTTTGAGTGCTTTCAGCTCTTTAGTTCATGGTCAGGAGCCAGAAGAACCTCTCTAAGCTTTCCAGGGTTTTCTCTTTCAAGGAACACTTAACACAAAGAAAAGATACCCAATGTCTTACTGAACTGAGATGAAGAATAGCAGCAGGGAGGTTCCAGTAGGACAATAAAGATGACCAAGAAAAAACCCCAGTCACTCTGATAAGGCTCTTAAATCCAGGTCTGAGTGTGGAAGGATTTTCTGTTTCAATAGCACTGACAAAGCTGAGTCCAATCAGGTCCTATTTCTACTCAGAACCAGGTACAACATTTTGGAAAGAAGCCCAGCATAATTTGGAATCATTATTCCATGTGCTGGGAGCAGTGCCTGAAGAATTTCCCTCCACCTACAGGCAACCCACGCTGGCTGCCTTGGCTGGCTGTAACTCTTAAAAACCACCTTGAACAGGAAATGCCTGGGCAGTTTGTGTCCACAGGCTGGGAAGCAAGCTGTGGGGACCCACGGTGGAAATAAAGATCTGACTAGATGCCAGGTTTAGAAGTTGATTGGTCAGTTCCTGCCTTCCAGCCAACAAGAAAAACAGAAGTTACAGGTTGTTGCTAGGGTTCCTATTCCTTCTGCTCTTCTACTCTACAAGTTTGAGTTTAGTTCTGTCACCTCTGGGGCTGGGCAGAGCCAGCCAATGGTTGTGTGTGACAAAAGCCATTGGAGTTCTCTGTGTCTGAGGCATGGAGGGTTTTGTAGCTGCAGCACTGATCTCTGCTGATGGGGCAACTGAAGCAAGCAGTGGTGAAAAAACTGGCCCAAATGCTCTGCTGAGTCCCCAGTGCAATTCCTGCAATCCTCGAGGAGCACCTTTGGGAGCAGGTCTGTTTCCAAACTCTCCATCTCCTCAGTCACTAAGGGAGCAGTGCTTGCAGCAATCAAAATGAAACCCTGCCTGGAAAAGAGGTTCACAAAGATGAAACGATGGTTTTCATCAGCAAATTATCTCCCTTTGATGGTGAACTGGAACCAAAGCATGGCTTAAGTCACTCTATCTCTTAGACAGTTTTGAGCACATGCTGGGATATCTTTCCTAGTCAGCCGTGCTGCTTGGAGATAGTTTTATCTCATCCACAGCTTTGATTAGTCGTGTCCACGGCTCCTCAGGGCCAGCATGGTGGCTGCTTTGATCTGCCTGGAAGCCACTAGGCCTTGGCAGAGGAAAGCAATCATGCTTCAGAATTGTGTCTGGAGCTTGCAGAAGGTACTTTGTAGCTGAGGAACAAAGCAGGAAGAGAAGTGAGCCGCAGGGAGAGACACATTGCTGCAGCATGCAAATGCCAGGACACCATCGTACCCCTCTGGGCTATGTGCCAGGGAGAACTTTCCTCAGAAAAAACATTCTCCCACATACCTCCCACTTCAGTTCCCCTTCGCCCTGATTTTGGAGCCTCTCATGGGACTGTGAGAGCTGTCAGGAAGGTTGTGTGCAGCAGGACCTTTTTCCAGGAATTCCCAGGGTACAGATCGTCAAAAAGGCACACACAGATGCAGAGAACATTGTGACCTCCACTTGCTCCAGACTCCACCAGAGCTTAGACATTACAAATTATATATGTATCCTAAGCACACCCACAAGGGTTTGCTGGCTATGGGGGCTTAATCCAAAGGGATGACAATGGGAGATTTCCTATTGACTTCCAAAGGCTTTAAACAGCTTCTCTTAGCTTCTTGCAACACACTCAGTTAAGTGAGAGCAAAGTTGTGTTCTTTACTGGAGGAGAATAAAATAGGCATGAGATGCTAGAGGTTAAAAAAACATCTTGTTAAAGGCTTAGCCAAAAGACACAGTTAACCCTGAACTAAGGAAGCCCAGTAACACGTGGGATATTCTGTCTGCCTGCTGTCAGGGCAGATTTGATCATGGTGAATGGATCTCCACAAAGGGGCCTGGCACCTTCCGCTGGAACAGGGTCTGCCAATTTTCTCTTCCCTCAGTACATCACACCAACATCTGGATAACTCAGCTTCTGTTCTAACACAGAAAACACATCAATCCCTAAATCAGCTTGCACTCATGAGTCAACAGTAATGTGATGCCCTTATGGCTGGAGTTGTGTTTGAGTCTTTGAAGGACATCAGTAATCTTGGTGCAATAGTTATGGAAGGAAGGACATACAACTCCAAGTATCTTTTCTTCTCAATATTCATCTTCCGTTTGCAGCTGAGCTTTCCATGTTGGCCTTACTGAGGCACAGGATGGATGTGACCCTACAGCACCTGACCTTATGCATTTGTGTCCAGCACCTGGACTCTGAAAAGAGGGTGGCCAAGTTCCTTCTGCCCACTGACCAGCCCCTGCTTTGTAACTTGACTTCTCTTCACAGCTGTAACAGCTGAGTGTTAATTTGTTCAATGTTTGGTTATATAGCACCCACAAACTTAACATCAGTTGTATTTTGCACTTGAAAATCTTCATGTGTGTATCAACACAGATTTGATTGATCTTTTTCTCAAGGAGGGTTTAGGAAAATGCAGTCTCAAAATCTGGAAACTGAAAGAAAATTCTTCTTGGAAACTAAATTGCAGAGTTGTTGCATTTAAAAGGAGAGTTTAGAGATGAATGATCTATGAATTTTGTGTTAATTCTTTGAAATACCTTCATCAACTGAAGAACAGAATATATCCAAGTTAGAAACATTACAATGGGCCATCTAAAAGTAGGGGTTTTATTCTTTCAAACTCACATGCATTACAAGGTTTCTGCATCTTGTGCTTGAGGTAGCTTGAGACAAAGGCTCAGTAGTCTGTATTGTAATTACAAATTTGCTTGCATTTCATTCTGTGGTGTTTGATTCATTCCAGCTTTAAAAGATTCCAGTAAGAGATCCATTAACAGCGACTGGAAAATTGAGCTTCCTGGTGAGTTTCAGATCGCAGGCACCACTGTCCGGTACGTGCGAAGGGGGCTGTGGGAGAAAATCTCTGCCAAAGGACCAACTAAAATACCACTGCACTTGATGGTAACTTTATATCCTTTGTTTGTGTTTCTTAAGTGATGCAACAGAAAGGGTTTATATCCTAGCTGAAAGTTGAATTTTGATTGTTTGCTTCCTCACCACAATGTTCTTTTGCAGCATTGCAGGGGCTGGAGAAGCCCAGCTCCCCACTCAAAAAGTGATGCTCTATTCTGGGAGAACAGGCAATGTCCCAATCAGCTCATGTCCAGTGCAGGATACCCCTGTGATGTGTCACAGACAATAGGACAGGTCTATTCTAGAGGATGTAGGTTCCCAAGGACCCTTCTTATTTCTTGGACATACCTGATCGCACACATAAAAGCTTATTGGCTGAAATGTCTTTTCATCCTTTGCCAGAATGTATTCTGTGTTTAAGTACTCTGTTCTCTAGCAGAAGAGGTGCAGAGCTAGCATGCACAGATGATATGTGTGAATTTGAATCTAAGTAGTGATTAATTACACACAGAAATGTTCTTTGTTTTCTCTATATTGTTTTTTCAATTGTATGTAGTTTAAGGTGTTTTTTGACATTTTTTCCTAACGTTCAGCATAGTCCTTCTGTTAACCCAGCTTGGTATTTTATGAACAGCCATGTGGCTGAACATGAATGAGAAGTCCACGGGGGTGAGAAGAGCAGGACTGTAGTCCCAGAGCTATCACTAGTGGGTGATGGGGTGACCCATGGGCCACTCCCTTAATGCTGATGTAACCTTAATTAACATTTGTGTCTGTGAGACAGCTGTAATGATGCCTGTCTCATACATTTGCAGAAAACTTTACAGGTTCTCTAGCAAGGTTTGCATGAAAGTATTTTAGTTTTTTTCATTGTTTCCTGTAACTTTTTTATTCTTATCCATTTACCTCTGTGCTATTTCTTTTCCTTGTGAATTTTGCTGTGTTTGTTCTCTGAAGGCTATCTGTAAGCACTGCTAAAAATCAGCATTCTCTCCCTTGGCTCACCTGATTTTTTTGGCTTGCTGGTATTCATTGTGCAACACTTCCTGACCCAGTTTGAAAAGCTCCAAAGATGCCTGAACTTTTCACACGCACAAAAAGCTGACAGTAATACTCCACTTTGTCAGTGCTTTCTTGGTGTCAAAATCTGCTGCACAGGAACGTGAGGGGTTTTGTCTTTGCTTTCTCAGACAGATTACAGGCTCCCAGACCAGTGTAAAGCTGTATTCCAAGAGGTTCCAGCTGGAGTAGTCAGAGGTGCAGGGCTGGGGACACCAGTACCTTCCTGGCTCACCCGTGTAATTCAGGGTGTGCCACTCAAAGGAGGTGGATACAGGCACCTTTTTCACCACCACAAACATCAGCTTCTGCTTGACTTTGGCCTTAACACAAGCCTTCCCTCCTGAAACCAGGACTCTGACAAAGTATCTTGTACTGCCAAAGTCTTCCTCCCCTCGTGAGAAACAGGAGTTGCACAGGTACCGTTTGGGAAGATGCTGTGCAGGGTTCCTTCAGCAGCTCTTGGAACCTTCCGGGACGTTACTTGGTTGAGGTTCACTGCAGTAAAATCTGGTGTTGGCATTTTGTGAACCTCAGCATCAGCAGAGCTTTGGTTTTAAAGAAATGCTCATTTCCCCTTCATTAAGGATTGAGTAGCTAACATAGGAAACCAGTTATTATGAGCTTCTCCACAAGTGTCCTGTCCAGATATAGACAGGCCCTTTCAGCAGACGTAAGCACAGGAAATGTTCCTTCTTCACCTTCCCTCATAGAAATGATTAAAAATGAGGAATGTAAAAATTACCAGACCATTAGAAAACATGTGGTTTTAAATCACTGCCAGTGGTAAACAAAGCACACATGAAGTCTTTGCTTCAAATCAGATATGAATCTTTTCCTTGATACAGGGTGGTAGGTTTCATTCTTTCAGCACAAGAAAGGCAGGATGGTTACCAGTTCCCTCTAAATAGAAAACTGTTGTTCAAACAGTGGTGGAATACACTGGACTGACAAAGAGCCAGAAGCTTCAGTCAATCCATTGTGACCTGCATTTGAAACCAATTATACACACACCCCCCAATTATATATGGCTACGAAATTGCATGAAATTGGTTTCATATGGGCCTTTAGATTCACTAGTCTTGCACCCATATTGAGATAATAAGGATTTCTTTTTAGGAGCTGGATTTTAATACTTGAGGCATTTCTCCAAGTGCATTGCTGTGTGTGTATTTCTTGGAGAAACTGATGTTTGTGTAACTAGGCCTGTGCTAGTCCTCTTCTTGCAACAGAGGACAACCAAGCATTCCCAGAGCAGAAAGGGGCTTTAGACAAGGCTGACGGATCAGTTCTGTAGAACAGGAGTTTGTATCTCTGCAGTTCAAGAAAATCAGAGCAGGGCTCGAGCTCTCTGCCTCTGTCTGCCTGGTATTTGAATTGTGGTTAAAAAACCAACATTCATCTTTGTAACTGTAATGATGGCTGGCTGGTTTCAGCCCTGATATTCAGTCCTGGTCATGAGGCTCCCTCTGTAGCTGAAGCAAAATCATGTCTTTGTTCCCCACATCCTCTGGAAGAGGCTCTTCTGCCTGGGGTTCTGCCCTGTGCAGAGCAGCTCATGGGTGCTGAGTGTGTGGAGCCCCCCCAGGGTTCACAGCACAGGCTGCCAGGACCCCGTCTTTCAGCACATTTGTTTGGTTAAATGAGCTCCTGACAGCTTTAGTGAGATTATTGGTTAAGTAGGAATGATTTGTGCGAATCTGAAGGGGAAACAATTATTGTTGGGAGAAAATAGCATTTGCAAATTTGTCTTTTCTCAAACGGGCAGCTGCTTGCTCCACTTACAAGATCCCTGCTTAAAATACCTCATTTGATAAGGCATTGCTCCTATTTCAGTAGGTAACAAAATCCAGCACGATTCACCTGTCTAATGCTGCTCAGATTATGGGATAATAAGTATAAGTAAGTTTAAAGCCACAGCATGAACATTACAGTAGTACTTCAATGCACTTGTTAATAGTGTGGTAACTCAGATTCCATGGACCCCATACTCCATGGGATATCTTCCAATCAGTTCTGACTCAAGCCAGGGAAAGTGAGAGCCAAATGAAGTCCAACATGTAAATCAAAACAGGACCAGTACTCTCATCTGCCTATGGTAAAAACATAAATATTTCTCTCTGTTCCTTTGTTAATAGGGAATTCTGGAGTAATAACACTGGAGACATCACAAGTTATTCCATAGGAAATAGTCAGCCTGACTATTTCACCTTCCTCTAGTAATATGCAGGGCTGAAAGTATATGTTGCCAGCAGCTGTATGATACGGCTTTTGCTTGTCACCCACAGTTTTCTGAGACATTAAAATCCTGCTGCTGCAGCTTGTCAGCAGGAATAGTCACACTTACCTTGAGTGTCACATTTACCAGGAGACATGGGACATTTTTTGCATTAGTTGTTTTTGCTCTGAGAAGCATCACCTCGTTCTTCCAGACGTTTAACTCTAGATGCTCTTTAAAATGGTTGTTATATGAAAAGTGCTGGTTTAATATTTCCTGTTGTCTTTCTGTTTGGATAGCCAGTGGCCTGCTGATCACATGTGAGGCTGGAAGTTATGCCTTGAATCCCAGGTTTAGACATCCCTGTGACTGCTTTAAATATTCACAAATCATAAGCAGTTCTTGCTCCTGAAGTTGCCCTGTTTTACCAGTACTGTTGCAATTTAAGTTTTCTAGATAAAGATTTGGTTGCCTTTCACAAGGTATTTATATTTTAGGAATTTTTTCCCGAGCCAGCATTTCCAGCAGTGCTATCTCCACAGCCTGTTGGCTCTCCCAGCACAGTATGTTGCAACAGCCTCTCTTTTCCTGCCGAACCAGGTGCTGTTATTCCATGACCAGAATTATGGAATTCATTATGAATACACCATCCCTGTAAACTACACTGCTGAAAACAGAAGTGAGCCAGAAAAGCAACAGGATTCCTTGTACATCTGGACGCACAGCGGATGGGAAGGATGCAGCGTGCAGTGTGGAGGAGGTAGGGACACCGGGAAGCTTGGTAAGGATCCCTTTGTGGTATTTGCAGGCTCCAGCCACAGGAGAGGTGCCAAGCACGGTGGAAATTGGCCATGGAAATGGACGTTGCCGTAATGAACTCTAAACGAGAGCTTGTTCTCACCGGCTCTCCCAGCTCTGATCCCCGTCCCCACAGTTAATTTCCAGCCAGCCTTTTGGCAGGGACACTGCTCTGTCACAACAGGCTGGAGCTGCACCTGGATTCCTGCTGCATGGATGGCTCCGGGCGCTGTGTGCAGCCCCACGTCTCCAGGCCCCATCACATTCCTGGAGCAGCGTCTCCGCAGGTGTTCAGGCACGCTCAGGGAAAGGCACTTCCTTCCCCAGGGATGGAGCAGGGCAGCGCTGCTGTGACAGCTCCTGGAGGTTTGCATCGGATGCTCCCATGCCGGGTGGACGTGCTGGGAGTGCAGGAGAACATGGCAAAGCTCCTTTCCCAGAGGATCCCTGGATGTGCCCAGATGGATGTGCTGAAGCCCTGGGGGGAGTTGATGCTGTGAAAGCAGAGATTGGTTTGTCAGATACTGTCCATTGCATTTTCAGAGCTGGAAGAAGTGGGTTGTTCCCTGAGGAAAACAGATCATTTTCAAGCATTCTGGGCAGTCTTTCTTCACCAGCAGACCCAGTTATTTATGATGTGACATGACAGAAGGAAAGAGCTCATCTTCACATTTGCAGGCTCACTGCCCTCAGTGCACTGAAATTACAGATTTTTTTCTATAAATGGAACTCACTTTAAAATAGACACTTTTACTC
This sequence comes from Oriolus oriolus, assembly GCA_013400235.1. Lineage (NCBI taxonomy): Eukaryota > Metazoa > Chordata > Aves > Passeriformes > Corvidae > Oriolus > Oriolus oriolus. The sequence continues at coordinate 51,305 of VXBT01005241.1, read as the reverse complement.
GTGCATTAAAGTAATATTTTTTAAGCCATTAAATCCTCACATGAGTGAAAAGGAAGTTTGTTTGTGGCTCTTCTGATTTTTGTTGTAAGACTGCTACATATTTGAATCAAATCATTGTCTGCCAGCTTGGCTCCCACCAGTAGTAGCTTGATAATTGGTCTTTTCTTTGGGTTGTCCAATGCTTTTACTACTTAACCAAGCTGAGAAGGACCTTTTTCCCTTCCATACAGATTTTTGCAAATTTTTTATTAACAGAACACGAGGTGTTTTTTATTATCAGCTGCAGATTGTGAATAAACTCAATTTGATGCAGACTCAGGTTTAGAAAGCGACCCTGAGAAACCAAAATAATTAGCAATAAGGCAAAGTCACACAGTGCAGGAGTGGCACTTTCCTGGTCACATCTGGTCACTGTCATGCTCCCTGTGGCACAGCTTTCCTGATGCCACTCAGTGGAAAGCTGAACCCTGAGGGCCACACCGGGTGAAAGAAACTCCTGATGCACAGTTTATGTGAGAAATGCTGACTCCTCCTGAGATGCCTCCTGCCAGCAAAGGTTTTGAAGCAGTATATCTGGAGGAGCAGAAGATGAGAAGTAATTTCTTTTGGTGGCTTTCATTTGTCGTTGTGAAATACGAACAAGCCCAGTTAATGACTCTTGAACCTCGGTCGCTGCTTTTCATCCTGACTTCCTGCCTGGGGAGCAGCAGGAGGCAGCTGTCCTGTCATTATCAGTGACTGGGGGTGGGAGGTCGTGTGGCTTCAGCACATGTGCCCGAGGTGATGACAGGGCACAGATACCTGTGGAGGAGGAACCAGAAATGAAAACAAATTGTTTTCAAGCTCATTTCCACATTAAACACCAGAAAGAGAAAGCCCAGCTTGCTTCTCCTGTGAAATATACAATTGCATGATTATTGGGGAAAGATTTGTAGCTTTTCTGAAAAAAAACCCAACCCAAAACATGCCAGTACAAAGGTCAGGCAGAAATGGAGAATAAAATTTCTTGCAAAGGTGGTAGAGTACATCTGGTAGAGGGAGCAGGGGACTCCAAGCTTTTGCATTTTGGTTCATGAGTGGACGTGGTTTTGTTCAGAGTTGGTTTTGATTTGGCTTGCAGGTGAGCGGAAAACCATCGTGTCCTGCACTCGGATCATTAACAAGACCATGACACTGGTGAATGACAGTGTCTGCCAGCGAGTGACCCGCCCCGAGCCCCAGGTCAGGAAATGTAACACACACCCCTGCCAGTCACGGTAAGGAGTTAAAAAACACTAAAAACCAATATCCTTTTCCTTCAGAAACTGCCCCTTTCTAAAGCTTCCATCTGGTGCACACAGTGAAAATGTCTCGAAGTATTGGGACACATTGTTAGCCACAGTAAGCAGCTGTAATACTCATTTCCTTTTGTTGAGCAGGTCAGATTTTCATTACCTCAGACAAAGCCCATTTAATTTGTGGTCAGTAAGGCCAGACTCCATGCAGGCTGCCTTCATGCATTGTTTGGGAGTGGTTTTCTTTTCCCTTTGGCTTCCTCCTGGGAGACAGAACAACTTACAGTATAAAGTTAGACAAGAGTACAGTGACCACATATCTAACCTTTTCTTTTTTTAATCAGCATAGAATGGGGTCTGATTAACTGTCAAACAGTACCACAAAAACCCTGAAGTCAAGAAATTAAATTATGATGAAACACATTTTAGATGCTTTCCTCAGTAAGGGTGCTTTTCTCCTCAGTAGTTATTAGAGATCTCTAAAAATAATAAAAATATCTCTTTTTAATTTGGCAAGCACTTTTAGCTGAATTAATTTTGATCTGTGTTATATTAAAAAAAGACATTTCTGGCCAAAATTACAAAAGACAGGAACGTAAATTAATTTGTTCAGTTTGTTTGCTAACAAAAAAAGTTCACTCTTGCTCTGCAGTGATGTTTAGCATTCTAGAGTAGTGTAGACACTCCAATTTTGATAGTAGTTAGAATAACACCAGGATCAGGGGGTTGATCCATGTATGGGCCATTCACTTCAGAGGTGGACTCAATGATCCTTGTGGGTTCCTTCCAAATCAGAATATTCTGTGATAAAATCAATATCGGATAAAGCTGAACAGTACCTAAAAAAACATCTTCAGACCAACCTGCTGGCTCCTGCATCTTGGGTAATCAGACAAGGCAGGGAAATGCACCTATGAAGCTAATCCTGCTGGCAGAATTAATGGGGGAAACAACAAACAGCGCACTTCCTTCTCATTAGACCTGCACTCTGATTAAAGTGCCCTGGAGCAGAGAAATGCAGTGTCAGGTCATCCATCAATAAGGCTGGTTCAGGTTTTGTTTGCTGTCTGCACTGCCTGTTACTGCTGCTGTACAGTATTGTGGCTCTACAACTTTCAGTGCTGAAAGGTACAAGGAGATATCCTCCTGGTGTGCAAGGAGAGCCAAAATCCCAGTGGCTTCAGGCAAACAACTATCATTTCTATGGGGAAGTTCAGTGAGGGTGGGATTTCTGTCATGTCACTCTCTCAGAAAGAAACAAGAACCATCTGCTTGTGATACTGCCTTGCCCTGGCATGAAGTATTTCTCCCAGACCTTTTGGAGAGCTGTTGGGAGGAGACTGGAGTGAGCCCAGGCAGGTATATGGAGGGGTTCCAGGTGGTAGAGATGAAGAAAAGCAACTTTAAAAGGTCTGGAAGATGTAGGCAGCTTCTGCTTCTACCAGCTGAGAGCAAGGACAGGAGCTCCTGGCCATGAGGTCTGTCACAGCCTTGAGACCCACAGTGTGCTCAGAGGGATCTCCATGACCCTGAGCCCCTGGGGAAGTCTCTTTGGTGCCCTTCCACCATGGCATTGCTGCCTGTCCAGGGCAGTGACAGTGGGTGAGTTTAAATCACACAAAACCTCCTGAGAAAGGATTATTCTGCTCCTGTACCCAGCCAGTGTTCCTTTGGGGAATTGGGTCCAGCCCTTAATGTTATTCCAAGGTCTCTTTTCTTCTTTGTGGAGTCACCAGGTAGTTTATAGGCACAGTTTAGCACAGTCCTGCCCAGCTGCAATGAGCTCTGGCACAGTGACACTCGTTGGCCCATTTTTTTTCAGAGCAACGACAGCCGACACTGAATGTGCTTAGAACCCGGAAAGGCCACAGAATCCTTGCTGATGATCTGATAGACCACACTCCCTCACTCCCTCCGTGTAGACTACACTTTCACACTTAACATGCTTTTAACTGGAAACATTTTCAGAAGCACATTCTCTGTGCCTCTGTAGAATTTAAATTTCCACTTGTGTTTGCCCACCCAGACATTAGAAATGCATGCTTAGCATATTCTCTGACCAAGAACATCTTAAAGAAACCATTCTCTTTCACCATGTCAATTCTTTTTTTTATGAGCCCTGAATTTGTTTTAGGGTTTCAAGTAAAATTATTGTAGCATCTTGTTACAATAAGGTCCTTTCCCGTTTCCACTCAGACCTAAGCCCTTCACCTGAGTTCAGAAGAAGGAACAATGCTCTCCTTTCTCTATTAAACCTGCTCTGTTTTGTGAATTTTGAACTGCATTTGCACTTTCACTCCAAATTTAAGAGAATCACCTTTCAGAGTATTTATCTCTAGAGAGGGGTCTTTCGGCCTGCACAGGACTGGGTCAGAGGACACTCAGTCTCTGTTTCGCTTTTGGATGGGCTGTGTGATTTTAATTCACTATCCCACACTGTCCCTTTGTTTCCTCTCTCAGTCCATGTATAACCTAAATTGCAAACTCTTTGGATGGGGTGAGATCATATTGTTTGAGAGGAAGAAGAGGCTGTTGCTGTTGAGATTGTAGTAAAAATAAAAAAAGAGTTGCCCACATTTATAGAGTGATCAGGAGAAAAAAAGGGTATGTTATTAATAACAGTGTCTTTCTTCCAGCACGATCCCAAAGTGCTTTGTAAATTATATATCCCTTTGAACTTCAGCCACCTCTCAGGAGAGCCAAATAATGTAGGGCAGGGGACAGTACTTTCATGAGGCCAAGGAGAAGATTGGAATTCTCCAACTGCAACCCAGCATCTGAGAAAAACAAAGCAGGATTTAAAACTTGATTGGATACACTGACATGTTTTAAAATTAAACGTCAGAGAAGAGAATTTTCTTAAGAGTTTTGTTGAAACTGGCAAAAAGAAAAGAATCTTTCATTCTTTATTATTGTTACTCTTTCACCTTTTAAAAAAATGCCTCTTTTTCTTCCTATTTTATTTTTTATGTTCCTTGACCCTCTTTTTCCATTAAATTCTTTACAGCTTCCTTTCCTGTCCCAACTGCACCCTATTAGCACCTCTTTATTCTAATCCTTTGCCTAGCTCTTTAGATATTTTTTACTAAACCCCGCTGTAACCAGATGGAATCTGGATTCCTGCATGCAGCGCGTATGGGTCGCTTCCAGCACGCCAAGCACCAACCCAAATACACCGACAGAGCCAGCCCTGGGCTGGCACCAGACGCAGAAATCACAGATCACATCAGCTGTTTTCACTGAAAACACAGCTCGGCCAGTGGCCACACACTTCTGCATGCATGGTTGGGTCTGTGGCTATGAAACTGCTCCCCTCCACTGCAGGAAAAGGACCAAAACCACATGAAATTCCCCAACTGTTGGACTTGTAATGGACTGTGTGCAAATGCTGGTGATTTTTCTCCTCTTTGCTGTAAGAGATTTTAGGAGAGGTTGAGTCCTTTCAGGGGCCTGCTGAATATTTGGTGTTCTTACAGGGATGCTGAACAGCAGCATAAATGCCAGAAATCCCTGGCTGCATCTACAGAAAACCACAGGAGACCTTGAGCCATTAGTTTCACTGTTTAGGACTTGAAAATATCTCCTGAGCCCAAGGGTTAGTTTTTTGCTACTACCAGCAGCATATCATAGTCTCCTTTCTATAAACTGTGTTTTTTCCACAGGCTCCTTCCGTCACTGAAAGGCTCTCCTGTGACCTTGCTGTTCATGTGGGTCAGAACCTTTTATTTCCAGCCTAAGTTATTCACTGTCATTTTTCAGCCTTTTTTTTGTGCATCAGCTCTGTTCCTTTTCTTATACAGTATTTTCCCTCCCTTCCTCTCTGCCTTGGGCTATTTGCCACAGGATACAACAAACTATTGTATCTCCTCCTTCCATCATTTTTCTGGGCTAAATCCATTACTTTAACTTCTTATTGCTTTTTTCATGGCTGCATCATATTTGTGGCTTACAGTCATTCGAGATGTTTTCCTCCTCATTTGTTTCATTGTATGAACCCTGCTTTAACACAGAAATGCTTGTTATTGGTCCCTGAGCACTCAGCCTTGCACTGTGTGCTGTTTATTTCCATCCTAGCTTTGTTATTGCAGTACTCAAGGTTATTCAGTTCTTCCTGTATGACATCCTAATCCTCTGAGGCATTGACACTGCTTCTAGGCTTTGTATTGTCAGCATTTTCCCCAATTTTCCAGCAGTTTTCTTCTTTTTGTGCCAAAGTCATTAATGAGCATACTAAATTAAATCAAATGCAAGGCAGACCTTTCAGGAAGCCCCCTAGTAACTGATCTAAATTCCTTTCACACCTGATACTCCTTTGCAGCACTAAAGGTAGATGAGAGGCCAGCTCTCACCTCTCATATGAATACACAATTATATCCACATTTCCCAGCATGTCACCAGTAAGCATTTCCCATGCAGCAAAAGGAGTTCTTCACCAAACAGATTAAATCTACCACATTTCCTTTATCTGGAAAACCAGTTATTTTAGTCAGAGAAATGCAGCCAATGGGTTTTTGCCTGGAGAAAACTTATCTTGCATCCTTTTACCACTGTGTCCTTGATGATTGTTGCCCTCCAAATCAGCTCTAAAAGCTGGCACACTGCTGAGGTCACCTCTGTGGTTACATGGATCACTTCCTCCTTTCTTCTCTTTCACTTTTCCATCTGTGGGCTGGAATCCAGCACCAAGCTCTCCAAGGGCTCACACACCACAAGAGTGCCCACTGGGGAAAAATCAAGCCAGTTCTAAGAGTCAGTCAAGGCCCCAGCTGGCTCAGCTCCTCAAAAACCTGTCCAAAGGCTGGAGAGTGCCAAAATAATGGTGCCTCAGTGTGTGATGGTTGATAGTGCCCATTGCTGTGATTCCTGATCTGATTTAAGCTCATGGTGTGTATCCATATGACCCTGCTGACTGAGTCCCTCTAGGCTTCCCCATATCTCTGTGACAGTGCTCTGTTTAACAGCCCAAGAGTACAGAAATCAGAATAATACAGAAATCAGTCTGTCTCCCTGATTCTGGGCTGTTTGCGTCCCATTTATGTGTGTTCTCATCACAGGTAGATGGGGAGCAAAACAATTTTGGATTTATTTTGTGAGGTGGTAGTACAAAATACAAATACTAGAATTTGGGGGGACAGTATGATGGAAAACTCTTTGAGATTGTCAGCAAATTACTCACAGAGCTGTACAGAAATTGTACTGACCTGGAGGCATGTGGGTGTTTGTTAGCTGAAGGGGCTGAGCTGGACATTTGATGGCTCCAGATGGGTCAGTCCTTTCATGTATGCAGTCAGGCTCTTTTAGAGCCTGTACAAATGTTTATCGTCCGTAAGATTCAATGCCAACGGGTTCAAACCCTTGTCTGTGCCTTGTGCTGAGAAATATCTTCGATGTGCATGGGATTTGGTTACATGAAAATAAAGAAAAGAAGGAACAGCCGTGGGGAGAGTTCGATTTTAGCCTGGAAATCTGGCATAAATAGTAATGTTAGCACCCTCTGATCCAAGGAGGCACCACGTAAGAGCTCATTTTGAAGTGCTTCCCAAAGCTGGAGTTGGGATCTCCAGAATCAGCTTGAGCTTAATGAATTTGCCAGGACTGTGCTGGAGCGGCTGGAGCAGGGAATGCTGCACTCTGGTGGCAGCTCCTCGGGGACACCACCTGCAGCAGGGCTGCCGTGGGCCTTGCGGGAGCAAAAGCCAAAATTCTGCAGACCAGAAAGCCTGAGACACTCCTGGGCACGTTTATGAGGGGTGGCTGATATCCTGCTGTGGCCACCTCAGATGACGGTGAAAACTCCTGTGCTCCAGGTTGTAGGCAGGTCATCAAGTACCAATCAGTGGCTAATTAGGCACTGAAAGACAATTTGCATGTATTTTCCAGCAAATCCAGCAACTCAACTCAATGGAGCAATTCGGGAGAGAAGGCTGGGGAACACAGTGTAGAATGGAAAGTGCTTACTGACTACTGCTAAATGCATTTACATCAAACAGCCCAAGATGACTTGCTAGAGCAGGAGTTAATTTGGCCTTAATTTTCACATGGAGTCATGAGACAGGTCCCTTAGCTTTGGTGTAAACATCCAGGCTTGCTTACATCATGCTCTTTCCCAGTTTGACTCAACAACCTTGTGGTTGACCATTGCCTTGTTTTAAAATGCTTAACGATCTGTGCTGCTTTGTTTTGAGGCTCTTCAAGCCAAGTGCAGTTCTAACCCACAGAAAAGGATTAGCAGGATAATCTAGCAAAATATTTAATTGTGAAATCCGCTCCTCCTGCTGCCTGCTATAATGATCTTCACAGTTTGCATCCTTTGGTGGGAGCTGAGAAAAAGGCACTGCCTTTCTGGGAAAGGCAGGAATGGAGCTGAAAACCAGTTGCCCCATTAAAGCTATACTAGCCATGGAGGTGGGTAGGGGAAGCTCAGTTCAGAGGAGCTCTGAGAGTGCTGAAATTCTGTCTCTTGGTGTAGTGGGGCAGCTGCCAGCAAGCTGGACACCTCCTCACACCAACCCCCACACTGAGCCCTGCAAAACTAAGAGATTTGCTCATTTGGGGGAGGAAGAAGGGCAATACAATGGCTTCCATTTGAATAAAGAACTTCCCAAGATGATGTAAATTATAAAACATTGTTCCATGGCTCATCTTATTGGTGGGGAAAAAAAAAAGCTGTCAAAATGATAATCACTAAAGAAAAAAAGAAACCTGTGTGAGTGAAAGTTGACAAGTCTGTTAGCAGAATGACTACTGTACTGGAAAATTACTGAGCACTGTTTATAAAGGCAATCAGACAGGAATGTTAGTCTTGGAGTCCTACTTTCGACATCAGCAGCTGTATTATTCTACTAGATTCCTGGTACTTTTGTCCAAAAAAAAAGCCTTCTAGTGACTGGGTGTGGCACAACCTGTTCCCGAAAGACAAGGTTCACCTGATTGTTTTGAGCCCAGTGCAGCAGAGAGGTGGTGGAGAGCTTCAGGAGTGTGTGGGGAGAGGACAATCCAATAGCAGAGTGTGTGTGTGTTTCATGGAAAACACAATTCCATTTGTAAAGAGTTTTTTTCTACATAGTCGAGCATGAGCTTAGTTTGACAGCTCTAAGCAAAGTATATCTGTCAGTTCCACATGACTGATTCTCAGAAATCTTTTCCAGTTCTCCGTGCTAAAATTATCCAATGTGAAATCCTGGCCCTGCTGAAAGTTGGTCTGACTTTTGCCTAAATCAGTAGAGCCACAGTTTCAACTAGGTGCCTCAGAAAACTAAGAGTTGTGGGTTCCTGATTTTGCATCAAACAAAAACAAAACAAACTGGTGCTAAAGACAACCAGTGGTAACTGGGTGTGGAGTTATCCTTACCTGTACATTAAACTAAAAGGTATTCACTAAAATCTATTAGAAATAGAACCCTCAGATTACAGGGCTTTAGATATGTTTCTATCACAAGGACTTTTTCAGACTTGTTTTGCAGGAAATTTCCTCTGCTGCTTTACTCATCAGTAGCACAGGCTCTAAACTGGTTGTAGCTAAGAGCCAGCTCTAGAAAATTAGGTTTAGTAACAAAAGAAATGTGTTACTGCAAACATGTCTTTGGTGACATCTGAGCTGTTACTGTGAAAGCAGGGAAATAAATGTCACTGTAGCACTGGGAAGGGAACAAAAGTACCCTGTAGGTAGTGAGGGGATGTGGGAACATGGCATGGATGTGTAGTTAGTGGAAGAGAACCTGCTGTTCTTCTGCAGGGCTCAAGGCAGAAACAACCAGGTGAAATTTAATGGGCTGCAATATTTACCCCAGAAGATGTAATGGCTTTATGTTATAAGAGGCTGCAAATCTCTGAAAAATGACCTCATGTCTGTTGATTGCACTCCCTTACCCCCATCCTTCAGCCTTGATCCGTTTTATCTTCGTAACATTTTTTACCCAAATATTTAGCTACAAGCCCTCATTTGGAGACATTCATCTCCCCTGGGTTTATGTACATAGTGCTGTAGACAATTTTTTTTTTCCTAGAAAATGTGGGAGTCTTAGGCAAGTAGGTAGAGTAGATAATTCAAGGTTAATGAGTAATCCAGACCATAGAAAGATCAAATGATGAACTGAATCTCCAAAAGATATTTCAGGTTTGCTCCAGGGGCCTGCCAGATGAATGTTGCCAGAGTAGATTAGAAGAAGAGCTCCCAAATCCTCAGAAGAGATACTGAGAGGTCAGAGGTTGAGGAAGACTCAGAAGACAAAGATTTAGAGCAGCCCTCTCAGATTGCATGTCCTGCCCATCCCAGCTTTTTGACGCTTTTGAAAATCACACCCTTCTGGGCATATTTTAGCTAGAAAGACAGCCACTGACTAGGGTAAAATCTCTGCTTAAAAGCTCATCACTTTCTTCCTGAATTTAGCCACCAGCAGGGATCACTTAGCTCTTGAATCTTCTGTAGAGGTAAGGTTACAAAAAATAATACCAGGGATAAAGCCATCCCTGTGGCTGTGAGAAAGATGAGTGTGTTTGTCACGTAAATCAGTGCTTGTTGGCAAAATGAGAGGCTCTCTAGGGACTCCAGCTGGAGCCCTCCCATGGCCCCACAGAAGATAGGTTATAACCTGTGAGGGAAAGACCAAACTGAAAAGAACTCTGGTGTCAAGCAATCCCTAAGATCACTTTACAGGCTTAAAGTGTGGAAGCCAAATGCTTTATATGATATACACAGGGCTTAGTGTACAGCAGTTAATTGGCTTAGTTAATAATACAGAGCCAGCCTGGGGACTGGAGTTAGAACACTGGAGTTATTTTTGACATTGTCATAAGAAAAATACTTACCCTTTTTTAAAGAAAATCACTCTCTAAGTAGGTCTTGTTGTTAAACACGCTCAGGTGTGTTCAGGAGGTGTAATGACAGTGTAGAGACAGAAATCTGCCCGTGGTGTAATTTAATAGTAACCATAAGGTGATACTATTTGTACATCAAGTTTTTCTCTCCTGTGTGTATATTACTTGCCGATAGTAACTCTGCTAATATCTTGCTGCAAATTCCTTCCAAAGATTTGAAACTGGCAGGAATTTTCATCTTTAAGCACTTTATCCGTAAATCCCTGATCTTTCCATATTGGTCGTGAATGTTGTTGAAATACAGTTGTAGTGATCCTGTGTGTTACAGGCACTAAAACAGTATTTTCAGCTGCCTGTGAAGGAGAGTGTTGGGGGAGCTGTGGGGGTTCAGGGCATTGCCAGGACTGCACATAGGACTCACCTTTACTTGTTTGCCAGATTGTTTTTACAAGCCATTGATCCAAGAACAGATTTCACTGAGAGGATAAAGTTTTGTGGTCAAAGTGATCATCCCCTCAGTGCCTTGAAAATAACCTACTTTACCCATATTATTATTATTCAGACATTTCATGTCACTTGTTTCCTGGATGTGAAAGTAAAACCACCACTTCAGAATAGCCTTTAATTTCTAAGTATTTCAACTGTCACAGGCAGGGCAGAGTGGGCTATGAGGTTTCAGAGATCCCTTACAGCATTGCCCCACCTGATTTGTAACCACAGGGTTGGGATCAGGGGTGGATGTAGCGGATGGTGGCTGAAGCTGACCACTCCAAAGAAAAAGCTGGAGATTGTGTTTTCACCACAAACACAACTTTGTATTGGTACCCTGTGCAATCATTCTTCTCCTGATGATGATAATACTTGTTTTTTCTGTGCTAATTTTCTAGTTACACTCTGTCAGGTCTGTGCTGGTACTGACTAGAGACCACCAGGCAGGGTACAAACCAGGTGATTTCTCCCCTCCACAAGAGCAACAAACAAAAAAATTAGAAAGGAATTTTCCTTCCTGAAAGGAAAGCCATAGCCTTGCTTCTTAAGGCATCTTGAAAATAGTTGGCATGCTGTGTGCTGCCCATCGTAAATGCAAGCTCAGAGACAGCCTCTGCCAAGAATGTATTTTTATCTTTCTTCTTTGCTTTCAGCCCCTTTCCCTTTTTCTTTTGCCAGTAGCTGTAGATCACAGTGAGAGCCCAGTGCTGAAGTGAATATTAGCTGAGTGGAGCCTGGGCAGAGCCCTTTCCCAGCCCTGTGACTCACATTCAGCTCATAAAGCACAGTCATTTCATCCCCTCCAGGCCTTTGTCAAGCGATTCCTTCACCCAGATGGATAATTCCCTCCACGTTTGCTCCACCAGGGCAGAGTCCAGCTGATACCAAGGGGGCCTGGCTATTAATTTTCATGAACACTGATTTCTGCACTTCAGGGCTATTTTTGTCAGTCTTTCAGCCCTAGTATTCGATTTCCCAGCTGACATTTTCCCATTCCATAAGAGAAATACCAGGCCCTGGGCCACGGGGATGCACCAGAACTGCAGTCTGGAGAAACAGGTTTGATGTCTTGCCAGCTGTTTTAGCCAACAGAAATTCACAGATGTGTCAGTCAACTGCTTTAATGCACAGGAACATTTGAGCAGGGCCCTGTTCCACAAAAGACAGGTGGCCAGTCTGCCCAGTCCTGCTCAAACCAAATGGCTTCTGCCTTCACTGTCGGCACAGTCATCAGTGCTGTCACACCAGACATGGCATTTACTAATTAATTCATGACAATTGCAGCAGGTGAAGATGTTTCTACAAATGGTGCTGAATTGATTTTCCCCCCTTCAGGAATGGGAAGATGGGAAACAGTTGTTTTGTTTCATTTCAGAGAAGTGACACAACAGCTTCAAAAGAAATGTGGTGAATAAGTTGTTCTACCTGGATTACAGGAGCCTCCAGCAGAATGAAATAGTATTTCTCAGCAGACCTATTTTTGAGAAGTCTTGTTTGGGCCACTTAACATGATAGACAGCCATTGGGTGACAAGTAAAAGATTCATGGTATAGGGATACTAATCTGGATGACAGTCCTAAATAACAGGCTAGAATTGCCTGGTGAGAAAGGCATGAGGGCTTTCCGGTGCTCAGTGACTGCACAGTTATTGCTCCATTCCCTCACTCCATCCAGGAATGCCTGTAATTACAGGGAACATGCTCCTCACTGACAGATTGCAGGAAGCTGAAGATCGATGCTGCTTGTCTTTTAGAAAAAAATGTCCTTCCCTCCATCCCTCCTCCTTCAGATCCTTCTTAGACACTTTATTCACTGCCTTGTAGCCCTGCTTTGGTGCTTCCAGCAGTTGCTGCAGTCAGTGGCGCTGGAAGTCAGGAGGGAATATTCACCTGCATGCTGACACTCCTGCTTTACACACTTCAGCTCCCAAAGGGGATCAGGGAGCTCAGGGTGACGACAACACAGCACCATCAAAGCACCCACAAATCCAGGAAGACCTGCCCATTTCTCACTGGGTTTAAGTGAAGCACAATGTTTTATCCCAACAGTTTGCTAACATTTATCCTCTCGCTCCTTCCCAGGTGGGTGACTGGCCACTGGAGTCCCTGCTCTGCCACTTGTGAGAAGGGTGTCCAGCACCGGGAGGTCACTTGTGTTTACCAGCTGCAGAACGGCACCTACGTCAACACCAGGGATCTCTACTGCCTGGGTAACAAACCAGCCACGGTGCAGAGCTGTGAGGGACGGGACTGTCTGTCCATCTGGGAAGCATCAGAGTGGTCAAAGGTAGGAACTTCACCCAAGAAAGGAGCCAGACTGCTCAGAGCTCCAGGTACACTGGCCTTAATCCAGTGGTTCTCATGGTCAGCATCCTCACAGCACTGGAGCGCTGGGCAGGACTCTCATCTGTTGAGATGAGCAGTGAGGAGCTGAGGTTTGGTTTCCAGACTAGATGAATTAGTAAGGCAGGGTTTAGATATGCTCTAGTGACTATATCTTTCCATCTGAAAACTCTGACCAAGAAGGAAAAACGTTTCACTGACCTGAGGCCAGAAGTGTAGTAACCCAGCAGGGCTTCTGGCTCCATTTAAATGTGGTATGAACAAATACCGGGCTTATCGAGCATCTGCATGTTACAGAGAATATAGTCTTTTGGCCCTATTCAGCCTTATTTCGTGTAATTCCAGGAACATGAAAAGGCTGGCTATACTTTGTATAAAAGGTGTATCTCTGAGTAGTTGCAGAGTTAAGAAATTTTTCCCAAGTGTTATGAATGTATTTCTGATGTAAATAATGTGTGTCTAGACAGTTACCCCGTGTTTTGTTTAGCAGCAGAGTGATCTGGGAGTGTGCCTGCAGTTCATGACTAGGACTCAGCAAGTACAGGGCAACTTTGTCTGAACCCTGTGAGTAACAGTCCTTACAGGATGCCTGTGTTCACTTTGATACTGTATTTGTTTGGCTCACCTGAGGGATGATGTCCTTTCACTCTGGGTGCAGGGTTGCAGCTCTACCAGCCTCATTCCAGCCTGGCTGTCCAGCAACAGCCCTTTCTGTGGGAAGGATTCCTCATTATTCACCTGTGCTTGAAACAGGGAGCTCCTGTTTAAAACATTTTCAAAGAGCTTTTGCTAAATATTATTGTTAGAAATGTGCTTAAAAGTCACAGAAGCTCAGGATAGGAGGGATCCTGAGGAACAGTGTCTCCTCACAAACACAATGGGATTTCATTGTGCACCTCCTGGACAGGAAATCTTAGTTTGGCAAGAGAGATGAGGGTTAAGTGAGAGCAGTGTTCCCTTTCAGTGGGGTGCTGGATCTGTTCATTGGTGCATGAGATTTGTGTTCTTTCTGAGTTCTTTCCTTACAAAAGATGTGCAGAAACACAACCAAAGTTTTAGTAAGTTTTCTGATAGGTCTTTTGTGTGTCATAGCCGTTCCCCTTTCAGATGATGCCCTCTTTATTTCTTATAGCTAAACCAGCTGAACTGTTTATAGCTGAGATTAGGGTGCAATTCCTACCTGGTTTACATGTGGATTTTTTACTTGAGTCTTTTGTTAACAATCCCAGGTACTTCTCTCTCCCTTTTATGGAATGGAGTAAGTCAGGTTACAGATCAGTGGAAATCTTCCATATCCATGACCATGTAACTCCTTTGCAAATACACAGCATTTTTAGGTAAATTTTTCAATAGCTGGTTTACTTTTCCTTTGATACATTTATTTACTTTTGTTGGGTCTGTAACTGTGCAGTTGTGATTTTAAGTTTGTTATTCTGGCCCATTTCTGCTGTTATGAAGCACAGTTGACTCCAGGACACATTTGATGCTCTGCCAGTGTGAACCCTTCTCATACCTAGGACTTTCTTCAGTGGTAATCACTTTATTCCTTAGCATTTTAATCTCATGTTGTGGAATAAATATCCCTGTAATTGTATCATTTTATAAATGAATTTTCTGATCTATTTTTTTGAACTTCTTGCTTATACAACACAGTTGACTGCACTGATGTCTGGTCCCTGGTCAAAAATGTGTGTTTTCACAGTAAATTCCAATGCAATCTTCATTGTGGAAAAAATTAAGTTCCCCTTGTATTGCCAAACACTTGAGATTGTTTTGGACAAAGTACTGCTCAACCCATTTTTAATGATAAAAATAGAGACTGTCAGGAGAAGGTGAATGTTTCTACTGTTAGAGAACTAGAGCGGAAAAAAATATGGATTTCCTTCAGATAAAGAAGTTGTGTCTTAACTGCAAAGTTGTGTTGCTCCTTTGAAAAGCCTCATGGGATTTGACAAAGTAATTTGTTAATAAAATAAGATTGAATGACCTCAAGTGGACACACAGAAACTGGGGATATTAATTTGTGAACTCCCTGTAAAATCTATATATTAAGAAATTCTTCATGAAAACAGATGACTTGAGGAAAGGAAAAAAACTCCTAAAGAGGGTGATTTATATGTGACCACCAAAGATCTGTTGGAAACCTTCTTGCTCATGCTGTTTTGTCTAGGAAAGTATATGCAGTATTAATCTGTGAATGACTTAAAAGCTGTGGGAAGAACAAACAGTTGGTGTTTTTCCCAGACTTGCTTGTAAAACCCACCTAGAGATTTCTCCTACTGTGAAAAATACTCCCACTTCAGCTTGACTTACTTCGAGTAAATTGGACCATTCCAAAGATTTTTATATATTGTGCTTTTTAGTGTGAGATGAACGAGTGCAACCCTGAGGAGTTCACCCTGGGGCCTGAGGAAAATGATACATAATTTGGGAAAGTCTACCCAACCTGGGGCAAATTCATGGCTTTAAGGTACCATTTAGGGAGCTCCAGCCTGAGATCTCTGGCAAGCCTTGCGCTCTGAGCAGTCCAGCAAAGCATTTTGTGGAATTCTGAGAAGCTGGGAAGAATTCACCCCGGTGTCTTGCAGAGCTATACATTGTGCTCCTTACAAAGATGTTACATCCTTAAGGGGGTCACGCCATGAGCAGCACACAGTAAATTAAGTGGAAGGTTTCCCAGATTTTCAAGAAGTCACTTTGTAGTGCTCTGAAGTATTTAAAGGCATGTCTGTTTGCTTGCCAGCTCATAAACGCTTGTCATTCATGTCCTTAACAAGGCCAGCAGGTCAGAACTGCCTGGATTGTGTTTTTAAGACGGTTAGACAGGCATGCTGAGATTTGTCCATTTGATGTAATTTATATCAAGCTGACGCTTGTTTCCAGCATAGACCCCCTGGATGGAGAAGCTTCTTGGAACACGTTCAAAAGACCTCACAGAATATCTCATATCTTCACTATTTATTCAGTGTCAAATCAACTGTCTTTTCCCTGCTGGCCCCCCGAAGGGGAGAACTTGACATGCCAGAGGAGGTTAGTTTTTATCTCAGCTGGTACATAGATCATTTTTCCACCCACCTGTCCCCAGTGGCTCTGCAAGACAATTTCTCACTCTTAACCACTGCAGTGGCATGAGAATGAGGAGCAGGCAGACTGGCTGTGCTCAGGGGTAGTGACAAGGACTCAGGTTGCTGTGACAGCAGACCTGGTGCTCTATTACCAAACTGGTTATTGAAAACAGAAATTTGGGTTCAGTTCATGCCAGTGTCGTTTTCCCGCCTCGTACAGCCAAGAAAATCAAGACAAATTCTTCATTAAACAAGAATTTCCAACCATTGGCAGAGATAACAAGTGAGTGACCAGATATCCCTGGTCTTTAGATGCTAGTTCCATAGAGCCTAGGCACAAAACCATTTGTGGATAATTTGTGCTCACACTGTAAATGTCTCTTAGAGTTTTTCAGACTTAAGGTAGAGATGAGCATTTGGCAAATCAAAAAGTGAAGGTGATGTGTGTGTTTCACATGAGAACATGTGTGAGAACTGTGACTTTGCCATGTTATGTACAAACTGTGCTACAGAAACATGTTTGTAACAGTGGTCTCGTGCCACTGTGATTTAACATTGCATTTAACACCTCATGCTGTATCTCACAATACATCAAGGGATGTGGCAGTTCTGTGTAGATCTCAGTGCGTCCATCTTCAGGATGAATGAGCTCTTCAACACAAGATTTAGTGGCACCAGTTCTAGCAAAAAGCCAGCTGTCATTTTTCAAAGAAGGTTGATTTTCAGAATTGCCATTTTTCGTAAGTGAAGTATTTCACAAGCAGTCATCATGCTTTTCAAATTACTCGCGTATGAGTGGCTTAGATTATTGTAATAAAATCTTATGGATTACAATTTTCCTCAGTGTTCATAACCCCAGCTTTTCCTCTGAGCTGTGTTACCAACATAAAAGCTATCATTTCTAAGTACCATGTAACAAAAACCAAACCCCTGGTTTTTTGCAGTGCTCAGCAGACTGTGGCAGGGGAATTCAGAAAAGAACAGTGACATGCACAAACTCCCAAGGCAAATGTGATGCAGCCACCAGGCCAAGAGACGAGGAGGAGTGCGAGGATCATACAGGCTGTTACGAATGGAAAACAGGAGACTGGTCCAAGGTAACAGCGAACACTTTGTGGTGTTTTCTTTCTGAGAGCAAAGATGCTCAGGGTGCTGAGCTCCCCTGTGCTGTCTGCATTAATTTGCAGTTTAAATATTTAGGAAGCAAAGGTTTAACTGGTTTTCAGGGTAATCTGGGACCTACACACATAGTCCAGTGCTAGACTCATTCCAGCCACCTGAAATGAAAGAAAGGCTTGAGTTTAAAGGCAGAGCCAAAACCATCAGTCCCTTCCTCAGGTCTGGAGCTTACCTTCAGTTAGGCCTGTCTGAACTTTGTTTCTCCAGTGACATCAGTGGAATTAATTCCTGAATGCAGTGGATTAAACCAGAGCAGAGTCTGCTCTGTATTTGCATTCTGATCTTAAAGTAATACGAGGTTTTGCTTGGGAAGGAGGCCTGGCAGTGTGAGAAACTCAAGCCTTGCCAGTGTTGTTCAGTAAGCATCCTTTACATTACTGACTTTGTGTTTGCATAAGGGACTAAAATTTCCCAGCAATATTGTATTCAAGTTTGGTTTTATCTTATCTTTCTAACTGTGGTGTTCTTTAAACAGAAAACTTACTTTGTGTTCTGGAATGTACGGCATGTGCAGAAACCACTGGGATACAGTAGTTGCACTTTGCTTTCCAAAAACCCAAACCTCCAGCAAGCAAAATCCCGTGAAGCAGAGGCCCAGGATGGGCAAATTGGCTTATCTGTAACTGAATTTTTTTTAGGAATTACAATTATGTATCTACTCTGTCACAGACACATGAATTTAATGGTGTCAGTGCTGGAGAATGCAGGAAGAACCTGCCACATACAGAGTGTCTGTATTTATGCTGAGCCAGGAATTTATGTCACAAGATATTTACAGTATTGAACATTATTTTATTCATAACCTGGCACTCAGAGTCCATGCAAGCTGGCCAAAACAAAGAGTCCCCATGTGTTAACAGGTGAAATAACATTATTTATTTAGTTATTTATTTGTGGAATACTAAAACATTTTGGCATGCAAATGGACTCGGATTCTCTTGATAGGGAGGAATATGAAATAATTGTGTATTCACCAATTCTATGGATTGAAAGTTCAGTGTTGTATGAACAGCTCCAATCTGATAAAGGCGCTGGCTCACTGCTGGGAGGGCTGCAATCCTACGTGGGTCACAGCAAACAGTGTTGTTGATGGGTTTAGTGTCTGCATGTGAGCAGGGCAGGATCAGTGCAAAATCACTTGTTACTTGCAATTCTTAATTCAGAATCGGGATCATCCGTGTGCAGGAGGGCACAAAAGCTTGTGTGCTGCATATGTGGCCTGCTTCTGTCTTCAGGGAGCTTGTGCCAGCGTTCTGCTTCCCAGGAATTCCACCCTGTGTGAGTCCAGCAGGATGTTCTTGGACTTAGATTTGGGTTATAATGAGCATTTAAAATTCTAGACATATTGGTTAATTCTGACTGGACACTTAGGTCACACAATTAGATTCTTATTCTCTGAGTAGAGGGGTAGAGATTGCTAGAAAAGGGTAGGTACAGTTCTTAGAAGAAAATGTATTGTTCCAGAAACCCAGATAGCTGAAATGTTTGGTGTGGAATTCAATTCTTCACAAATCCTGAGTGAAGGATTTGCATCATGAGCATCCAGAAGCTTTAATACAGGGCTTGGACTTAGGGAGCCTTTACAGCTGTCAGCAACTCTGGCTTAAAACAGTTCCTCCTTTAAGGAGAAACACAAAATCTGTAGCCATTAGATTATAGTGAACTCTTTAAAATTCATCCTTCCAGGGCAAAATTCCACTGTAAAACATTTGTTCCCAGCCCTGTAAAAGTCACTGTGAGTGAGCTTTGTGCTGACTTAGATGGAAACTTTTTCTGTTAATACAAATTCATCTCAGAACAAGCAACAACTTTGTGCAATTAATGTGTTGAGGATTTGTTGCTTATTGTTGAGAACCATCAGGGAAGCATGATTTAACTAACAATGGTAATTATCACAGATTAAAATAACGGGCTTTGATGCTTTATGTGCAAACAGCTTGCCTGGTGACTTGGCTTCTGATCCTTAATTTCCCAAACCAAGATCCTCTTTGAAGATGCTGGGAAGTCATGTAAGAGAGAGGGAAAACCTCATTTTAAAAGTCAAGTCCAGATACAACTTGTAAACAGAGCTGGCTGTTGGGGTGGCATGACAGTGTTATTTTTGTGTTAGTAGTGGGAGTATTTGTAGAATACATGGGCTCTGTGTATGAGGAGATGGATCAGCTCCCTAAGGAGCTCCCAGCAGCAGTTAAACCTCCACACCTACCCCAGACAAATTGTGATTTTAAGTTCTCAGCCCCAGCATGGAAGAAGTGAGGGCTGGAGATGAGGCCGTGCTGATCTGAGACCTGCACCCACCAGCCAAACCTCATCCACTGGCCTTAGCAACAGCTCTGTAGCCATTGTCCATGCTCGAAAGAAGAGGGATTTTATCCCATTTTCTGTCAGGTTTATTTGCAGCTGGTCCTTGCTGTGTCCTGTAGCTGTGGAAAGCATTTGGAGCTAATTGAGAAGATTCAGCAACACAGTCCTGGCTGTCATGTTCGTATATTCTTAATATATTTGCAGCATGTTTCAAGTGTTGCACAAGGAACTGATATATGTGCAAACACATAAGGCCAGGTTTGTAAAGTTATTTTAAATGGCTTTGAGTTTGCCTTTGTTATCCCAGTGCTTGATTAACAGACTCTACTGGAATTCTAAAGACAGAGAGTTGTTCTGTTACTAGACCTCCGTTACCACTGCTACTGAACTTGCAGCTTCTCTGCACTGCTGCCACTTCTCTTTTAAACCCATTGTCTTAAAGGGATATAATTGTTGTTTTTAGCATTTAACTCAGCATTGGTGTTACAAGTTTCATAACTAAATTGTTCCTGGCCCCAGAGTCTTCAAACCTAATAGAAAGATGAATTGCAAAATGCAAGACCCACTGAAGGTGTTAAGTTGAAATAATTTTTTTATTTTTGCCTGGATTCTTCAGAATTGCAATTCATTATATCATCCTTTTTTATACATGATGCAATATACAAAAGGGAGTCCAAGCCATCTCCCATTCAGTCGTTTCTTCCAAGAGGAAATTCCACATCCAGTTTGCATTCAGTTAAAGAAACAAACATCTCATACACTCGTTCTACTTTGAAATAGTTTCTCCTTGTTTGAAATCTGAGCTCTTAAATGTTCTAGCGCTGGAAGCATTTTTACATTTTTGTTGTAGTTGTGTTGGTCAGAGGAACAAACACAGGTTGCTCAGTTTCCCAACACTTGCCTCAGACTCCCAGACTGCTGAAAATGTGCCTCTTGATGCTTTAGCAAGACAGTAGTTCATTCTTTCATGATGAATTATATTTTTGCTGACAAACTTTACGTCGAGGATTACATTCCTGCGAGGAGCACGGGCAGCCTGTGAACAGAGTGTGTCTTTATGTGTGTGGCTCTCTGGGGAGCCGAGCAGGACACACAGACCAGCTCCACACCATTCCCTGCTCCAGGCTGCACTGGAAGGAGCAGCTGCAGGACTTGGACTTGGCATTGGAGTCACTGGAAACGTGTCCCAGATGATGCAGGGGAGCTGGAGGTGTTGACGAGTTGTGGTGGTGACACAGATGGTGTGCTTGAAGGTGAGCAGCACCTCTATATTTGGAGCCAATAACACAGAATAGTTCAGGGCTCCCAGTTTCATTTTTTTGACTATTCTCCATTTCACTGGTGTTTTATCAAGGAAGGTGGAATTACAAGCCAGATACACATGCTCCATCATTAGCTCTGACTTTCACAAGGGGCATTTTCAGCTCTGTGGGTGGAAGTTTAAATATGCAACTTCTGTCCCTCAGGCAACAATTTAGCTCATTAACCTATTATATTACCTAGCCCAGTGAAAAGATTTTTAGAAAAAAGACACATAGAGGCCTTGTAGCATGTTGGCTTTGCCATATTTTTTTCTTTGCAGTTACAGTAGGTGCTCTGTAAATACTAAGGCCTGTACTAATCTCGGATAACCCAATGTAAATCCAGGGTAACTGTCTTTCATTCTTCTCTACAAGCCACTGGCCACGGGCCAAGGATCTCACTCAGCACAGTGGGTCAGATATCAGTCTCTCTTACATTAGGGTAAACCCAGATTAATTCAGGCGCTTGAGTTAATGCAGGTTTATGCCGATGCCATGCAGAGCAGGATGTGACCTAAGGGACTGTGCAGAATCTTTGGGTCTTGGGTAGGAGCCATCACAGATTCATGCTCTCAGGAGAAAGCAAATACATGACACGTCAAGCTGGGCTTCAACTGGCAGAGACAGTAGGGGAAAAATCTATTTCTACCACTTCACATCTTGTATAACCACCTGGCACAACTTTCACTGGATTCAGAAAGATTGTGCACTCCAGGAACTGGAAAGCACTAGTAAGGACCAGCTTGGCAAAGTGTAATGTTAAACAATATTCTTGTTGCCAAATAGTGTCAATAGTGATAAAGCACATCTGAAAAATCACCTATAGCCACCTGCCCTCCCTGAGCATCAAGAGTTGCCAACTCCTTTACAGTATTTGCTGAGCCTGTGAAATGCTGGCAATGGGTTCTCATCCCAAGAGAATATTAACAGTAGGGAGAAAAAAAAAATCTAATTTTCTATAAGAAAAATACTGGATTTGTGCCAGACGTTGAGGTGCTTCACATTGAAGATCAGCAGTCATTCATCACAGTGGGTGGTAACAAGCATTTGTAATTGCAAATTAATTGTTTTGGCAGGATTACAGTAGGTCTTATTCTCTGGGAGATAAACCCCCAGCCTTGCAATACACCAAAAAACATGTTGGTTTAGGGTTTTTTTTCCAAAAATACTCTGTGATCTCCCAGTGCCAGGAAGGCATATTTTCCAAGCTCCAAATGATTAGGAACATCAGCAAAATCCTCTATGCGCCTCACTTCTAATGATTAATTCATATTACATAATAAGAAGAGTAAATCAATGACAGCTGTGGTTTGAGAGGTGTATTCAAAGCTGTTATAAATAGAGAAGCAAAACTGCCCTTTGTTCTAACATTCATTACAAATTCATGGCTTGACCTGACATCTGTTTATGATAAGCTATGGACAACTTGTTAATTCTTCATAAAGGTCAGAACTAAGTTCGTCTTCTACCTTGAAGAAAATAACTTTTCTTGTTGGAGAAAAAACTCTGCAGGAGGGGTGGTCAATTAAAACTGTAGTGGCACGTCAGCGCTGACAGACCCTTTCGTGCCACTGAACAACTTTGTGGTTTATGGCTGCTCACATGCCTTCAGCACCAGTGGAAGGTTGTCCACAGGCCTCACTGATGCACATCAGTTGTTCTCCAGAAGGTGATGGAGCTGGGTGGGATGGGAGAGCATCCAACAAGCTTTAGTAGTCAAATTCCCAGCTTCTGTAGTCCTAGACATGGCCAGGAGCCAGAGCTTCTCTCCTAAACCTAAGTCCTGCCCCACAGACTGCTCTGAGTTGTGGTTCCCTGTGGTTTGTGGCTCTGGCACACGATCACTGATGTGCAAACCAGAGCCTTTCTTGCCACCAGCTAAATCTCAAAACACCCCTCGCTACAGGAGATGAGAAGGAATGGCCCACAATTGGTTTTACCAGCCAGGGACACTCTTGAATTTGAACAGAGCTGGTTCAGTAAGATGAATCCCACCCTTTTGCTTTTTGATTGTCTGTCCCCACATCTGTGGAATGTCTTTAGCACTGGGCAGAGGTGTACATGTTGCATAATGGGACTAAAACAAGGTTGAGCCTGTACCTAGGCAAAGGGCTAAGAGCCAGCCCCAGTGGATGCAGCTCTAGTTGGGAACTAGGCATGGAGAGGGAACAGATGCTGACTGCAGTGCGAGCCATGTCATTCCCCTGGGCACTGTAGGCTCCAGAGGCCAAGTCCTGCTTGTGCCTTTCAAAGTGGTCCTTGTTTGCACAACAAATTGCACAGCTCATCTCTGCTGGAGTTTCTGGGAACATCCATGGTACAAATTATTGTGAAGGTTCCATAGTAAGGGAGAATGTGCTGCAAGAAGATCAGATTAATCAGTGTTTTGTTTGAAGTGGAGCATGCTCTGCCACAGTGTTATTGTCTCATATTCCAATAGAGCCTCCAGTGATCCTATTAACTGGAAGAGTAACTTCTCTTTTTTGATATTTTTATTTAAAAGCCTGGTCCATTAAGTGCATTTTTTTGATGGGGAGTTAAAGCCTTCTACCAAGACCAGTGGATTGGAAATGAAATTACATTGTGACTATTTTGCTCTTGTTTTTATAAAGTGAAGAAGAACAAAGAATGAAAGACAAGCCTGTTCAAATATTGGCATTCATTTTCTCTGAGTTACTCTGAGATGTTACAGTGTCCAGGATTGTGTTTTTGAAAATACGGAGAGTAGTAATTCACCACTTAAAGTCTGTAGTACCTATCTGAAGAGGATTTCCCCTTGAATCCTTACTGCACACAATATGCATTGCTAGCAGGGACTGCTGTAATTTTGCAATCTTTCCAATAACATTTTGAGATTTATAATGACTACTAAGGCATAAAGGTGACAGTCTCCCAGAGCAGCTTTAAGGAGCAATTAGGACCAGTCTGACTGACTGTGCAAAGAGATGAAACAGTGTTAGCCAGCATCACACATGTCAGAGCTGAGTAGCTCCATGTCTAGAAAATGCTCAGGCAGGACTGAATGAGAGATGAGCAGCCTCTTGCTGAAATTAAATAATCCCTAGAGAGTCTTTAGTTTAATTATTTTCTTTAATAAATTGCATTGGGAGAGCATGGATCATTAATTGATGAAAAACTAATAGTAACCAATAATGAATTCAGTGGGGCTTCAGATCCCAGGATATTCCCTCAGGATAACATCTGGGGCAGGAGTCAGGGTGGGAATAGAGCTCATGTGAGCCCTGAGAGCCTGGTTCAGCACGAGCAGTACAGAGTGCTGTAGGAGCAAGGGGAATTCTCCAGCATCCAGGCTGACCTGAGTTCTGTGATCCCATAGCTGTCCATTACTACTGAGGTTATTTAAAATTACCTTGATAATGCCTTTTGCATTAGGTGTTTTTCGCCATCAGGTCCTCGCAGTTTTCCCGGTGGAGTAAGCTCTGGAGTATTTCCACTTTCTGCCACAGATCCAAACGTGGCACAAGTGCTACAGGTGACTTGCTAGAATATGGTCCCCTGTGGGCAGCACTGTATCCCTTCACAGCTCTGCTTGAGCCTGTTCTTGAAATCCAGTTTGAAACCTCAGGAGAAGTAAATTCTGCCTGACTGGAATATTGGATTGAATGGCATTTTCTCATCAGCATCCACCTGCACAAGTACTTAGGGGCACTGTCACGAGCCAGAATATTCATGTGTTCAGCCTTTAATCTCTGAACTCTCTGTGCACAATGGAACTTTTCAGAATAGCAAAGCCAAGCTTAATTATGCAGTGAGACATGCTGGATGTGCTGGTCAGGTCTTGTTCCTTGGGGTCGTGCAGTTTGAAAGTACAGCTGTAGGCAGTTTGCAAAAATTGCTTCTCTTTTCCTGCTAAGATACTGTCACATCAGCCACGAGCATTTGCTGCCATAATTTATTGTTTCTTCCCCTACTGAGTCAGAAGGGTATGCATTTTTTTTCTCCTTGGCTAAATTAAACAAATCAGTCATTTCACAAAAGTTTCCAAATGAAAGATTGTTGTAAGCAAGACCAGATATGTTCTTTTACAGATCTGGGGTTCAAAAAGAAGAAAAAAAAAAGAAAGAAAAGAAAAGAACAAGGAAGCTTGAAAAACAGCTTACAGTTTGCTTTGGGCTAATTAGATCTTATCAGTGAAAAGACAGATATTTCTTTCTTTAGCATGATGCCATGGTGAAAGTTGACCTGGTGTTTATGAAAGCCTATTGCATGGTGCTTTTCAGCTAGAACTATGGGGCTTAAATTAGTGATCCTCATTAAAAGCCTGATGTGAAGGTGTGTGGAGCACTGGCTTTCAGAGCACACATGTGTGTGCTATTAAGGTCCCGGGAAGGGAGCAATTACAGGACCTTTGTCATTCATTTCAGATGCTGTGTTAGAATGTTTTTAATAGGAACTTGTCTTGCTTTCTTTCTGACTTTCATAGAGGCAAGAAATAAGACCCCCGAGGGGAAAAACACTCTACCCTAACGCCTTGAATACTTGAACTCTGAAGTCAGTAAAGCATGACTCTATCTCTCAGTATTGGAGCTTTAGCCACGGTGTTATCCTTGGCTTCAGCAACTTCCAGCAAACTGAGGACAAACCAGTATCTTTAAACATCAGATGACTGCAAGCTGATGAATAAAGAGAAGCCCCATCTTGCCTACAGTTTAGTTATGACAGTCATCCAGAACTGTGGCTCCCTCTGACAGATCAGCCCTCTCCATACTGGAGTGTGCTCAGGATTGGCTGGAGGGATGCTGTGACCTTCTGCTGGAAAAAGTCTCTTACAAAAAAAAAAAGATTTACATCTATCCCTTAGGGGTTAGAAAAGTGACATTTTTAAAGGTGTCCTGGGGTCTGAAATGTATCCCAGCCTCCCAGGAGCCCTCAGCAATGATGCATTATCCCATTCAGTCCTGAACCTGTCTCTGTGCTGGTAAATCTGTACCTTTTCTGCCCCCATTAAGCCTCAACACAGAGATTCTTTGGACTCCTTTATGTATTCCTGAGCTGCCCAACAGCAGCCCTGCCCTGGCTTAATTCATTTTCATTCCCCTGTCTTTCTCTGGCGATCTTTTGTAGACCAGGAGTTGATGAAGGCCCTGACAGATCTCAGCACTTTCTGTAAATTCGTTCTATTTTAATACCTAATATTCTCCTGAGGCATTTGCTTTCAAAGCAATTAGACATCTGTCAGCACCTTTGCTAGATTTCAAGCTTTCATATCAGTATCCTAAGGTGGAAATAGCATTCCAGTTGAAAAACCATAGCTTGCTCCTAAGGTTAGAGTTTTTTAGTGAGTAAATCTTCTTTAAGCTGATGAATGCAGCTGCTGCCTTGACAATTTGTGAGTTTATTTCCTTGTGGATATCCCCACTGGCTTGCATGTTACTGCCAAAGAATGTGAATGGAGGCATTTTTGTCTTCCTTTTGCCTTCCTAAGCAGTGTTTGAACTGAGAGTTACAGGGGCTCTCATTAGGTTCGCTTTTTGTAGCTGTTCATTAACCCCCTCTATCTTACAGTACTGAGCAACCCTTGATCTTTGCATGGGGGTGGATTTCCAGTTTACAGTGCCTATATTGTCAGTTTAGGGCATTGTGGTTGAACTCTGTGGATTTTGCAAATACGTTTTTGTGATAGTGACACCACTGGCAGTGCCTGGTGGAAGGGAAAATCCCCTTCTTTGTTTGGCACCAGCTTCTCTGCTCAACCCCTTGTCCCAGCCCCAGCTTCCCAGAGGATGCAGATTGCTGGTGGGTCTTCTCTGGTGAACCCAGCCCTGAAAATTATTCTGTGGATATGGTTCCTTGCTCCATAAACATTTGGGAACAGAGAGTCCATAGCAGTGCATTTAGCTGTCCAGAGAAGGAGAGGTGTTTATGGGAGTTTGCTGTTCAGTTGGAGTTTGATTTTTATGCCTCTTTTAATGATGTCCTCTTTTCATAGTGCAGCACGAGTAACAATTCCCCCTTTGTATGTATTTTGTATCTATTCCTATTTCCTACTGAAATTCCTAGGAAAGAGACTATCCAAGTACTGAGTTGAAAATTTCGTCTTAAAATAAGCCAGATGTCCAACCTTCCTTTAGCTGCCAAGCCCAAAAGAGTTCAAGAAAGATGTTAAAATCTGTCTTCCTGGCTGTGAAAAACTAATTGCATAGCATAGGTGATGATCCCAGTCTCCCAGGAGAAGGAATAAAACCGCTTCGGGCAAAAGCTCTGCTGTTATTTGTCTGAGGATTGGAGTTGGCAGTGTCTGTGGAAAAAAGTTTCATTGCTTGCCCTCCTTGCTGGTTGACAAATGCAGAGACAGGAACACAGACAAAGGTAGGTGAGTGTTTGTGTCTTGGTATCTGAAAACCTAATTCACCTTATGAGAAAAATGCTGTTGTCTTCCTTTTTTCCCTTTTTCTCCCCAGGTCCCCCTTGTTAAGAGCACAGGGAGTGCTTAAAAGCCAGAGACAGGTTTCAGACTCAGTATGTTACAATCGTGTGAAGGAAGCCCATGGCCTCAGTTATTTAATGCCCGTGTCATAACAGCTATTCCGTTTGTAAAATGGATGTACAGTTCCCTTCCTCAAGCAAAGAGTTTGGAGAGGATTAAGATTAGTAAAGCACCGTGAAGACTAAAAGTGCCACTGAAATCCTGAGGATTAAAGGTTGCATTTGACTGGTGAAGTGGAAGGGCCTAATAGTTGCATTTATCAGGATAAAAATTGTTCACTTTAAATCCAGTGGCCATCACTGAGTCACTGAGGGCACTTGGTGCTGGGAAGGAACTGAGGGACACACAAAACTAATGAAATGCCCAGATCTCACTGCTTAAATTCAAATTGTGAAGGAGATTTAAATCAGGGACTTTAATACCTGATTTTTGGAATAGCTGACTGTAGGGCAAGAGAAGGGTTCATTCAGGATAATCCTAAATACCAGAACCATTGCTGAGGTATTATTTGACAGTGATCAAATTTTTATGTAAATTCAACACCTGAAAAATCTAAGTGTAAAAATATCTGTCATAAACTGGTGTGTTGAACCTAAATTGAAGTAAGAAGATTGTAGAAGAAAAAAACCCAAACAGCAGGGCTTTCTTGTGATACTTCCAGACCAAAATGACCACAGCTTTGCTGTACTCACCCCCGTGGATGTAGAGGTGGAGCCCTGTGGGCATCCACGTGTTCTGCCCTTGGATCCTGGTCTCACAAGCATCCACACCACACACACATGGTTTGTACCTGGACTTCAGTCCAACCTCAGTGGTGCCCATCTTCTGAGCCTCTCCAAAGTTTGGCATCACTCTTTTGAGAATTACCTCTCTGAGGTGATGGTGTTTTTCAGGGAGAAAGCTCCAATGCCCTGACTTTGCTCAGAAACAGCAGAGGACAGAAAATATGACCTTTTTTTACATCATTCTGTTGATACTTCCTGGGCTTTCCCTCACCACCTCCTCTCCCCTATCATTTGCTTGTGTGTGGCTTTGTCAGAAACAGGAATCTTACCCAAGTCTTGCAACCCATTGTTTCTTTATGTTAAATACAAGGTTCTTTTATTGACTCCAGCTGCTGCACCTCCCTGTGCTCACTGTGTTTGCTTTATTAAAATTGAACAGCGTGCAAGTAGGACATTGTAAATCATAAGTGACTGGGCCAAAGGAAGAGGGAGGGAGAGGGAGGGACTCTGATTGTATGACAACAAAGAGAGCATATGAACAGGCTGGGCCTCCTGGCTAATAGCAGCCAAAACTCGTGAGTACAATTTGCAATTTATCCCAGGAGGACAGGCAAGTGCCAGACAGTTAGCAGGGATCGATGAGAGTGAATGCTGGAATACCTGATGTGTTCTCTCCTATCCAGAACAGAGCTTCTCAGAGGTCTGGGCACAAAGGAGCTGCCAGCTTCTGCTGTAATCCTGGGATTTGTCTTATGTCAGTGCCTGGCTGTGGTCATCTGTCTGTGGAGGAAGCCTTGTTAGACCATCCAAGTCTTGGAGAGGGCTTTTAAACCAAGTGCTACTGGGTCCCCCACGGAGAGGGAGGTGGAAGCTGCTGGTCCATAATTAAGCATTACACATTTTTCAGCTTTGCCTCTTCATGACTGAAGGTAGGGGGAATTGCATTTTTGTCTGCTTGAACCCCATGGACATCCACAGGGGACAGTCAGGGTAGGTGAACTCAGGGCAGAAAGACAACAGGTTCCTTCTCTGTGCCGGGAGAGTTCCTCTGCTCACAGCACTCCCTGAAGGTGCAAAACCATCATGGACAACACAGCTGCCACATGGAGGGTCCCTGGCTGCCACGATGACCCTGCTGTTGAGCCCTCAGCACTGCAGTGGCTGCTCACTCTGCTCTGGCAGTGATTTTTGCTGTGCGTGTGACATGGAGACCTCTGTGCTCAGTGTGTTCTCTCCTGCAGTGCTCCTCGACGTGCGGCAAGGGGCTGCAGTCACGCGTGGTGCAGTGCATGCACAAGGTGACCGGGCGCCACGGTAGCGAGTGCCCGGCCCTGGCCAAGCCAGCGGCCTACAGGCAGTGCCACCAGGAGGTCTGCAACGACAGGATCAACGTCAACACCATCACCTCGCCCAGGCTCGGTGAGTCGGGGGCCTGGGGCCAAGGTGCCACCTGCCCAGGGTGCCCAGTATGATAAAAGGGGGGCTGCAGAGACTGACAAGGGCCAGAAATTGGGAGAGGCTCAGCCAGACTCCAGGCTAAAGGTCTGGTGTGAGTAGGTCCTGTCTAACCCCTGCCTCGGGCTGTGCCCAAATGGAGCGCTCGGCAGAGGATGGAGCTGGGAGAGCAACAGGAGCACAGAAATGGTAGGTGATTGATTGAATGATTGATTGATTGATTGATTGATCGATCACAGAGGTGAGGGAGCTGGCAAGTGCTTCTTTCTCCATCACAAACCCCTCCACACCCTCCCTGTGCTGCAGTGAGTGTAAAATATGATCATTTGTTCATCATGCCCCAAGAAAAGTACATGACTTTGACAGGTGGTTTGATGGATTGATTTGCCCAGGGGGCAAGAGAGCATCCAGCCTCTTCCTGTAAACCCTGTGATTTTCTGTCACTGCCCTCCTCCTCACCCTTCCTGCATTCCCTGTGTCCCTGGCTGAGATGGGAATATGGTGATAATCATCTGTTTCCTGAAACACCTTAACGCTGTATTTGAGACATGCTACTAGTTAAGAATGCCTCTGTTAATACAAATTTGTGAGGATCTCATTATTTTCCTCATTGTATTTCCTTGGTTTATAAGGGGATAAAAATATAAATATACTAAAAATGTATATTTCCAAACTTGAGCCCTGTGTGCTCAGCCACAGCTCCAAGAACCAAGTTGGTTTCTTTGCATTTTGCACATCATCACCAGTAAGATGAAGCTGAATTAAGGCATCAGCTACACTGACACAGCCTCATGGGTGCCTCCTGTCCCATTCTGGTACAAGAGGCTGGATTGTAAACAAGAAGAGGTTACCAGAAAGAGCTGCCTCCTCCCTCACAGCTGGGCTGATCTTACAGGCTAAGAAACCTCTAACACACATGAAAACACAGAGCTGCTAAATAATAGAGAAAAATTTTCTAATAGCACTGTCCAGTATTAAATAACACTTAAACTAGGACTGGACTTGAAGCTTCTGAACTGAAATTTGTTCCTCAAAAGTTTACCAGACATTTTAAAGAGAAAATGGGAACTTCTGTTCTTGCAAATGTGCTCATGCTCGGATGCTTCTAACCTCTTGTGTAAAGAACATATGAGAGTACTTCCCAGATATTTTAGCACTAAGAGCATAGTGAAAGGAAAACATTTCATTTGAGAAGTAAGCCCTTGATACACTGATGAGACAAGAAATCCATTCTAATTCATGTTTTAGGACAAAGCAATAAAATGCTCACATGTTTAGAAGACTGAGGAGGCTCAAGTCCCTGCTGAAAGTAATCTGCAAGTAATTTGGGATGCTTTTGTTTCTAAACCAGGCTTGGAATAACCAGGGCCAGAAACAATGATATTTGATATTAGCAGAAAGACATATCATTGAGTGTTTTGCTCTTCTTGCTTATAAACAATTCTAATTGGATTATCTTTAAACAGAATTTTCTGTTTTCTGCAATGGCAGCTTCAGAAAAAAAAAAGAAAAAGAAAAAAAAAACAGGAAAAAAATTCCAGTAGTCTACAGAACCCATGCTGCCTTGTCCCTGCTTCAGAATGGTTTTTTGTCCTGGATAACATTTGCAGAAGTATCTAAGTGTGGAGGTCACCTCACCTGACTTTTATGCCTGTGTCCAGTGTCTCTCAGTGAAGACACATGCAGAGGGGTTTATTCTGTCACTTCTTTCCTGTCTTCCTTCACAATCTGTGAGGGACATTGGACCTCTAAAACATTAGTCCTAGCCTTACTTGTGGCTCAGTTTCTGTTCTGTGAACTCTCCATCTCAGATTCATAAGGTCTATCTCAGGTGTTCTTGCCAGGTGTGTTATTTACTCATCGCCATCCCATTGACTGCAGCGTGGAGTTCATGGCCTTAAATCTGGGCTGAATCTTTGGATGTTTTGTTCATCCAGGCCTGTTTGCTTCTGAGACAAAATAGGTGCAACATGAGGAGGTTTGCAGTCCCCATGCATGTCCAGGGGAGGAAGGAAGCACTTCCAAGAGCCCGATATTTTGGTAGAGAGAACATCACCTGCTCTCCAGTGCCGGCAGTGAGGGTGGCCCTCCCTCTCCTCAGGTGCAGGGATTTTGGTCACGCCTGCAGTGCTGTTCCCTGGCTAATCTGGTAGTTTCTCCTTTCTTGTCTCCTCCCAAGCTGCCCTCACGTACAAGTGCACAGGGGACCAGTGGACAGTGTACTGCAGGGTGATCCGCGAGAAGAACCTGTGCCAGGACATGCGGTGGTACCAGCGCTGCTGCCAGACTTGCAGAGACTTTTATGCAAACAAGATGCAGCAGAAGAGTTAATGAACCTGTGCCACTCCTTAGAGTCTTCCAGCTGTTTGTATGTAAATCACGGACTAGTCGGTCTGAGTACTGGAACTTCACGAGTTGCTACAGCGTGGTGGATCCCAAAGCATACCTAATGAGACTTGAAACTAATTCTGCAGACTGGATACCAAAGTCATCTGCTCATCCACCTTAAAAAAAACACACAGAAAGGGTCATCTCAAGGAGCCAGTCATTTCTGAGTATTTTGACATCCTCACATTAATGCTTTTTACTTTAATATATTAAATCACCAGCCACTGGATGGCTTGCTACCATTAAAGAAAAGGACAAGAGTTGCAAAGTGATTACATTGGATAAGGATATGGGTACCCCCGTGGAGGAAGGCCCTCTGGCAAAATAATTCAGCAAAGGTAGAGACATTACTTAATCTTTTAATCTTGGCTTTTATCTGTTGTTTTCAATTCCCAGCAGTTATCCCACTGCAGAGTGGGCTTGGAGGGACACGAATAAATGAAAGGCTTAGTTTAAAGAGAGGATTTTCTGTAAAAGCTTGTGAAAACTGATAGCAGAGGATGGACATCTCTGAATTTCCTACAGAAAACTCAGTATAATTATATCTGACGTTCCAAATCATATTTTTAGAGCCACTAATAGGGAGTGATTTTCCTTCTAATTTTAAAAAACAACCCTCTCTATCTTTTCCCCAGAATAATAGAGTTTCTTTAATGAAACCTAATTTTTCTCTGACCTTAATGAAATGGAAGCTTATTAACAGCCGTAGATAGTTACTTTTAAACAAAACCATTTACAGGAGATGGGAGAAGCCAGAAATCATTTAATCCAGTAGAGCTCACTGAGGGATTGCTTGGCTTAAGCTCTCTCCAATTTTTAGAAGTCAATCAGATAATGAGAGTGTTGGTTCTTATAAGAGGACTGTGAAACTGGATAGGGTTGGAACAGAAACTGAATTTGGAACAATCTTTATGAAAAGGATGTAGTGGGGAGCAGAACAGGTGTTTCCTATCTCTGGGCTCTTTTGTACAGCTGAGCTTATGTAGCCTTTGGAGTAGCCAGAAGTAGTCAGGGATACAAGACATTCGAAGTGTAGCCTGGAGCTTGTGGAAGCCAGAGGGCTCAGGCTTCCATTGCTTTCAGGAAGGGTTGGGAATTCACTCGCTGTGTTTGAATGCTCCCTGTCTTACTTCTGCAGTGCTCTCAGGTTTGGTGCTATCAGGTTTGCTGCTGTCAGAGCACTTACAGGTGCTGCACACACAATACTCTCTGCCGTGTCTGTGCACTTTAAACCAGACTCCTCTTTGTGATGTGAGACTTGAAACAGGAGCTCTGCCCAGGGCAGGGCTTGTCCCCTCCGTTGTCATACACATCAGTGTCTCCCTATCACATCTTGCTCCAACAAGTATCATTTCCCTTGCCAGGGCCCAAAGCCATGGTTGAGTTTCAGCCCACTTCTTGTGACAGAACAGAGCTCTTTGGATAACTGCAGCTTTGTACTCGCTCTAGAACTCTGTGTGACTGTTGACTCCTTGGAGCTGAGCACAGAGCCAAGCCCAGTTACTCCCCCAGCCCCTGGGCCAGGTTGGATTGCAGCTCACACCTGGCCCCAGGTTGTCTTTGTTGCTGTTGTCTCTTTTTGTCAATGCAAGGAAGGATAAAGACTCTTAGTACCTAACATGTCTTTAAAGCAATTTTTGCTTATTACAATTCTTTCCATATCCAGTACCTCACTGGAATAACCTATTAGCATTTTATTAAGGGCTAAATTTTGCAAGCACACGGAGATAATGTTCATCAACAGACTAATCCTGTGTGGGCTTCACATTTACATCCATGCTTGTTCGTGCAAATGAGTGTGTGTGCACCAGGGCTGGCCTGATGCACAAGGGCACATTTGCACACCATTTTTTCTCAAGTGCCTATCTCCAACAAATCTGCTTTCCAGCATCTCAGATGATTTTCTCTATCAGGGAAATGATTCCAGCTTGGTTTTTGTTATACTGGATTTTTTTTTGGCAATTTATAATCAGGATCAGATCTCCTTTTTCTGTTATTCCCACCCTGTTGCCCCATGCAGAGGTTGTGTACGTGCTTAGCAAGTAATCAATGGAAAATTGCTGGCAGGGGTGACAGGGAAGATTTAGGCAATACCAGGTGATACTCAATTAGGCAAATTAACAGGTAGAAGAACTGCTAATGAGAAAGTTCCAAGAGATCTGACAGAGCCCAGAAGACCTGGTTTATATTGGTAATTCACAGTGGTGTTTTCCTCTTAGCCTGTGACTGGGACTGTCCGTGCTGCCTCCCTGCCCCCACAGCCACCCCTGGGTCCCCCATACTCAGTTTGGAATTTGCTGTTTTTCTTCTCATGGGCAACATTTTCTCTGTTACCTTGGCAGAATTGTGTGAATTATCATTGCTGGAAATCAAAGGTGCTTCTCCACAGCAGGGAATGTTTTCCTTCTGGTGCTGATCTGTGACCCTCTCTAGGCAAAAGGTAGGATATAGGAGAGGAAGGATTTTAGGTTTTGTTGTTTTTTAGTAGTAATTCCCTACTGGCCACTGTCCAGAATAGGGTGCTAGGCTGGTTAGACCTGTGGCCTGACCCAGTCTGCTGGGTTCTGCACCCAAAGGACACTTGGGTCCGAGTTCTGGGTCTTACCTATGGAAACAGGAACTTACAAGGATTTTTTTCAACTGTCTGAGCACTGAGAAAAAACCACCTCTCTTACTCTCATAGCTCACAGATTGCCATGCATCAACCTTTTATTTTTTTATAATCAGACCCCCCAGCATTAATTCAAAACTGATGGCACAACACAGCTCCATTTTATTCAGTTCTCTTACTTCACATGGTGACAACCTTCCCATCTTACAATAGCCAGAAAAACAATAACAAAAAAAAAATTAATTCTGTTCAATATTCCTGCACTTCTGGTTTTTATCACTTTATAGGAGCTTTACAATGAAGTCACAGCTATGCTCTGCCCTCAGTTACCACATTCTGGTGAAAAGAAAAGCTGTTTGTTTCAGTGTATCTATGACAATACTTTTCTTAGTTGTTCATAAGAGATTGATGCTCTTTTGATTACAGTGGTGGTATTTCCATATTGTAAACAATACTCTGTACTAAAGTACTGTACATTTCTAGTTGCACAATTGTGTTATTGAGTGTAGATTCTCACTATCTCATGTATGGTGCTATTTTTTGTCGGTGGAAAAGAATCTTAGCAGTCGATTATTGCTTGATATTTTATTATAATACAGGGATATATTCTCCATGGCAATAATATCATATAAGTTTTCTCATTACAGAGTGAAATGTATATATTTTTCCATTAGCTAATTTGCATATGTACTGTATCCATGGTAATTTTCTTCTTGGTGCTGGTTTTAAATAGAAGAAGATAAAAACAGTCAAACTGAATGGAACCAGTTGTAAATGAAAGCCAAAAAAAAAAGAGGATCATTCCATTTTGAACAAATTGAATATGTTGAATAATAAATTTATTTTTTCCATAACAACTTTAATAAGGTTTCTGAACTTGAAACAAAAATACAAAGCAAACCCAACAGCATGAAAATTAAGAGAAAGGAGTGAAGCTGTAAGTGGTACATTATGCATCTGTGTAATACTGGACTGAGACTGGGATTTGGTTAAATACAAGCCAACTGTTTAATTGCTGTGGTTGATGTAAAAGGTCATTTGGCAGTGGAATTCTGGCACCTCAGAGTTCTCAGTGTGCTAACAAACCAAGAAATTATGGGTCTTGTCCTGGTCAGGTTGCAAAATAAAGCACAAGGATGTTAACACCTGAGTAATGCCTTGCCAGGTCTGTGGTCAGTTACACAACAGTAGAAAATTCCTGTCTGGGAAAAGTGCACCAGGCTCTGTTTGGGATATCTCTGTGTGTGCCTGGGCAGGCTTTGAGGAGGGGGAAGCTTCTGCCTGGGGAGAGGGACATTCCGAGAGTGCTTTTGGGGAAGGTTGTTCTTGCTGTGCCGGAGCTGGGAGGGAGCAGCAGCTCCACAGGCAGCCCCTGTCAATGAACAGTGCTGAGCATGTGGAAATTTATACTGGGGCAAAACGATCCCATCTATTGGGAAGGTATCTGCATAGCCTAGCTGCACTCTCCCCTGGTGTGAAATAAACGGAATTACTTCAGCGCCAAGTGTTTTGGATGTCTTTGTTGTAGGCACTAGCCAGAATCTTTGTACTGTTTAGCTCCCCCCCCCCAGCATGGTGAAGGTTTTTTTGCAGTCAGCTGCACACAGGTACACCTATAGGATCATCTCCCATCCTGTCTTACAAAGATGCCATCCTCTGTATCCCACTCCAGCTCAATTCTTGTTAAAATGATACTTCTTGGAGATCTTTCTAAAGCAGCCTTAAAAACTCAGGAATATGGTGGAGTGGTGGACTTGGCAGTGCTGGGTTGGACTTGATGATCTTAAAGGTCTTTTCCAACCCAAACGATTCTATGATTTCATAACAAACCAAAGTAGAGTTGGTGTGAGAGCCCTCCTCCCAAAATGATTTCCAGAAATGGAGTTTAGTAACAGAGCTCATTTACTGATCTCACACCGGATTCATGGCACAACACTGATGGGCTTCCTGGTTTTCAGAGGCACCCTTGGGAGATACCAGCCCAGCTGCCACCCTGCACAGGGCCATTCAGAGCAGCAGAACTGCAGAAACTCCATCCAAGTGGTGCTGTACATTAACACATCATCGTGTTTGTGCCTTGCCTGGAGTCAACATCTGATTGCAATTGTTGACCTGTTTGAACAATAAAACGTGGCTCTAAGCCTGGGGAAGCCAAAGGGCTTTGCATTAAGCTGGGATATGGCAGTGGGTGGGAGGGGTGTAAGGAATGCTGTCATACATTTGGCTTGAAATGTTCCTGGTGTGTGCCAATATCTCTCCTATAAATCTGGTAGGATTATATACTTAGTTTGCCTATTTTGCGTGTAGCCGTTTGCTGGTTTTCTCTTATTCCTAATCCCCAGTTCTACCCAAGCCATTGCCCTTCCTGTGAGCTCAGTTGGGTTTTTTTATTTAAGACACCTCAGCCGAGGTCACTAAAGGCAGGTGGTCAGATGCTCTGGTGCTCTGTCACAGAATGATCAGGAGGAAAGTAGATTCCCTCCTCCCCTCCTTGGAGGTCACTTCTGCCTCTGCCAACTCCACCTGCTCCCTTCACTCTCCTGGTGTCCATGGCAGCCTCACCTGTCTCTTGCAGCAAGCTGGCAGCACCCTGCTTGCTCTGGAAGGAAATTTTCTTCCAAAATGTGGAACACTTTATCCCCACATCAGCCCCATGCTCCCTGAGTACCACTGCTGGAGGACTCTGCCCTTTGGTAGAGTGAAAACCAAATGTTCCTTTGTGCTTTCCCCAACACCACGTGGAGCATTTCCATGGGGAAAGGAATGTTTTCTTCTTGTTGAAGAGTGTTAGTGCAGACACTAGTGTGCTGTGGAGCTCCAGACAGAGAAGATCCGTGCCAGATGTGCTCCTATTCCATGCACTCAAATTTCTGATGGTGTCAGGAAGAATGGGATGGGATGCTGCTCTCTGTGTGGCCTGGAACGGTGGGAAATGCTCCTTTTTTGCCAGGAGAGCACTGGTAGCTCCCCAGTCTGCAGGGCTGGCTGCACCACCCCACAAACCATCACCTGCTGAAAGATCACTGACAGCTTTCTGTAAGGTCACTGCACGCTACACCATCACTGGAGCCTTCCTGGAGACAGGGAGTGAAAATACTCAGACTGCTGAAGGATTGATGAAAAAGGGGAATCCTCTAACAGAGTCTTTCATGTTGCACCAAGATCAGTGCAGCCTGTCCAGCAAAACCAGACAAGCCA
This sequence comes from Oriolus oriolus, assembly GCA_013400235.1. Classification (NCBI taxonomy): domain Eukaryota; kingdom Metazoa; phylum Chordata; class Aves; order Passeriformes; family Corvidae; genus Oriolus; species Oriolus oriolus. Next base: position 13,709 of record VXBT01005241.1, on the reverse strand, counting down.
TTTTTGGGTTGGACTTCTTAAATTTTCTTGGAAAAGACATTATTTGAACGTTTTTCAGCTTCCATTTATTTCCCCAGCTCAGTACTTTTCCCCTTGATTTTGTCTCTGATGACCGAAGGACCCAACCAGACTCCAGCTTTGTTTGGCACCAAACTGCCCTCCTGAGATGATCACACAAGAAGTCTTTTATCATTTTGGGGGCTCTGAGCCAGAGCTGCTTGTGCTGGAAGTGACTGGGACTGTAACCCCAGGCTGTGATGGGATGAGAGTCAAGCTCGGGCTGTCAGCAAGGGGACCTGCAGCAGTTCCCTGCCAGGACACAGCAGAACTCCTGAGCCTGCTTCCTCCAGTGCTGCTCTCATTAAGGAAAAGGTATGAAATCCGCATCTAGATTGAATTTAAAAATTAGGTGTTGTTTAAAATATAAATCCTGTCCAGAATCATGGTCTGATTCCTTAGAAAATCACTATAAATTGAACCTCCCCTGTTCCCCACTGCTCAATAACAGCATTTGGTTTTCTCACAGAGCTGGTGCCGCCTGTGCTGCATTGGCTTCAGCACTGTCAGCTCTGTTCCATGCCCAGGTTTGTGTCGAGGAAGGAGGGTCCTGCTGGAATACTGGAATTCTGCTCTCCTCAGGCATCATCACCCTGGAGCTGCTCTCGCTCATGGCTTCTTCCCCCCATCACTTCACATCACTGGCATCAATGCTTTGAGGAGGGGACAGTGACACTGAGCCCAAGAAATGCTGTCAGCAACATTTCCCAGAGGGTAAGGAAGATTCCATCTCTTTTTTTTTTTTTTTGTCTAACCATGTTTTGCTGAAGAGACAATTTTAAAGGGGAAAAAGAAAAACCACATTATTGTGTAAGCAAGATGGAAAACAACTTTCTGTGGGTTCCCAGGTATTCATATGCCATTCTCCCTGCAACAACAGCTCTGCCTGCGGCTGCCTGAGTGTTCAGCACGGGTGGTTTTGCAGCAGCTGTGTGCACAGTACCTTCCATCACAAGCCCTGTTCCCTGGCTGTCCCCATGGCTCCGTTTATTTGTGTGCAAGGCAGCTGAGAGGTTATCGAGGCTTTGCATCAGCTGTACAAACTCACAGCAGCAGCAGCTCTGCGTGTGTCCCTTTCTGAGAGTTACAGTTCGGGGTTAATGGGCTCTTGGGCAGCTCCTAGGAAAGATCTGGTCTTTCTGATGTGTTCCTCCAGAGGACTTGCTGCCTGTGCTTATGCCACAAGCTATGGGGGATCTATAGCCATATGTATAAGAAAGAAAAGCTTATTTACTTGTTTTCAGCCTCCTTGTAGAATGATTCTAAAAGCAGAAGTATCCTTCACTATGGAAAAAAAAGATAATATTGACAAAAACACCCTCATATTTGTCAAAATTTTTGTAGATGTTTTTCAGGGTATCACTAAGTCTTGCCAGGCACCTCCCTTTCCTCCCCTACCTTCCCCAAATGCTTCCATTTTTGGCTAAAAAATCCCAAGTTTGGGATTTTTGGACCAACAATGTCAGCCAAAACCCATGCTCTCTTCTCTAATTTTTCCACTTAATTTTTCAACTATCTTCTGGCAAAGCAGAAACACTGTTTTGATGGAAAGTTTTTCAACCAGCTCTGCTCGTTAATTTCTGCCAGCAGTCACAGAACAGTGCATCTTGCAGGAGAGGAGCGTGTCCGAAGGGCCCAGTGTGAGGCAGGAATAAGTAACACCCCTCTCCCAACTCTGTGCCCCAGCCAGCTCCCTGCTCCTAATGAGAGACATCTTTCTAGAGAGGTTTCCAGCCTAAATCTCTCTTGGCAAGTCAGCTTAGTAATTCAGGTACTTTGCCAGGTTAGAGGAAGATGTGGGTGGGCATAGAAGAATCCCCTCTGAGCAAAGGACTGCGGGACTCAGATGAGCCACGTTGTCCATCTCTTATCTGCTTGGACTAATTTTGGACTCCTCCAGGCAAGCACCAGTTGGCAGGGAAGGGTGGGGAGGTGGGGCTGGTCCAGCTCCCTTTCAAGGCAAGTTTCAGTGTGCTTTAATGGTGATGTTCAGATACACCAGCAGCTGAGCCAGGCACAGCCGTGAGCTGTCTCTCTATATCCCTGAGATCTCCGGGGGCAAGACCCTAAAGTGGCTGCTGGGCTGACATGACACCAGTACGTCGCTGCTGTGTGTCTGTTATCCATCTGTCCAGGAGGAAGGTTTTTTACACTGAGCTCAAGGGAAGCCCAGCTCCTCTCAGTTTTGGGTTCCTGTGATGACAGGAACTTGGGAGGCAAAGAAGGAAGATGTTCTTACAGAGTAGCCAAATTTCAGTGTTTGGCCTCGGCAGCCAAAGGAGCATCTGCCCACTGGCTACATGGACACTCTCCTCAGGGAAAAGCCGTCCTTCAGCAGTCCCTGATATTTGCAAAGCTCTCTGAGATCTTTCTGTGAAAGACTTTTTAGATGTGCAAAAGTTTATGGCCCTTCTCTGACTGTTGCTGATTTTAGAGGGTTAAGTTAGGAACAGGAAATACAGTGACTAGAGGAAAGCCATTAATATTAAATTCTACCCTTTGCCAGATTGTCTTGTGTTATCTTTGCTCTTTCGTGAAATATTTTCCAGTTTTCCTCGCAGGGCATTCTTTACAGGGGCAGCAGCTAAGGAGCTGTAACTTGGCACATCTCCACCTGCTTTTCTGTAGCAGTGCACATTTGTGCTCTGGGATTTGAAGAATTTCCTTTGCCCCTAGAATTGATATGCAAACAGTCAGCTGTACAGACATCAATCTGTCCAGTAGACTTTCCACGTGACCTAAGGAATAATACAGGTGGTCAGCACCATGCTGGTGACTCCTGAATTTCTGGAGCAAGCAGAATCGTTTTCCTACGTCAAGAAGACAGGAGGTCCTGTATACACCCTCGAGTAATCTGCTGTGCTTGACTGATCACAAAACACCCACCAAGATTTCCCTAACAAAATCCTTCATTTCTGCCAAGGAAAGCAAAGATTTGCAGGAAATGAGAGACGTGACCTTGCCACCTCACAAACAGCTCGGGTCTCTAGATGCTCATCTCAGCAGAGCGATGCTTGTGCCAGAGCAAACGTAGAGCCCTGTGCGGTCAGTGCACAGCTCTTCCAGCATCCTTTTCTTCACCTTCCTTCATCAACTCTGTTGTGATAAAAACAGAAATGGGCGAACTTTAGTTTTCTCCTGCCTGTTTGCTGCGTTGCTGTAAGTCCCACTGTGTCCAGGTGCTGCTGGGTGAGCAGGTGTGGAATGAAGCATGTTAAGACTGGGAGAAATGAGTGTTGATAGGTGCATAACCCAGCTCAAGCCACTTCCCCCACTTGCGATTTCATCACAGCCAAAAGCTGTGCTCGAGCTGCTGGGCACCCTGTGAGAACCTGAAGCCTAAGGGGAATTTTTAAGAGAGAAAGAAATGGCTCCAGAGAGCCCCATAACTCTAAGCAAGTTTTTCTCTAGGACAGTCACCAATTCTGTTAAAAATAAGTCTTTCATTTCCCATTGATACTTCTCAGGCTGCAGGGAGAGCCATTCTCCTGCTTCTGGAGGCTCTAGCTGCAGACACAGCCTTGGAAGGGAAGCTTGCTCTCATGGCTACGGCAAAGGAATGGGAAGCACGAGATCTGGCGTGAAGTCCTGCTCCCATTGAAGCCAGAGGGATGTTTGCCATTGGCTTCAGGGGAAGCCAAGATTTCAGTCTGCAGCCAGATTTGCTGGTGTGCTGTGCGATCCTGAGAGCAGGACCAGAGAGGGTTCTTGGTTTCCTGATAAAGCTCTTGCTGCCTCGGCTCCTCTGCTGGGTTCTCACTTCACACTGGCCGCTGCTTGCTTTGGTGCTTTCAAATCTTAGGCCTCTTTCAAATCCTTGCTGAAGAGACTGGTGCATGGTTTGTGCCTGTTGTATTGTCCCATGACTGGAGCTCTTGGACATCCTCACCAGCAAAACCATCCTCTCCGCTGGGCATTGTGGACAGTGCTAGAGAGGGGCATAAGGCAATTAAAGCAACAGGACAGGCTGGGATCAGAGACTTAGATGAAGTAATGCATATGGGATTTGCTGCAGGTAAATAACTGTGCCCTTTTCTCCAGGCAGCGACTTGGATCAGCTCTAGAATTAACTCTTGAGTGGTTCAAGAGAGCCTGGAGAGATTGTAAAGATGATCCAAGATGGGCTTCCCTGCTTCACACCTTCACACCGACGTGGACGGTTGGGAACCTTGATAGTTTAAGCAGCCTTTTTCCTCATCTCTCTCTTTCAAGGCTGGGTGGGAGCCAAATTGTGTTAATGATGAGCTGTGGTGCAGGTACCCATGAGCCTGTTAGTAAACCTTTCCCGAATTACACCGTTCCCCCTGCCAACCCAAAGGCTGCTGTGCTGCTGTAGTGACATAGGTGTTAATCAGTGCCTTATATAGAGCTCCACAATGTTTGCACACCCAACCACATCTGGGCAGGGGGGGTACCCTCCTCTCAAAAGCAGCTGAAGGAAGTGATCACAGAGTTGATCAAGATTGTACCAAGCAGCCCCAGTTTGGCCTGTATGGGTCCAAGCTGTTTTTATTTGAGTGGACACATGGTGGAGCCTCTGTATGCCAAGGAAAAGAAACATTGCAAATAATTCTTGCTCTTTATTTCTCCCTGATCAGGACGGCTCTTTCTGTTCATCGTGTGGGATTGGTCTCTGCTGCCCCTTTCAGGGAACATCTGTAAGCGCATCACATCTGTAAAAAAAGGCAGGAAGGTTTATCTGCTGGACCAAGAAGTTGTCCTGAATTTCCTCACCTCTCCAGATGCCTCATGTTTGACAGCTTCTGCTCCTGGCCAGCCACAGCTTGTGTTCTCTGGCCACCTGGGACCTGATGTCCTTCCTCTGATGCTTCCACAGAGAGCAGCTGGTGGGAGAGACCTTCTGGTGAGTTGAAACCATGGTGATATATTTTATCTCCACAAACAAGGAGCTGTAAATGTAGGTGTTTAAAGCTGAGGTAATGACCATGTAGAGATCCACAGCTAAGAGTTTTCTCCAGCAAGTTGAAGCAAAGCTACCCAGAAGTTCAGCTCTGGTGCAGGAGCACACTTCGGTGTTACCTCTTTAGGCATAAAAATTTTTACAGGCAAAAATACTCTTTGTTCTAATAATAAATGGAGAAGAATGGGGAGGAAAACAAAGGAAAACCCAAGCAATGCCATATTCTCTGCTGGCTGCTTGGCTTAGCTCTGCAGCACAATTTCCCATCTCTCTTCCACATCATTCTGAGATTCTTCCCCAAGAGGATCTTATCAGTAGATAAGTGGCTGCCTCTGAGCCAACTATTTTCTTCTGGTTCAGTGGCTGGCACGATGTTTGCATGAACTCTAAACCATCAGCTTGTTGCTCTCCTATTTTCTTTGCTGATACGATCCCCACCAGCTCTCACGTTTCCTAGGGCAAGCACAATCAAACAAAGTGAATCAGAATAAACAGAATTAGTGCTCATTCTTTTTTAACAACATGCCTGTGGGGTTTTTTCTCCCTTAGCAAATTCAATCCAGCTCCTTTCTCTCACATTAATTCTCTGTAGCTGCTTGCACAGGCTCTAGGTTACACGTAACAAGGAGAAGAGAGGATGGTGCTTTGCTTTGAGCAAGAGCTCAGCATTTGTGTGCTTTGCATTTTAAGGAATGGGGCGACGTGGGGGTTACTTGATCCACTTCCCACTGATTCTCTGTGGTATTCCCTCTGCTGCTGGTAGAGTCCCACCTGGGAACACAAAAGAAGGATGACACTTTGGACTTTTCATCTGCTCATGGGTCCCTTTAATTCTTCTAATGGTTCCTCTTCCCCCTTTTTTTTTGTCTCATATACAGGCTCTGATTTTAGCACTCCAAGCACAGGGTCCTGGAATGGCTTTCCCGGGATCCTGGCAGATTTAAAGGCCAAGCATCATGGTCAACCTGCTCCCATGCACCCCCATACCACACTGAGGGTGTCCTTGTGGGCGTGACTCTGGAGCCAGCTTCTTAGGGAGGAGACCATGGTGAAACTCCCTTCTGGCATCCAGGCCTTGGACCTGCAAAGTCTTCCCAGTGTGGCTGGTGTCTTTGACCATGCCCTGGGACTGTTTCCTGAAGAGAAGGAGCAGCATTTGGCCCTTGGCTTTTAGGAAAGTTTCCTAACACCAGCCTCAAAACAAATGGAAACACTTTCCTCCCCATTCAGACCAGAACCCTGTGCCAGGACAAAGACTGAGGGTGAGGTTTTAATGCTAATGAAGCTTTTGGTGTGTCTTTTTTTTCCTCCTGTCATCTGAGGAGGTCCCTGGCACTATGGTAAAAGCACCTGGTGCCCACTGGAGCTCCTCTCCTTGTGGTGAATATGGTCCAGAGGGACACAAAGGTTTCCTCAGAAGCACATACCCATTCTGTGGCTCCAGTTAGAGAAGATTTTCTGTGTTTGTTGCTAACAGTGTTCTTCCTTGCCTTTGGTTCAGCAGGAGCCCGATTAGTGACTTCCCAGGGTCCTTGAAACCCAAGGGAATTAATTTGTCTTTAATTTTGTCCAAGCTGATACTCAGGGGAACAGCTGGGAATATTGTAAAGCAGCTTCTGGCAGTGAAGAGTCCCAGCAAAGGATTTCGCAGACCTCTGGTCGTGATTCTCAGCCTGTCCCTCTGAAGCCAGTCCATGCAGGGAGGTGCAGCATTAACCAGTGAAAGACATGGCCCTGCTCCTCTTCCTTTTCCTTACAACAGCTGGATTTGGCCAGTTGTGCTTTGGTGGTACCTGGTGATCACATTTTGCTGCTATTCACAGCTTTTTTCAGTGTTTATTGCCAGCCAGACACATCCTTCGTTTCTTAATGGATGCTCATCCCAGCTTCCCAGGATCTGGGCTGTGCTGACATTCCAGCATGTTGTGCAGCCTTGGGTGAAGCAGTTCACTGCCCTGTAACTCAGGGAACCACTGTGCAATAGCACAGGAACCACAACAGCACTGCTTGGCTGGGGGTTTTTAAAGCATTTTGAGCTCCCTGGAAGGATGAGGGTAAGTGCAAACCTGTTCTGTTACTCTGTGGTTAAAGGTAGTCTGAGATAATGAAGTGAAGAGAAAACAACAGCCAACAGAGCAGCTCATACATCCCTAGAGGTGGTCACTTTGTGGTTTGGGGCATTTTCAGGGGCTACTTCACATCCCGGGTACTGGGAAGGCCGAGCCAGCTTGGGGCTGGGACCCCTCTGCAGGGCTGTGTGCAGGACACAGGAATTCCATCAGGGCCATGCTTAGCCTTAGCTTTTGCTGTAACAATTACAAGTGATAAAATATCAGCTTTCTCAGTTTGCCTCCCCACAAGTTGGTTTAAAGGGAATGAAGGCAGATCCTGCTATAGCTTAGTGCATTACAAGCCAACTCAAATGACTCCCCACTGTCTTTTCATCTCCATGAGACTTTTAATGCCCTAAGTCTTTGCATGTCCTGGCTCGTAGCCCAATTGAAGCATGAGCTCCAACAGAAGTTTTACATTTAAAGCTGTTCTTTTGGCTTCAGAAATTTGCAGATTGAGGCTGAGAGAAGCAATTCAGCTGTTTACTTGCAGATCTGCACCAGCACGGCTGTGCTCTTGCCCTCGCCTCGGTCAGAGTTGTGTTAACAGCATTTTCCAATTAAAGTAGCAGCCTCAGTTACAGAAAATGCTTTTCCTATCTGGGAATTTATCTGATTTTACTCTTTTTAAATTACTGATGGAGCACAGGGCTGTTTTGTTTCCCACCCCTTATTATAATTAATCCATCATCATCATTTCTGGTGACAAGGCTGGCTTTTGCTGGATTTTTATTTCTTGCTATTTCTATCAGCTTGTGCCACATTACTGGTGATGGGGAGACTGATGTGAGCAATCAGGCAAATATCAAGTGGACGAGCAATTCCTGAAGTTCTGCTCACTCAGCAGGAAAAATGACACCTATTCTGGAGATAGCCCTGCCTGAAAATCTTAGAGCCGTGCTGTGTAAATTGTAGCCACTTCCCAGTCTGAAATACTCCTACTCTGAAAACTTGGCTTTTAAGACCCTCACAGCCAAGATCAAGGCTTTTTCCTGTTACCTGAAAATTCCAAATCTGCAAGAGAATAAATGGTAGCAGTTGAAGCCTTCATCTTTCTTCACAGTGATGAGGTAAAGGCTTATTTTTTTCGCTTCACCTCACTGAAAGGGACGTGCTGGGCTCCATCCTGCCTCTGTGGTGCAACAAGCTCAGCAAGGCTTGTCCTGTGGGATGCAGTGGCATCTGCCTCTGGGATTTTCACTCCAGCCAGTTTTCCGTTGTGAACAACACTCTCACTGTCTTCTGGCTGAAAGTGTTTTGAACATGAGCATGGAAGTGCTTAGGCTGGGCCTGCAGGAACTGGGGCAGGACCAGATGCAGTGACAAAATCCCAGGATTCAGTGCTGACATCCTGTCCCAGGAGGCCACAAAGGCCCTCTGTCCTACAACATCCTTCTCCCAGAGTCTGAGCAGCTGCAGCTTGTGCCCACCACAGTGACCCTCAAACCTGGGAGCACCTTGGTTCTTCAGGACCCTTGCAAGGATGCTCCAACCACAGATTCCCAGACAAGGAAGCAAAGCCTTCTACTGCCCCCACGTGTTACTTGTTCATTATTGTTGCCACACACCAGTAAAGACCTGGGAACCCTGTCGGGAAGCATGAAGAAGAGCCAGCACAGCCACGCAGCTATGGAGGTCAAGGATCATGCTTTGGAACTCTTCTGTTCCTCCCTCAAGCTCAGGGTGTTCCTTATACTCAAAAAATTGCAAAATCACATTGGACCTGTTTAGGAGTGAGACAAGCTGGAGGCAGCAAAGCACAGAGGTGTCCTGGTCCCACCCAGGACGTGTGTGAGCCCTGGGAGCCTGCCAGCGATGCCGAGCGATATCGGATACGGCACAGAGCATTCAGGAGTCTTGGCTCAGGCCACGAGGAGCACGGAGCAAGAGACAGCTCTTGGCAGGCTCAGCTCACATGATAAGGTCATTGGAAAGACAAGTGATGCTTTCATCAACCTGCGGAGGCCCAGTACCAGCACCAGCACCAGCTTGAGCAAGGGCTCACTCTGTGCTCCTGTAATACTCCATGCTCTGTGTAGTGACAAGGACAAAAGCTTCCTCAAATACAATGAAGCTGCTTTTTCCAACCAGTGTCCCAGCCCCCAACTCCCATCCTTCCTGGTCCTGTCAGGTTCCAGTTTTGAACCACTGAACAGCACTCCTTGGAAGAGTAATTTTCCCTCTGGATCAGTGGCACCTTTCAAGCTGAAGGGAGAACAGGCTGTAGTTGCTGGCTCTCTGCTGCTTCCCAGCAGTTACAATTAGAGATCTTGTGGTTTTGTCCTTTACTGGGGTAGCACATGCTAAGTATTCTGGAGAACATCAATCCCAAAAGCTGCCTGAAGCCTGGGCTGACACGTTGGTAGTAGCAGCCAAGCTCTCTCATGGAACCAGTTGGTGGCTTGGGGAGGTCCCAGACCAGCGTTTCTGACCATCCCTAACACAGCTCCTTGGAATGGTAGGGCTGGCTCTTTGCCATCCTTTCACCGAGAACCTTTTTGGCCTGGCACCATGAACAGATGGGCCATGGAGCAATTCCTCAGCTCAGACTGTGCACAGGCTGCCCTGGATACTGCCTAGAGCTCTCTGAGAACATCTGAAGGGAACAGCACTCGCTGGCAGGGCTTACGTGCTCCGGCAATTGGGGATTGCAAACACATGCTTCAGCTATGCAAGAAATCTTTGACTTGTTCTGAATGCAATTCTGCCTGGGTTTCTTCCCAGGAACATTCCTGTTCTTCACAATTTACCAGTTGCAGGAAGGGAGAAGTGGGGGGAGGGATTTTAAGAGTAAGGGAGAGGAAGGGGAACAAATCTCACGGTGCTTTCCCTCGCCAAATTCCTCCAGAAGGACAGGGTGTGGAGCATGGACTCCAGAGTCTGGGACAATCCCAAGAAAAGATGAACTACAAAATTAAAACCACTTTTAATTAGTCATTTGTTTTTATAGAAAGAATAAGTCTCTGTTTTTCTGAAGTAATTTAGTGCCTGCTATCACACACACCAGGCAGCCCCTGCCAAATGGAGGTGTGTGATAGAAGGCAAGCCCAGAACAAGGGCTCTGAGCAGACACATGTTATCTCCTCCAGGAGACAGCAGTGCCATTCAGATCTGCATTCTGCTTCCCGAGATAAAAGTCCCACTCCCGAGTCACAGTGTACGTGAGGGAGTTGCAAATGTAGTCCCTGTAGGTGGGAGTAATTTGATGTCTGAGATGAATGATGAAGCTGGGCCTTTATTGTCACACCTGCTCTGTTACAGACTCGAGAGGAAGCGTACAAGGGTGGAGGCAGGAGCTGTGCTCTTGCCCTGGGAGAAGCCAGAGGTGCAGGGTACCCAGCTCCTCACACCCTGACTCCAGGGTGACGAATCCCTCTTCTCTTGGAGGGACACAGGCCACAGTGTCTGACACCTGGCGGAGTGGGCTGGAGTCACACTGCAAGTGGGTGGAGGAAGGCTGTATCCAGGCTGTATCCCTGCAGGGAAGGTGTGCAGCTGGCTCTCAGCCTGCTCTCAGTGCTGCTGTCACATGGGCTCTGTGCTCCTTTCCAGATGTGACCACCTGAACCATCAGCTCCTTCCTGAGAGTGCTGACCTGCAGACCCTCCCAGGGCAGTCAGCGGTGAGACTTGTGCTCCGTGGCGAAGTCTGGAACCTGCTGAGCTACACAAGCTCCAAGGGGAGAAACCCTTGAAAGAGACAAGGTGTAACCTGCTGCTACCAACCATGCACTCTGAGTAACCTCCATAGCTCAATTAACTATATTAAGTATATACACCTACAATTAATTTAATTTAGCTGAGATTTTCTCCCCTGTGTTGGGTGCCTACTGTATCAACCTCTTAAAATTATGGCTGTGTGTATAATTCAATCAAATGTACATGCAGTACCCACATAAGCTGAGTCACTCCAGGTACCAGGGAGAGGTTAATTTTGTTGTATTTGGCTCATGCTTCTGACTTAACACAGGGGTAACTCCACTGAAATTGGTTGTGCTGCATTAATCCGAAGCCAAAGCAAAGCCCAGCTTTTATTCATTATTTGAAATAGAGGCATCATAATTTCTAGAATGCCATGTCCAGAGTATGGGTGGGGTTTGCTCCAGCTGCCTTCTCAGTCTCCCACTAGGAAACAATGAAATGAAGGTAGAAAGGAATACCCATATTTTTCTCTTTTTCTATGTTTAATTCAGAAATACTAGCAGATTCCTATTGCCTCACAGTGCTGTGGAGGAGCCTTTCCCATATACCTGTTAAACTGAACAGGAATGATTGGTTGATGTTAAGGAGATGCTCAAGAAGTTTTTCTTGAATTTGTGCTGTACATGGTGTCAGGATGGGAGTTCACAGCCTGTGAGAATCCCCTCCCTCATCTTTTATTGACTGCACATTCTACATTTGTACTGTTAATGGCCCATGTGGTGTAGGAAACAGGTGGCTGATTTCACTCTGCCTTGCTTTTATTAATCCCAAATTGTGGATCAGGTCACCAGTAATGATGGCCCTGGAGATCTATGAATGGCAATTGTTATTCCTGCTAGTCCTGAGCAGCTGGGGACTGTCAGATGCCAGCCTGAGCAGCTGCAGCTTGAGCAGCAGATGGCACTGGTGGCAAAGTGTGCAGGGATGTGTGAAGTGCCCCGTCTCTGCTCAGGTGAGGTCACTGAACACCCAGGCACGAGGGGTAGGAGCTGCTTTCTGCCACTCACATGTGAAGGTATTCGTTTCCCAGGGGTGGAGAGCAGCCTGTCACTGAGTGATCCGAAATCCAAACAAGAGATTTTATTGCACAGCTTAGAATGCAGCTGAAAGAGAAGCAAAGAATGACACAGGGAGCATGTGTCTGACGCTTCTCACACTTCTGAAGTGAGCCGGAAAAAAGAGGGACAAATCCCAACTGATGAGGAAAACTGCAGTTCTGGGTCTGAGCTAGAGCTCCCAGGAATCACAGGGACACAAGAGAGGAGCCCTGTTCTAGATTATTTGGAAAGCCCCAGCCAAGACCTTCATGAAAGCTTTGATTGTTTATCACAGAGATTAACTCTGGGAAGCAGCTGGCATGGATGTGAATTCCAGCTGGTACCCAGCACCATGGACACACTGCTCTTTGGATTGAGTGAAAATGAGCAGACTCTCAGCTCTGTTGCCCTCTGCATTGATCTAAGTCAGGGCAGGACGATGTCTTCCTGAAATTCAGGGCATGAATGACCCTTATGTTGGCTGAATGTAGGTAATGACTGAACCATTGAGCTCTCAGACAGACTCTGTCTGTTTGGGGCTTTGCAGCTCTCACAATATATCTGCTAACTACAAAAATACTCCAATTATTTGGAATGATGACATCATCCATGCAATTGACCCAGATCCATCTCCTACAAAATTGACCCAGATTAGCACTCCTACAAAACAGTTATTTCTTGTTAAACACTATCAAGGACAAGTAATCCAGTCCAGACTGAGCCCTGTCAGCAAAGCCTGGTTGATTCCCCCACGTTTCCAGCATTTCCTCAGCAGTTTATTTTCCAGGTTTGAGCAGGTTGTCCTGAGTAACATGGATCTGTTTGACAAAACGTGATTATTGCTTGTAACCTTTGAACATCAGTAGTCACAGAGAGGCCGCAAGTGGCTCAGGAAAGGTATTTTGGCACCTTTCATCTACCGCCTGTGCTTGTAGAGCCTTCTCCAGCACAGTACATCCGTCGTCTGTTGGGTCAGAAAACTGCCTAAGCTGCCTGAGCTCCAAAGTCATCTGCTCCTGGGATAATCTGGCCCAGGGATGGAGGAAAGGAAATCCTGTGACCTGCAGGGAAATGGGGGGCTGGCTCAGCTGCAGGCCTGCCTGGCCACTCTTCCACCACCCTTCCATCGCTGCCCATTTCCCTCAGTCCCACCAAGGTGTGTGGGCAGGTAAGAGCTGTGAAGAACAGCTGCTGCTTAAAGAAATTGCTGATGCTTGTGGAGCCTTCCTTCCTCTTAGTGGGTCACCTGAGCTGGAGAAGAAATACCCTCTACTCTTGCCTCCAGCACTGGGGTTGCAGAGGGGAGGGCAAAGGCATGGCCAACGACTGCACTCAGCTTTAATTTAACTTAACAGCAGGTTTGTCCATTACCTTTAGGGCACAGAGCAGCCAGCAGCCAAACCCCAGGCTGTCCCTCCAGGGGATCTTCACCCCGTGGGCACCCGAAGGAGTGCCTGGCTGATTCTGACAGCTGGCAAGGAGGGCATTATTTCTCCTGTCCCTGCACCCCAGAAAAGTTTCGAATGTGGAACGTGCTAACAGTGTATCCTGAGCTTGTTTTTTAAACATAAGCCACGAGTCAGGGTGGGCCAAGGCAAACATAGCAGTGTGGAGCGCAGCTGGTCAGGTCTGTTGGCTGCTCCGCAGGCACTGCCGAGTGGAGACAATATTGGCATAACGTAAAATTGACATATTGTAATATTGACATACTGTAATCTGTTATTGCATATTGACAATGTAATAACTGAAATGTTACTGTAACAGGGCTGCGCAGGTGGGTGACATGACCCCTTGTACCCGTGTGTGACGTGTCCCAGGGCAGTGACACCTCACCCGGGGCTATGCAGGGGTGTGACATATCGCACTGCACAGGTGTGTGACG